>CM076570.1:1109273906-1109445579 GCA_034641835.2 Pinus albicaulis | reverse complement strand
CTATTCCTTTGCCAAAATGCAGAGATGAATGTACAATGATGCTCAAAGCATTCCCCCA
The DNA here is from genome assembly GCA_034641835.2 of Pinus albicaulis. Classification (NCBI taxonomy): domain Eukaryota; kingdom Viridiplantae; phylum Streptophyta; class Pinopsida; order Pinales; family Pinaceae; genus Pinus; species Pinus albicaulis. The sequence goes on along the minus strand of CM076570.1, from coordinate 1,109,445,521 downwards.
AAATTCCCACCATGCTAATGACTGATAAAACATGAGATATAGGGAAAAAAAAACTCATCCTAGCTTCTAGAGGTCGAGCTCATGATTTTAGGAGCTGCTCCAAAAAAATCTAAACTGAGAACTAAGTAAGCACTATGGTATCTCTGTGGTAAGGCTGGTCTTGTTTGGTATCTCTGATACTGTTTGGTATCTCTGGTGGTGTTCCAGTTTTCATAATTCTATTTCTCATGTTTGATAAAGATGCCTTGATGATTTTTTGGTGAAAGTGTTCAGGATGCACAAACTAAGGGGGAGCCTTAGTCATATGGAAAGGATGCTTGGATGCACAGATTCAGGGGGAGCATTAGCTTTGCTGAGTATAATGCATTGTTGGCATTATGATGGTTCTAAAATATGTTCTCTTTCTTGAGGACTTTCTGGTGTTGGTCATAAATGGTCATATTTGTAATTTGATGAAAAGGTCTTGTTGAGACCCATAATGTAAATTTGTAATATTCAGTCATGTAAGGACTTGTCAAATTTGTAAACCCACTTGGTTGGGTAGCCGAGTCAAATTTTTGTAAACCCACTTGGTTGGGTACTTGAGTCTCATATGTAAATCCACTTGGTTGGATATTTGATGTAAGTATGAGTCTTTGGTGATAGGAAGTTCATAGAGTCATGTACTTCATTTGAAAAATATGTTTGAAGATTCAGCATGAACTCAGGGGGAGCTTGGTCACTTCAGTATACATCAGATCTGCAGAACGCTTCTTCTACATGAGGAGAAAAGGGGGAGAGTGTGTTGGTTTTGATCCGCCCTTTGCTCTTGATGTCAAAGGGGGAGAGTGACATGGTGTTTGAATGAAGAAAAAGAATGGTGTCAAAAATGGGGAATGTGACATGGTGTCATTGTATTCTTAATGTACCTATCTGTTGTGGTAACCAAACACCATCGTGGTTGCCATCAAGTCCAAAGGGGGAGATTGTTGGCAATATGATGCAGCGTGTTGTCCTTGATGGCAACCCACTGAATGAAGATGAAGACATGAGATTGTTGGCATGTGTTGTCCTTGATGGCAATCCACCTGATGAAGTTATTCTTGACTTGATGGACGTGGTAAATGATGTAAATCTAATGTGATATGATGTTTGTTGGAAATATGATGATGGGTGTTGATAGAGTGTTGTCCGCGAATGGCAACCCACTTGATGAAGATGATGGCAACTTACTTGATGAAGTTGTGCTTGATAGAATATGTCTTGATGAATTAAATCTGATGTATCTACAGTGAGTACAGAAGGTAATGAAGAAAGGAATCCAGTATGTGTTAGATCTATGATGAAAAGAGTATGTCTCAAGGCATACGTGGATTTGTCTAGGAGAAGTCGCGTATGCACGCGGGTAATAACGTGCCAAGTCGCGTATGGGAAAAAGCACTCATAAAGTGCAAAACCAGGGGTAACCACCATGGTATTGACCCATTGTATTGGGTAATGATTCGTCTAAATGACCCCGTCCAGGAATACCATCGGAAGTAATGTGGTTTTGGCTCATGGTATTGAAAAAGAGTAAACCTATATAAAGAGAAGAAATTCATTGTGCAAATGAGGAGTGTGGGTGCAAGATGTCTGCGCTTGAATGAATACTTCTCTCTGAAGGATATCTGAATGGAAAGGGCTACAGTTGAATAGAAATGGAGTAAAATGCATGATGCAGTAGAAAATCATGTGAAGGTATCTAGATCTGAAATGTATTTGTACCACTGAATCATTTATGGATTGATGATGGATGCGAGATGGGGGTGAACGTACGTACGAGTAAAGGGTAAAATACGCGCGGTGTATCTATTACGAAGAATTGGAGGCAGCCTAAATATGCGAATAACCATACGCTAGTTCGCACGCACGCGTATATACGCGAGTTTGATAAATGACGCGTGTGGTAAGAGAAATGTGCGTAATATGTACAGAGGTATACGCGGGTTTGTATGCATGAAGGCGCGTATATACGCTATATCAGTGAAAGGAAAGCGCGTATGATAAACTAGGGTTTGCTGAAGTTGTGAGATGTCTGATCTGTTCTGCTGTCTTGCTGATATCTGTTTCTGCTGTGTTACTACTATCTGTCTGGGTTATCTGAATTGACAAGTATCTGTTGGTGATGTATGTTTGAGCTTAAATGTATGGAGTGGGTCCAGTCTGAAAATATGATGAAACGAGGCCTGCAAGTTGTGCTCTATTGAATTTGGTTGGATCCAGTGTGAAAATTGATGAAACGTGGTCCATGGTGGTGCTGAGGGTTGTAGCCTTCAGTCAGGGGGTTGTAGCTCCCTTCTGGGTGATGATAGCGAGAGCGAGGGGTCGTAGCTCCTTCCCGGGGGAGAGTACGGTAACGAGCCGGGGGGGTTCGGGCTCCCCTTCCGGGGAGAGGGTTTGTTAGCGAGCGCGGTGGGTGCCTGGCGTGCGCAGTGAAGGCACGCCGGCCTGTGTTTGTTGTAAGATTTTTTCTCTGTAATAAATATTGAAGGTGAGCAAGCTGTGACGGTGGTTTTCTCCCGACTTGGGTTTCCACCTAAAATCCCGGTGTTCATGTGTGATGCTTATGTGTGATGGTTTATTATGTTCTTACTGCACATGTTTACTGTTTATTGAACATCTAATGAATGAATGATGGAATGATATAAGTGAATAATTAATGGCATAATTAGATCTCTCTGTATACGCGGGTTTTATGAAGCATATCCGCGTGTATACGCTGACTGGTTCGCTTGACAAAAAATGGCATTATAGGTTTTCTGAGGAAGTGAAAAAGTAAAATTTTGATAAAGTCCTAAATACGGTTCACCCCCTCTAGGTATTTTCCCAACGAAATGCTTGATTTTCGACAGATGTGTAATTTAGTTCTATACCTTGTAAAATGGAACTGAAAATTGATATTGGAGCTTAAATTTTTTGGTTATTAAGTTGTGTTAAAACAACAACGTATGATGTATCCAAAGAAAAAGTGTATAACGTAAAAGGATTAAGAAAATTGGGGGTGGTTAGTAATGGAGCATTGAAAATTGATTGTTTAATTAAATCAAATGCTTCTCTTTCATTATGTCTCCATTTAAAGACAAAAACTTTCTTAATCATGTTTTGTAATGGTAAAACTATTTTCGAAAAGTGAAGGAAAAACCTTTTAACAAAATTAATTTGCCCAAGAAACGACTGCATATCTTTCTTGTTATGAGGGAAAGGAATTTTTTTAATCTCTTCAATTATTTCAGGATCAATATAGATACCTCTTTTTGACACAATGAAACCTAAAAATTTTCCTTTAGCTAATGCAAAAAATGATTTCTTTGGATTCAATGAGATGTCATACCTTTTACATCTCTCAAAGACTTGTTTTAGGTCATTCACATGATTGGTTACTTGTTTAGAAAATTATGTAATGTCATCTAAATAAATAGCCATTGTTTTATTTATGAACCCCTTAAAATTTGTGTCCATAGCTCTATGAAAAGTGGCGTCTGCATTAATTAATCCAAATGGCATCTTCTAATAGGCATAAGTTCCCCACTTGGTCCTGAACGTAGTCTTCAATCTGTCATCTAGATGTATGAGAATTTGGTTATATACTGAGAATCCATCTAGAAAGGACATAAGTTCAGAACCAGCTACTGTCTGCAGTACTTGTTCCATGGTTGGTAATGAAAATTTTTCCTTCTGACAAGGTTTGTTTAAATTCCTAAAATCAATGCAAATTCTAATATCGTCATTCTTCTTCCTGACAGGTACCAAATTTGATACCCATTTAGAATGCCTAACTATAAAGATGATTTTTTCCTTGAGGTGTTTGTTCATTTATGTTTTGATTTTATTTTCCAGATTTGGATGAATCTTCCTCAATTTTTGTTGTATAGGCTTTTCTTCTGAGATCATAGGAATTGTGTGTTGAATCACAGAAGTTTCATATGTTTTAAGATCAGTGTATACCCAAGCAAAGACACTTTTTTACATTCTAAACAATCTGATAAATGATAATCTTTCTTTGGAAGAGATACCAAGACCTAGATAGACATTTTGAGGTTTTTCATCAATTCCTAGATTTATTAACTCAAATCTTAAGGTAGAGTTTTGCGTTTTTGAGTTAGTAACTCTTTTAAACCTATATTTCATATCATATAGGTCGTCTAACTTGACAACACATTTAGGAATAGGATTTTCATCTTGTTTTTTCTTAATCTGAATGTCATGTTCATTTTCATCCAAAATTTGACTATCATAAGATCCTTCAGATGTTAAAAAATCTTTGATATCTGAATCATTATTGAATACTCTCCATTATGTAATATTATCAGGAATAGATGTTCTATAAATAAATTCAATATAAAATCTATCGGGACTAAATCCTTGGGATGGGATTAACTTTGACGCTACATTAGCCAGTAGATCTGCACTTGCATTCTGCATTCTGGGTACAGAAGAAATGTTGAAGGCTAAGAAATGAATGGTTAATTCTTGGAATAGTGATTGGTAATGCTTTAAATGTCCAAAATTACAATTAATGGTATCTCTTACCTATCTAACAATGATTTCTGAATCTCCTAGAACTTTTAGATATTTGATATTAAGATCAATGGCTTTGTACAAACCTTGAATTAATGCTTCGTATTCAGCTACATTATTTGTACAATTGAATTCTAGTCTATAGGCTAAAATGGTATTTTCTCCTTCTGGATTTATCAAAATACATCCAGCGCCTACACCATCTTCAAATTTAGAACCGTCAAAATAAAGAGTCCAAAACAAAGAATTAACTAGTTTTCTATCTGCAAAATTTATATATTTGGAATTATTTGGCTGGGAAAAATTCTCAATCTATGAAACAACTGCATTATCAAAGAAAGGTGATGGTTGAGCATTGAAATTTCCCAAAAATGACCCTGCTAAGTAGTTTCTAATAATGTTGTTATTGAACGCTACTACCTCATTTACTCCTTCAAGATCGGTGACTGTATGTTTCAAGAAATTTTCACGGTCTACCTGAATTTGAATTGGTTTTCCATTATATGGTAACCACATATGCGATCAGCCTGTTGTGAAATAACCATGAAGTTTTTTAGACCAGCCTCGGCTTAAAACTAAGCCGTAAAATTTAGGAATATCAGCCACCAATATATCAATTATTTGAGTAACCTTGGGATTTGATGACAATCTGATGGAAACAGAATTTATTTCTCCTACCACCTCTACTCTGGTTCTATCAAGTTGTACTATATGAATAGGGGAACTCTAAGAAGTTATGTTCAACTTAGCACAGGCTGATTTTGGCATTATACTAGAGGAATCCCCTGAGTCTATTAAGCAGTTATGGACGTTTTTGTTATATATCTCATAGGTTAAGAGAAATGGAGGAGTATGAGAGATGGATCAATCGCCTATCATAATCAAGTCTGTCGCATCTATTTTCATTGAAGGAGGATATGGCTTACGCATTTCATTAGCAACTTGTACTATTACTGGAGAAGGTAAGTTTGAAGCAGGAACTGCATTTAATTCTCTAAGTAAGATTTTATGTTGCTGCTTCAATTTAGTAAGCTCATGAATTTAAATGTTTTCCCTAGTTTTCTTTATATATTCAACTACATTATATTGAATAGTGTTTGAGACTACCATTGTCTTAGATGCAGGTGGAGTATCTGAAGTAACGGTACTTGTTTTGTGTAGCCTTTGAAGTACACTTTTTGCTTACTGATTTATCTTTAGCAGGATTTGAAATCTTTTGTTGTTTATTTGATTGCATTGCTTTAGTAGTATTATTGCTCCTTGTGCTCACATGCAAAGCTTCATGTTGTTCTTCATTTGGTAGGATGAAATCCCACATTCCATTTAGTTCAAATTCTTCTTCTTCACCATCTTCTTCTTCCTCTGTTTTCTATTCCTATATGCCTTAATTAGATTCAACATTATATATGATATTTGGAGTTTGTGTTTTAGAGTATTGTCCTCTCTTAAAATTTCTGAAGGTCTTTTTTGAGCTCGAATTTTCAGTGACTTGTTTCTTGATATCTTCCATCTCATTTTTCATAGTCTTCAAAACTTTTTGAAGACCTTCTACGTCAAAAGGATCTTTTTGCGGCTTATTTTTAGAATCATCTTTGAAAGATACCTTCTTCGATTTTCGATCTTCTTGAGATTTTTTTTTCTCAAGAGCAGTGACGCGTTTTTCTACAGATAGAGATTCTTTCATGTTTTCTACAAGTGTTGCCAGCTTTCCTCTATCAACAAAAATAGATATATTGGATGGAAGAGATGAAATATAGCACTCAATTTGAACTTCTACACCAGGAACTGCTGTAGTAGGAATTTTATTGAGTAACTTATTAAATCTTGAATTGAAATATTTTATCTTCTTGCCCAATTTAGCTTTTAGATTTGACAAATCATTGATGAGTGTAGCAGTGGTCCTATCACCCCAAACTTAGATAGAAATTGTTCTTCGAACATATTCCAGGTAGTTATAGAGCGGGCAGACAGTGAAAAATACCAGGATCCTCTAGATCCTTTTAGATTATATGGAAATAATCTTACAACGCAATCCTCTTCAACTAATCCATTTAGATTGATAGCTAACATAAAATTGTGAATGTGTTCTTCTGTCGGAAGACCATCATCGAGATTAAATTTAGGTAACCATCTTTCAGGATTTTTGGGAAGAGCATGAAGAGGAGCGGGCATATTTACAGCCCCTGGATTGTTCCATGGATTTCCTACCATTGGATATTGAATAGGTTAAGATAGTTGTGTTATTTGTAAATTTTTCGACAAGCAAACAGGGGGCTAAAATGTTTTTGAGCCTTCAAGGAATGCATTTCCTCTGAAAACACATCACCCTTGAAGTCTCCTTGTGCCTTTGTCCTTTGATAAATCCCCTCTACTGATACCCATTATTAAGCCTCTCTGACTACAAGAATTGTGCTCCAAAAGGCCTTCATTTTCCCCTTATACCCCTACAGAATTCTCCATTTCATCCCTTTCCATTTTTTTTCAAGTCCCCCTTTTCACCCCAAAATCCCCCCCCCTAATCCTTCTAAACTTTCCCAAAAACCCCCTCTAAACCATACACACATCCCTGGTGTGGTTTAATTTCCCCTTCTTTCCCCTATCGTTACCCTTTATTGGCCTGAAATGCACTAAAACTGGGCAAAATAATCATATTCTTCATGTCTATTGGTTTAGCACCTTTCGGCCAGCCCCCTAACCTTCTCCACCACGTGACCCGAGCGCTGAAACCACGTGCTAGCCCGAAAAAGCGCATAGCGCAAATATGTATCGGGCGCATTTTGAACCGTCGATCTGTATAGATTGGATGGTCGTCGCATTCCCCATAGCGCCCATCACCCACCTCCTTTCACCATTCATCACATCTCGACCGTTCATTTACCCGTGGATCAACGGTCCGCGGTACATCTCGCCTAGTGGTCCCCGCAGCCGCGCATATCTGAAAACCGCTGGTATCTATCGCACCGCCGTTGGGAGGTGGGTGGTATTTTTATTTTCGGAGTGATTCCACTCACCTCCTGACACGTGTCTCCGTCACTATTTCAAAACCGCCCCCATCGTGCTTTATCATTCTAAGATTTGACCCGGGGCGCGATATGCATATCAACTGTCCGATCTAAAGCTCTCCATCCAATCCGTCATCGCACCCCAAAGATGCGTGGAAATTAACCCAAGGTATCCGTACCCTCGGCCCGCCATCCGTCGCCCTCCGCCGCATTTTCAACTCGTGGATCTCTTCCCAAGATCGACGGTCCAGATTTGGATTGCTTGACCCACCGTCGACCACTCCCGCCACGTCCACCTATTCCACGTGCTTCATCATATTTCTCGCCCGTCCATGTACATATGAGCATTCAAAGGTCAAGCCTACTGTTTTACGCAAAATGTTGCGCCACCATTCTCGTTAAAGCCTCCCACTACGCTTTTCGTCATCACCTCATGCTCTTCCACCATTTTACTCGCCCACATGACCATCCTCATCATCCCCACCGCATTCACCCACCCCCTGCATGAATTCTGATGTTTTGTGTGTTTATGTGGTTTCAAAGGGAAGAATAAACCACCATAATTCACAGTCTCTGTCACAGTGATAGAGAACATAGGAAAGGACCATTTGCAGGAGCTAGAATTATGGAGAAAGGGCCTAGGAAGGAGCCATGATAGGACTAGCATTAAAGGAACAAGGTTTAAACTCTAAAAAATCTTCCCCAGAGCCATTAAAGCACAGATTTCACAGTATGAGGAAAACGAGAAAGCGGAAAAGAGTATCAGTGGAAAAATAGAGCGTTTAAGGCCTGTAATTGCAAATTATAAGCCTTAATCCAATTATTCAAAGGAAAGGTACCAAAATCAAAGACCCCATGGATCTCTTAGAAGGTCCAATGCACAGAAAACCATACTATTAGGGTTTCCATATCAGCAGAATGTTCTTCCACAAAAGGACATAGTATCCATATTTATTTTATTATATGTGGTGTTCCTGAGAAGATTTCCGCCCTGACAATAGACCTATGCTACCAGTGCATTAGTTATGCAGTATGGCAGACCTCACAGTTGTCCATACACCTCGGTTTATTCATCGGAATTCTGCAAAAGGCCACAGCAAGCACATCAAAGACATACCTGGAGTAAATTGTGGCCTGACGAAGACCACTCTTTCATCCAAAGAGTGCAGAAGTTCAATGCTTAGACATTTAAAACAGAACGAGGCCTCGGCCCTCCTGCTGCTTCAGAATTTAATGCCGCATTTAAGTTTACATCTACTCTTGTTATTATTTTCTCCTATAAGAATCCTCGAGAACATATTGTAAAGGTTATTGTTCGGTTGTTGCCGATTGCTATTAGAGGGATTCATTTTGACTGTTAGAACAGTCTTGGGAGGGAGTAGCAGAGTAGTTGTTATGCAGTAGGCTGGGAGAAGAATTTTGGATTGTAACAACCATTGAGCTCAGTGTATGTGACTGGTTTTGCATCAATTAATCAAGCACATTTCACAGGATCCTGGTCTATTACTATTGGTGATGTTTTTCTGACACTATTTATTACATTTTCATACTGTTTCATTTTCTGCTGGCTTGCATCAGAAATATGGCATATAATTTACCCTTGTTAGGTACCCTATGTCTCTGCTCTCCTTAACTTCAATGTTTTCTACTAAATGTGTTACCTAAGGGTTGATTTCAGTTAATTGAACCAATGTATTGGATGTCATTGCCAGTTAGCTGATGTATGAATTAATGATATCTATCTTTATTTGTTCTTGTTGGGTTTAAGCTGGAAGATTTGGGAACACTGGGGATTAGAGTTAGCCCTGTCCACTAGGATCCTTGTGTGCCAGCTGGCCTTTCTAAGATCTCTTGCTGGTGTCAAAGCATTGAAGGTTCAAAGTCCTTCTCTGATCTATAGACCCTGGCTCTGCTAAACTTATCTCTGTTTTCCCTTGGAGCATGCTAAAGCTGACCTGGAGTTAAATGACCTCTGGTCCGATCTATAAGCTGCCCCTTTGTCCCTCCATTGAAAGCTGCCTTTGAGTATGTCCAAGCAGGTCTGGAGTTAAATGACCTCTGACCTGATCTATAGACAGAAATTGGGTTTCTTTCCTTCTTTCACTTTCAATCCTTAATGTTCCATCCCACCATCTATCTAAAAAGATCCTTTAGTGTAGATGACTTGCCCTCTGAAATCCTGGGCTAGTTGTTGCAAGTAATTCCCTTTCATGACTCCATAGCCCAATGGATGGCACTTTCTTGACCTATCCTCTTTGCTGAAACATCCTGCTGTTTTGTTCCTTTTCTCCCATTACTTTCTCAGTCTATGATCTCATGACCAACCCAGCAACCAACCAACCAAATCATTTTAAGACCCCCTTTGTGCTTCATAACTAGCCTAACATCTTATTTGAGCTTTCAAAGATATATCATTCTTTGTTTTCATTGGAGAGATCCCTCTCCGGGTCCAAGAGGGCTAGATCCTAGGGCCCCAAAGCGGTTCTGATGTTGTCTCATCTTTTGGTCTTGCCAATCTGGCCAAAACATGGGAACCCCAACATAATGGCGACTCCACTGGGGAAAAATCTAAGTGCCTAAACTGCTAACATTGGTCGGTGTCCCATTGTCGTCACCAACATAATGGCAACTCCGCTGGGGAATTGAGTGCATTTATCTTACACACTCTTAAGCACTCAAAAGACCCAAGATCTCTGGTTATATTGGCATTCAATTACTGATGGTGGACAACATCCTACTTCAAGCATTCATATACATCCACCTAGCGACTCCACACTCCATAACTCCCAAAAGACCAAATGACTCCACTGGTAGAAGACTCTGAACTAGTTGAGAAGAAGCAGTAGCCTTCTTTGCATAAATATGGATCCAAACATGGACAGGGATACAAAGTATGATGCTTTGTATGATCAATTAAATGAATTAATAGGAACGTTTGGTAAAGTGCTGGAAATGTTCATGGCTAATCTGAATGCAAATGATGATTATTTAGAATAGCCCATGCCTCTTCCAGAACAGGAGCAAACTCAAGACTGAGAAGATGAGCAAGACATGTACGATGCTCAAGAATCTGTAGAAGATGAGGAGGAAAGTGATGAGGAACTTCCTGATTTCTTACCTATGTCTTGTGTTACGCTGACTAGAGAATATCATGACCTAATAGCAAAGGCTAATAGGGAATGCTGCTTTGTGGAAACAAGGGACCACATAGAAGAGGCAAAATCTGATGTGGAAGAAGAGGCTCAAGAAAAAATCCAGCCTCCAAATCAGCTAATACAAGAGAAAGAGGGTTGCTAGTCTTCTGTCCATGATGAGAGGGAAACCCCTCTTTTGACAGAAGAAGAGATTGATCAGATATTAAACCAGCAGTCCACCTCAGAAATATTTTATAGAACATATGCTCCTTCTCAGTCATCTCCTAAGTTTGATTATACAGATCCATAAGGTTCCTCTGTGGATGAGGATGAAGAAAGATCTGCTGAGAATCCGACGGGTTTGATTGGTGACATTTATTATGATTATGACTTTCCCAGTTATGATCTATTTGATGATGATTGTTTCCAGAGAGAAGCTGAGCTTGCAGAACCATCATCAGTAGACCCATGGGAAGAAAGCCAGGGCCATCAACTCTAGAGAAGCAGTGAACCCAGTTAGCCTATCTATGACACTGATGGGGAAAGTTATGAAAGCATCAGTGATGAGTGTCATGAGAATGGAGGACAATAGTCTTTCCTTTTAGAGGATGAGGAGGAAAACAAAGAAGAAATTTCTGAGCAGATTGAAATTAAGGGTTTTCTCTTGAAGAAGAGGAAGCAAAGGAACATACCCCTGCTCAAGAATACACTGATCTTTTCACAGAGCTCAGCACATCAGAGCAGTACATATCAGAGCTCCAAGAGGACTCAACTGTAATATACGATGAGTCCTTTAGTTCAGAAAATGAAGAAGATGAGGGAGATTCTCTCCCTCAAGAGAGTCTTCTTCTTGATCCAGTGGAAGAAGAAGAGATCTTGGTTGAAGCCTGCCTGCCAAATATTCATAGCCAGGTATCTTTTCATGATCCTTATGCTCATTTCCTGCAAACATTTGAGGAAGGATCAAAGGTCTTTTTGAGCAACATGTTGCAAACAGATAGAAAATTTTTCAAAGCTGCTGTTATTGAACAAAAAGAGTGGGAGCTGCCCTGCCTATCCAGCTTGCTCAAGGAGCTGAGCAGAAAGGACCATTCATGGGATCACTTGATGGACTGGTTACATTGGAAGACAATGTTTGTAAGCTAGACTTGTAAATATGTCAAGTTAGTGTAGGGTAGGTAGGAAAAGCTCAATAAAGCTCAGTCTGTGAGCATGTAGTTAGTTGTTTTAATTTCTGCAAAGTCCATCAAGTCAGACAGTCTAATTCTGGCTTGACTGTTTTCAATTTCTGTCTTAGAATGTAGAGAAGAAATCTGCTAGACAATTTAATCCTAGAAGATATTAGATTAGGTAGAGAAACTATGAGACCAACAGTTTAATCTGGTCTCATGGAGTAATAAGGGTAGAAGTAGAATAGGTTTATTTTCCTGCTTGTAAAAATTGATGATGCAAAGGGTCTGCAGGTCCAAATGCACCCAGAAGAAAAAATGCTAGGATTTTAGGATGGGTAGGTAGATTGTTTGAGAGTTTTTATGCTGATTTGATGTCTTCACAATCTATGGCAGCTGATCCAAGAGAAGAAAAGAATGAGTCAAGTACCAGGCATCTGGCCTACACCAAAGATTTATTTTCTGAATTCTTGACTCCTTCAAGAAGAAGCCATCCCCATGTGGAGCCACTGTTAGCCCCCTATAAATTTTTGACAAGCAAACAGGGGGTTAAAATGTTTTTGAGCCTTCAAGGAATGTATTTCCCCTGAAAACACATCATCCTTGAAGCCTCCTCGTGCCTTTGTCCTTTGATGAAATTCCCTCTGTTGATTTCCATTATAAAGCCTCTCTGATTGCAAAAAATTGCACTCCCAAAGGCCTACATTTGCCCCTTGTATCCCTGCAAAATATCCCTTTTCAACCCTTTTTCCCTTTGTTAAAGTCCCCCTTTTCACCCAAAAATCCCTCCCCTAATCCTTCTAAACTTTCCCAAAAACCCCCTCTAAACCATACACACATCCCTGGTGTGGTTTAATTTCCCCTTCTTTCCCCTATCGTTACCCTTTATTGGCCTGAAATGCACTAAAACTGGGCAAAATAATCATATTCTTCATGTCTATTGGTTTAGCACCTTTCGGCCAGCCCCCTAACCTTCTCCACCACGTGACCCGAGCGCTGAAACCACGTGCTAGCCCGAAAAAGCGCATAGCGCAAATATGTATCGGGCGCATTTTGAACCGTCGATCTGTATAGATTGGATGGTCGTCGCATTCCCCATAGCGCCCATCACCCACCTCCTTTCACCATTCATCACATCTCGACCGTTCATTTACCCGTGGATCAACGGTCCGCGGTACATCTCGCCTAGTGGTCCCCGCAGTTCACAAGATATTCGAAAAAACCGTTTGTAGACTGCCGCACATGCTTGATGATGGGCGGTAATTTTATTTTCGGAGCGATTCCACTCACCGCCTGACACGTGGCTCCATCACTATTTTAAAACCGCCCCCCCCATCGCGCATTATCGTTCGGCATTTGACCCGACGTGATATGCATATCAACTGTCTGATCTGGGGCTCTCCATCCAACGGTCATCGCACCTAGAAGATGCGTGGAAATTAACCCAAGGCAATCGTACCCCTGGCCCACCATCCGTCGCCCTTCAATGCATTTTCAACCATCGATCTCCTCCCAAGATCGGACGGTCTAGATTTGATTGCATGTCCCGCCGTTGACCGATCCCGCCATGTCACCCTTCCCAAGTGTTTCATCGTATTTCTCGCCCGTCCCTATATATATATGAGTTCAAAGGTCAAATTTTAATGTTTTACATTAAAATTCCTGTTCTCACCACACTCCAACTACATTTTCCCACTGCGCCACCATTTTGCAAGCCTCCCACTGCATTTTCCACCATAATCCCGCACTATTCCACCATTTCACCTGTTGCACGTCCCTTTTCGTCGTCCCGCTGCATTCACCCACCTCGTGCATGAATTCTTGACAAGTTTTGTGCGTTTTGCAGGGTTTCGGGCGGCAATAAACCACCATAATTCACAGTTCCTATCACAGTGACAGAGAACACAGGAAAGGACCATTTGCAGGAGCTGGAATTATGGAGAAAGGGCCTGGGAAGGAGCCATGACAAGACTAGCATTAAAGGAATAAGGTTTAAACTCTGCAAAATCTTCCCTAGAGCCATTAAAGCATAGATTTCGCAGTCAGAGGCAAACGAGAAAGCGGCAAAGAGTATCAGTGGAAAAATAGAGCGTTTAAGGCCTGTAATTGAAAATTATAAGCCTTAATCCAATTATTCAAAGGAAAGGTACCAAAATCAAAGACCCCATGGATCGCTCAGAAGGTCCAATGCACAGAAAACCATACTATCAGGGTTTCCATATCAGCAGAACGTTCTTCCATAAAAGGACACAATATCCATATTGCTTTTATTCTATTCCGTGTTCCTGAGAAGATTTCCGCCCTGACAACAGTCCTATGCTACCAGTGCATTAGTTATTCAGTATGGCAGACCTCACAGTTGTCCATACACCTTGATTTATTCACCGAAATTCTGCAAAAGGCTACAACAAGTACATCAAAGACATACCTGGAGTAAATTGCGGCCTAATGAAGACCACTCTTTAATCCAAAGAGTGCAGAAGTTCAACTCTTAGACATTTAAAACAGAACAAGGCCTCGGCCCTCCTGCTACTTCATAATTTAATGTTGCATTTAAGTTTACATCTACTCCTGTTATTCTTTTCTCCTATAAGAATCCTCGAGAACATATTGTAAAGGTTGTTGTTCGTTTGTTGCCGATTGTTGTTAGAGGGATTCATTTTGAATGTTAGAACAGTCTTGGGAGGGATTAGAAAAGTAGTTTTTATGTATTCGGCTGGGAGGAAAAAATCTAGACTGTAACAGCTATTGAGCTCAGTGTATGTGTCTGGTTTTGCATCAATTAATCAAGCACATTTCTTTGGATCCTGGTCTATTACTACGAGTGATGTTTCGCTCTTTGTATCTTTTATTTACATTTTCATGTTGTTCATTGGTCTTCTGGGCTCGCATCAGAATATTGACATAGGATTTACCCTTGTTAGGTACCCTATGTTTCTACTCTCCTTGCCTTTAATGTTTCGCCGATTGTGAATATAAGAGTAAATTTGATGTGGTTTAACCGTGTAGCGGATGTTATGCACCGCTGGGCGATGTATGAATTCGAGGTTTTGTGCTTATTTGTTCTTGTTGGGTTTAAGCTGGAAGATTTGGGAACACTGGGGATTAGAGTTAGCCCTGTCCACTAGGATCCTTGTGCGACCAGTTGGAATTTATAATATCTCTTGCTGGTGTCAAAGCATTGAAGGTTAAAATTCCTTCTCTGATCTATAGACCCTGGCTCTGTAAAACTTATTTCTGTTTTCCCTTGGAGCATGCTAAAGATGACCCGGAGTTAAATTACCTCTGGTCCGATCTATAAGCTGCCCCTTTGTCCCTCCTTTGAGAGTTGCCTATGAGTATGTCCAAGCAGGTCTGGAGTTAAATGAACTCTGACCTGATCTATAGAAAGAAATTGGGTTGCTTTCCTTCTTTCACTTTCAATCCTTAATGTTCCATCCCACCATCTATCTAAAAAGATCCTTTAGTGTAGATGAATTTCCCTCTAAAAGCCTGGGCTAGTTGTTGCAAGTAATTCCCTTTCATGACTCCATAGCCCAATGGATGGCACTTTCTTGACCTATCCTCTTTGCTGAAACATCCTGCTATTTTGTTCCTTTTCTCCCATTACTTTCTCAGTCTATGATCTCATGACCAACCCAACAACTCACCAACCAAATCATTTTAAAGCTCTCTTGTGCTTCATAACTAGCCTAATACCTTATTGTGAGTTGTAAAGATATATCATTCTTTGTCTCATTGAAGGGATCCCTTCTCCGGGTCCATGAGAAGGACCTGCATCCCCAAAGTACCATGTTGTCTCATATTTTGGTCTCTGCTAACTGCCAAAACATGGGAACCCCAAATGTAGATTGGTTATCTTATCTTCCCATGTTCAAAGATGAAAATAAATATGATGTCGACTTGCATTTGATCAAGTTTCATATGCATATACATAAACACAAACTTCTTAAGTTTCATGAGGATTGCTCGATGAATATATTTGATGGCTACTTCCGGAAGATAATGCAAGAACTTGGTATGAATGGTTGAAAACAAAATGTTAGGATATAAGTTCTTTAAAGGATTTTCATTCGCATTTTTTTAGAATTATAAATAGCATTATCCATCTTTGTCAAAAATTGTTGTGATGGTTTTGAGGGTTTCATTCAATCTTGAAAGTATTGATGAGGATTCAGAATTTATGGATTATGAGATCATAGAAGCCCTTAATGATTTTTCTTTCTAAAAAAGAATCGAAGTTTCTTCTTTGGATGAGAAAGACTGCACCGATAACAATAAATGCAAATTTCAGATCCCGAAGATGAAAATCAGCAAGCCAAAGTTATCTCTGCCATAAAACCAAATTCTCCCCCTCTATTTGAAGATGAGATAGATCAACTCTTGAACAACCATGTTATAGCCTCAAGAAAATTTATATTTCAGAATGCTCACATAATCAAGAATTTGTGAGCCAATATCTTTCCATTATTGAAAATGAAAATCTAAATTTAATGATGACAATCATGATTGATGAAAATATACGTGAAGTCAAGTATATAAACCAATTTTTGAAGACGATTTCATGCAAGGAGATCAAATTTTCACAAGCACTTTTTTCTTTCATAAAGAGGACAAGATTGTCATGTTTAATAATTTGAGGAATGTTTTATGCTCAAGGAGATTTAGAATATGAATTGGAGGAGTATGAATCCAAGAAAAATGAAAAGATGCCGAGATAGAATCAGAAGCACTCGAAGAATTGACAACCAACACTAAAAAGGTAAATACATGTA
The DNA here is from genome assembly GCA_034641835.2 of Pinus albicaulis. Lineage (NCBI taxonomy): Eukaryota > Viridiplantae > Streptophyta > Pinopsida > Pinales > Pinaceae > Pinus > Pinus albicaulis. Next base: position 1,109,428,905 of record CM076570.1, on the reverse strand, counting down.
GTCTCATTGAATCAATGAATAATAAGTTGCAACAGTTTTCAAGTTCTACATGATCGATAGCCGATGTTTTAGATGATTTATGCAATCAAAGTTCTTCTCTATTAATTAGAAATGAGTTTCAAAACAAGAGATGATAAAGGGACCAATAAGCAATTAACATCATCGCTTTGTTCAACAAGAGTTTCATTCCAAATTTCATCCGAAAATTGTATCTGTATCAAGAAATAAGGATAAAGATGAAATTTCATATTCATACAACCTAGAGAAGAGCAGTAATGTGTTAGATGGGTTAGTAGGAAATCAAAATTTATTCCAATGAAGCTCTTTTGTAGCATTCTTGATGTCAAATGGTGGGCTCATGCTTTGCATTTCATTCAGACTAATCTCGATTACAAATATTCATGGGAGTTTCCTTTCGCAGTTCTCCTTTCCGCTCATAAGCAATCACTCACATAGAATTCAATTAACAACTCAAATTATATATTGCATTGGTCTGTTTCACTTGACAAAGTGATGTATACATATGTTAGAATAGGTGTAGTAATAAGCTCAATTTATAATTTTTTTAGTAGTATCTTCAAGTAAAGTTTCTAAGTTAGTCTACGTTTAAGGTTATCAGCTTTTCTTTAGTCATGTCGCTTGAATCATTCATAGTCCAGTTTCTTTGATTCCATTTTCCAATTGTAAGGTTACTTGAACTACTCGTGTTCGACATCTCCTCAAGTAGTCGCCATCCTCAAATTTGTTTTCAATGTTAGATTCAGCTTATTAGCAATAAAAATTACTCTCTTGAGATTTTTTCACTTCATTAGTCAAATGTTTTTGCTTTTTCAGCTTGGTTTTCAGCAATAATTTTTGTCAATGAAGAAGTCTCATCTTGATATGATGCTCACATCATTTCATCACCATTTAGAGGTCTAAAGTCATTGTTTTTTCATCTCATATAGGTCATTTTAGGTTTTTAACTACCTATGGAAAATCTTTACATTTCCATTATCAAATAAAGCAAACTTTTGTTCATTACATTCACAAAGTCTCGGTTGAAGGAGCAAGCTTATTTTATAGTTTGAATAAAACTCAGATGTCATAAAATTTCATAACTGCTTCGAATTTGTTAGTAGCAGTTAGACATTGTCATAAAATAATTTCTTAATCGCATGCTTTATGGCTATTTGTTCTTCAAAAATTTGAAAAAAATCATTCACGTGACCATAGGAATCATCCCACGCATCATCCTCCACTACCGATATGAGAAGAGCATACCCCTATCCATCACTAATCCAAGTCACAACACACACTCAATATCCTTAATATCCCAAATGTATTCATTAACTGCCTACAAACATTTTCACTCATCGCTTTGTCACCTCACATCTACCACACTAATGGTCTGACCCTGATGTACCACATAATTAATCGCGGTGTACTTCATCACATTTGTGAAACTTAACTTCGGGGGGGGGTTCCCAAATGGATGGTTTACATAACTTGATCCCACCGATATGTAGGAAACCACATAAGATTTCGTGCCCCCCCCCACCCCCCCCCCCCCTCCCATAAACTACTTACCACCGATGGACCCCTCCTCCGAATTTCGCTTATCCATTGAATGAAACCACTTGCTTCGCCTAATTATCTGCTTCATGCCACATGACCGTGCCACTATCCAATCAAATAAATTCCCACTACCATATAACCACCCAATAAATTAAATGTTAACCATTAAATCTAATGTACTCGTTCCCTTTATAACGGGAAGTAAAACCAAAATGTTTATAAATTCATCACTAAACAACATGTTTAAACCTTCATTTTCATTCACTCGCTTCCGTACATTGCCGAACTCTAGAAATCAATCATAATTGTTTAAATTAATCTTGCGCTTTCGACATTCTTCCAATTTTCGAACCTTCTCTCGTCTTCAACCTAATTTTCTCCATCGAAAATTTTCCTTCACCATTCAAATAGAACCACTAAGTGCCTCCAAAGAATAGGGGTGGAGAGTTGGTTGTGTAATATTCCTAATTAGTGACAACTAATTGGAATATTCGACTTTGTATAGTTTTGTCATTTCCCCCCCCCCTCTATGGTTTGTAAATAAATAAAAGTGAGTAAATAGGTCTAATCACTTTTTTAGTAGAATAAGACATCCACCTAGTAGCACAATGTTGTGACTCAAGGGTCAAGGGGCCAAACACCACGTAGAGGAGGGGGTCCTACGTGCACTCTAGGAAGCTTCGTACGATAAGGATGAGGATGTGAGGAGAGAGAGGCTACGATGGGTTTTGGAGGGAAACGAATGCTATAAAAGATGGAGGAGCCTCTATTTGGATCATTCTTGAGTTGGGATGATTTTGGAGTGGGAGACTTATGTCTTCTTGAGCACGCCGGGCCGTTGGCCTATCTACAAAGATTGTTTAGTGCACCGAGTGTCTCCCATGCAGAGATCTCACCCTTAGCCCTAGGAACTTCAAGTGCCGCCCGGCAAGGTTTGTTTTTCAAAGATTTTATGTGTCGTTTCATTGTTTGTTGTTGCGGAGCTAGAGCTTAGAGAGATCACACAATCAATCGGGAGAGAGTGACAATAAATCCATTGTGGAGGAGCTTCTCGATTGGGGGTTTCGCAGCGATTTCACTCCGGATTTCGAGTAGAGGGTCACCTTTTCCATCGTGAGGTTTTTGGGGGAGTTGTGGCGTATTTCAGCCTGCCATCCGGGCCATCGTGATGTACTGGAGGCTTGTAATTCACCGGGGAGGTAGTTCTGGTGGTTTCGGGGTTGGCCATTCCTTGGAATGGTTTTGATCTTTTCGGGTTGCCGAGGAGAGGTGAGGTTTTCTGATTTTCTCATCTCACTCTAACAAGGGATCAGCCCCTAGTTTCGCTGATCTTCAGAGGGGGCTAGAAGTTATCAAGATTTTTCCGAAGAAATTGATGCAATTCATAGAGCGCCCATTTCCGGTATTTTCCGAGGGTGTTCCGCACTTTCTTTGAGCAAGATCACTCATTGTGTTTCATTACATTTTCATATACAAAATGGCCTCAAGATTTTCTCTTCATGTTCTCTTCCGGGTTGAGTTGTCGTAGTTGTCGTTGTTGCCGTAGTTGTTGTATCTTCTTTCATTATATGTCTATTGTTGGCTTTGACAGGCCTTAGTTCCATCCCACTTGGTATGTTTATCTTTCACTCTGCATTGTGAGTCCGGAAAGGGCCAGTAGCCTCTTGATCTTCGTCCCTCTTTCGCAGGAGAAATATCCAAGAATTCCCTCCCAATCTATCTCTAGTTGGAGTTGTGTGAGCAGAGATATCCTAAACGTGATATTACAAAGGTATCGTAGCATAGTTCCGGCTTAGCCCGTGGTCTATGATATCGAGAAAGAGACCTGTTGCAGGCCAAAAATTTTGGAAAGAAACGATGAAGCAGTTGTACTACAGCTTGCCAAAAAACGAAATTGGAAAAGGGCCAAACTACAAAGGGTCAAATTTTGAAGGTTGGAATTAGAAGAAACAATTTCTCGGATTTTTGAACAGCAAGAAGAATAATGAGTTTCATGATCAGTAGTTCATTGTTTGTTTGACTAGAGTAGTGATGCAATTTCATTTTCTTTTAATTTACTTTGAAGAATTAATTGTCATTGTGTAACTTTAAAATTCTTTTGAAGTTTGAAAATCATTTAGAAAGACATTGTTGTCTTGAATATTTGTCTCCATCCTGTCTTTTAGAATTTCACAAAAATCCAAAAAACGACAAAAAGTAAGAGATAGGTTATCTTGCACATATAGTGTGCCACACTTCATTTACCACGAATCCTTGAACACAAATTAAATGTAGCAATTTAGGACACACTAAATTGACCAAACATTTGGTTTCGTTGTCTGGGAAGTGTAACTAGGTAGCCAATTTCTTAAAAAAACAAAATAATAAAAGAAGGGAAACTTGATAACGTCTTGAAGTATGATCTCCTCTTGCACTTAGTGTGATCTCGAGGATTAGAAAAGAGAGTTATTGGTTTAGTAATTTCTTAAGTATGCTCTCTTCTTGCACCTAGTGTGGACTCCGGAAGATCGTAAAGAGAATTATTAGCCCAACTTTATAAAAAAAAAAAATACATACAGAGGAAGAGATTGGGAAGGTTGATAGCTAAAGCCACCCGATTTTCACAACTCCATCTTCTTCAAGGCATAGACAAGAATCACCACCATCTACCCCTAGCCTTAAGATTTTTGGAATTCAAGGAGCAACACCAGAGGATTCTCCATACCACCTACTAAATCCCATTTAGAAAACAAAGAGATCCTTCTCATCCTCTCGATAGAAGAACCAAGAGGTAGGCATCAAAAGGACTCTAAAACTATCATGGCAGAGGAAATAATAGATGGATTTGGAGGTAGAGGTAGAGTGCAGAGGAGGAGGAACAATGGAGACACAACAATGGTGAAGATAATAATGGAAGAAATAGGAAGGAGACAACCGTTTGATTCCCCTATAGTTGATGAGGAAACTCATACAACAATGAAAAATATCTCACCATCCGTCCTTCCTAACTTTGGCGTGGGATTGCTAAGTGAGGATCCCCAAACATTTATGTCGAGCTTTCAAAGTCAGGCTTCTAACCTATGACTATATGGAAGACTCTCAAAAACTCCAAACGTTTCCTTCCAACTTTGAAGGGAGTCAAAGGAAACAATGGTGGATTAGCTACCTAATCTATTGGGGACTTGGAATGATATGAAACAAACATTTTTGACATATATTTGACATCTGTTTGTATGTCAAATTAATCACAAGGATGAGGTATCTGGAAATGATGCAAAAAGAAGACGAAACTTGGAAGATTTACTTGAGAGATTTCAATACAACTTGAAAAGAGCAAAGATGAGCAACTTAGGATGATGAACCTTGAAAGCCCTCATATTAAAAGCCATTAGAGATGAAATTAGAAAGATATTTTAAACACATGGATAAAAGTAGACATTTCTCAACTTCCACTTCGGCATAACAGTAATCCATATGTGTCCATCTCTCAAGAGAAAATCAAAACTATGGAAAGGCCTTAGGATCCTTCTGTTAGGTTAACAAATCAGAACTCGGATCAAGAAGTAGGGCGGAGATTGGTAACATGCTTGATGAATTCAAAACTGATATCTTAGGGAGCCTGAGTGAACAACTAGACACCCTTAAAATCAAAAACAAGGTAGTGCTGCAAATGAGCAGAGCCATCTTTTTGTCCGAAATGTAGAAGAAACATGCTTTAAGGGAATTTCCTTGGATGCAAAAAGTTGTAGAAACATGTATGATTTGCGTCAGAGAATCATGAGACCAAGGATTGTCCATCAATTCTCGGACTCAAAGCCGTCTTTCAAGAAGATCCAAATTGTAAGAGAATCTCTCGTTTTGTTGCAAAAAGACCTGGCAGGACAACAAACTCAAGGGTTTAACAACCCTATGAATCTTCAAACCCACCAAATTGGAATCTCGCAACAACCTGGCCCCAACATCAAAATCCATATCAGCCATGGTACAAGGGATGCAAAATCCTTATGGGATATTTGCTCAATTTTATCAATATCCTACATCTTTCAAAATCAACAAGCTCCACAACTTCCAAACCCAAATCCACAACTTTCATTGCCATTTCCACAACAACAACCTTTCTTCTCAACAAAATCAAAATCCTCAACTCATGCTCCCATACCAAAAAAAGACAAATCAACTTCCAAATTGAAGCCATTGCCAAACTTCTTAACAATAAAAAATCCTCGAATACTTACATGGTAAAGGACAACAATTTCCTACCTATATGATTGTTCCTCTCAACGATGTGCAACTCAGATTTGCAGAGTTTTAGAAAACCTTCTCATGTATATTCGAACAAGATACTCGAGGAGGACTCTAATGTCAATGAGGCTCTATAAAGCATCTTCAAAATCTTCTTCGTCCAACATCAAAGAAAAGAAAAGTAATACCCACAATTTATAGTTGAAAATAACTGCGATTCTTATCTACACTTTTCCAAAGACTACAACAATAAGGTGGGGAAAAACAACGGAGGTTTAACTATGATTTTCTAGATGAATCTGAAGAATTTTGTATCAAGATTCCTTTGTTACAAGCCATTCGAGAGATTCCTATTCTAGCAAAAACAATAAAGGAGTTGAGTTTAAAAGACCAGAAGGAAACTAAAAGACACAAGAAGAATCCACTGGTAGGAAAATTGCAGATATTATGATGGGAAAAAACTACTACGTGCATATGTAGATCCAGGAAGTCCAATTGTCAAGACACATATAAAATGGATAGAAATTCTAAATTATGACAAGGATTGAGTAGATGCATTTATGGACTGTGCTTTAAAACTTAACTTATTTCTATAATCTCATTTTATCGAATTCAAGTATTCATCAATTATTAAAACGACATGGTGTATTAGATATTCGCCTTCCTAGATTCTGGGAATATCCGATTTCTATGATTTTGATCTCTACATATCTAGGAGTGGCACCCACTTCTTATCTAGGAAGACCTTGGCTAGCCACAACTACGCTATTGGTTGTAGATTCTGGGATATGTATTACTTTCTAATGGTAATTCATTAAAGAAATTCAATTGTATCCCTCCAAAGAAAGCAATCACGTATAGAGATAATGAATGGGTTGATGATGATAGACACTATACAATCCGTTTTTACCATTTTAAACAATGAGGATAGTCAAATTCCAACACATTAGAAAATTTTGAGATATCTTTAGAATATGATTCCACACAATTTCGCAGCTTGGAATCTCATGATAGAATATTTATCATCAAGACAATGTCTTTTTATCATAAAGAGCTTGGTAGGTTTCACCATTGAGATTTTTCCAAGAAAACATTGAATATCAACATTTGGTGCTCACAACAAGAAGAATCAACTTAAAACGGTAAAACATTCACCAAGATTGTATGTATACATCATATTAGTAATAGATCTCAAGACTTGCATCCATCATATCTATTGATATGCTATAGACCAATTGTATTGAACCTCAAAAGATGAATCCAAATCTAGGAGACAGTGGAAAGAAGAGCTCCAAAATCATTTCAATGTAAACTTCATTTATCCAATTTCGCATAGCTTCAGGTTTCTTCCTCTCGTTATAGCAGTACCTAAAAGAAATCATAAAATTGAGGTGCATTTGTCATGTAATCTTGAACAAAGCAACTTTAGCGACATCTCTCTTTGTCTTTACCATCAAAGTATTAGATAAATTAGCGTAAAAGTACTTTTTCATTTTTGGATGGTTTTAGTGGTTATTATAATCAAATTCAGGTAGCACCTCAAGATCAACATAAGACCACATTTACTTGTCCATGGGGAACTTTTGCCTACCTAGTGCTTCCTTTTGGTTATGTAATGCAACTGCAACATTCCAAAGAGCAAGATTTCAGGAATTTTTTCTCTCGATCTAATCCATGATTGTGTAGAGGTTTATATGGATGATTTTACGCTTATGGTAATTCATTTGAAGAGGCATTAGAAACTTGGAAAAATTTCTTATAAGATGTAAAGAAACAAACCTTTCATTAAGCCATGAAAAATTCTTTATGATGTTTGGTATCAAGGTATTGTTTTAGGACATCATATTTCAGAGATGGGATTAAGGTTGATAGATCAAAAGTTGAAGTCATCTCCAAGTTACCTATTCCAAATTGTCAAAGAGATGTTAGAAGCTAGGATAATTCGTTACTGCGAAGATTTATAGAAAACTTCACTAAAATAGCATCTCCACTCTTCAAATTGCTTTACAAAAGATCAGAATTTGTTGGATCTCATTGTTAATCACGAAATCTGAAATGGGTAACATTCAATCATCATTCGATAGTGACTAATGAAACTCTTCATATTTCTACGATGTTTTGACATGTTTCTAGAGCTAATGGCTTCAAAGATTTAGTTCCTTATGCCATTTATTATACTACAAGAAAATTTGATCAAGAAGAGTTGAACTATACTGATCTAAAGAGTTTTAGTTGTTGTTCATGCAATTAATAAGTTTAGACATTACAGCATTAAAGTATGAAATTTTTATTCATACCACCATTCAATTAGATATTTAATGAACAAAATATACATTAATGTTGAGTATTAAGATACTTTAATTTTGCAAGAATCAATATTACTGTTGGATAGACTATGGGAGCAAAAATACAAGAGCTGATTTCTTGTCTAGGATTCAATACTAAAGAAGATTCGAGAGGATACTTTATGAATACTTTTAGTATTGGTAAAGAATTATTACATTCTGAAGTGATAATGGTAACTATTTATTACAGAAACTGCTTTCACATTATTTCCAAGAAAATCAAAATATTCAAAGATATTCAAAATATTCATGATTTAACAATTCGTTAAAATGTGGTCAGATCTTGCAGATCAAGATGTCGAAGATGAAATGCCTGATATTCTTAAGGCATGTTTGCGATGAACCATGCGTATTAATTTTGTAAATGACGCCTATGCAAATCCTCTTTGTGGATATTATTGTTGGGCCTTCCTCTTCAAAGATGCAAAACAATATGTCAAAAGGTGTGGATACCAAGCAAAGAGAGAAACTTACCTTTCAAAATAAATCTACTAAAAACTGGCTGTGTGCTCATTGGAAACTTCTGAAAATGGGCTTTAGATTTACTAGTAGAGATCTATTAATCACTTATCAAGCAAGAAGCATATATTATTTGTATTGATTATGTTACTAAATGGGTAGAAGCCAAAGAATAGACCAAGCACGAAAATTCGGTTGTTCATTTTCTTTGTATATATATTTTTACTGCTTGGTGTTTTGTGAGAATGAAGATATCAGTAGCCAATTCACATCCAACTGGTGGAGAAATTGATGGAAGAATACAAAATCAAGCAATGTATGATCTACTCCTTACCATCCGCAAGCAAATGGTCAAGTGAGTCCACACAACAAAGTCTTGAAAGGACACACAAACCATTCATCTGGCATAAGAGATTATGGAAGGCTTCAAGCCTTGTGGGCCCATGCACTGGAGACATGAGAAATACAATGACATTCTTCTGAGGAACTTGTTTATGGAAAGTCTGTTCCTAATGAGTTCCAAGTCAGACCTTCAAGATGGTGGGGCTCAGTCAGGGATGGACTTATCTAAGCCCAAAAGCATAGAATGGAGCAAGTGCTTAAAATGAGCTAGATGAGATCGTAAAAGAAGCAATTTTAAGAACTGATCTAGTTCAATAAAGAGTTTAAATGGTGGCAAGGACAAGTAAACGAAAGAGGAAGGTTTCAAGAAGAGATTGGGCATTGTTGTCGATTCTAAGTTTAAAGATTTTCAAGGTATTCTGCATCATTACTACATAGGATTGACAAGATCTTTAGCAATGGAGCTGTAAGAGTCAAGACTATTGATGAGCTAAAACTTCTCTTATTGTGAAAATGGCCATGCATTGAAAGTTTATCATAGTTGTTCTCAAAGAGATTTTATTTGCAAACAGCCAAGAAATGACCAAATGGCATAAGAATTTTCTCCACCGAAATTCTGCTAGCTTTGTTCTTTCTGCTTAAAAATTGTATAAGGCTGAAAACCAATTCACCATTTAGTTTACATAAAATAGGTGAAAATCTGTAATTCTAGAATTTATATTTTCAAAAATTTCTCATTTCACAAGCTTTAGACCACCCATCACTTCATTCATCATTTATCTGAGATTGTCCATCTTCAATAAAATTTTTTCATGACTACTTCCATCTAGTTTATTTGTCATCCGTTTCATTTATTCACCAAAAATAATAGTCAGCATGCCTACAATGACATCCTGCTTCATCATAGTCTGCCTACAAAATGTATGTATTCATGAAATTACCACTGCTTCAAAAGAATGTATGTACTGCATGTTATTTCCATAATCATGAAATAAAATACAGGTATAGTGACCAAAAATGAATATTGCTGGAGCATTCATGATATCAAATATAGAGCAATAAATGAAGACCAAGGAAAAGGCAAAGATCTAAGGTAAGGAGAAATTCATTTCAAATAGGCATTGAAAATACATTTTTATATAGTTCTAAACCAGACAGCCCATCCATTATGTGAAGATTATATTAATAAATTCCATAACCCTTCACGATCTCCATATGATCCTCCCGCATTCATTCTCAAACGTGTTCCATAATTAAACCCCCGATCTTCACTCATACTCCGATATTCCACCTAGTGACAATGAGACGTAGCCGATTTTGACCACGGCTCTTTCACCGCATAAAATCTATACCGTTGTTTGGGTGTGTTTACATTTATTTTGCAGCCACCAAATTTCAAAACATCACAACATGTGTTATACTCTTCCTATTGTTCATGACCCACAAGCCAGATTTCGCTCGTGCTCACGAAACCTCTCTGCTCCGCCTCACTCCATTTCGTTCTCTCTGCTACACTACGTACCGTATACCCACTCTCCGATATCTACCTACGCTCATTGTGCTCATTGCATTCGCCCATTCTACTTCCATTAAACCCTCACGCAAGCAAATTTTTGAAGAGCAGAAGAAGGATGGAAAATTGCTAAGAGCAAGAACTGTATGACCTAAATTCATGGAGGGATATCCTCAAGTCGTGATATATTGAAGAAAGAAAAAGTGGTCAGCGTTTATCCAAAAGTTCGTGAGGCTATCATAAAGAAGTGACAAAAGCATTTGCAAAGTCGTTCAATGGCCCTATAGAGATTGGAGACCTTAAGTTTGCGGTGAACTTAAGCATCTATAGCAAACCGGCCACTAACTTCCTCAAGAGGGTGAGCGTTGGTTTAAGAATAAAAGCATTAGTGATGAAGCTCCGGAGAATAATCTACGAAACCAAGGTATGGACATAACTCTTTTTAAAAGAGGAATTCCCGTTCATGCTTTGAAAGAGGAATGGGCTACTTGCCGCCGGTTGTTCAAAAATTCATTACCCGTGAAGGCCATTTTGGAACGCAAGGGGAGAAATTAAGGCCGTATTGCCGATGAATTTTCTAGATAATCAAACTCTCAATCTCCCATATATTTCTATTAAATAGTTTGGAAGAAGATGTCCGTGATCGTTCGGGAACATTTAGGAGATGTAGAACCACATCTATATCACCACAAGCCTTGTAAAATTTTGATTGAAAAAGAGTTAAAGGAGAAGAAAGACACATGGGAACAATTTTTGATTAGAAATTTTGAGGAACCTCAGAAATTCCCGAAGGTAGCACACATCAAGAAGGAGTAGGAGAAAAGAATAAATGATGAAACTCAAAGTAATCCCACTCAAGAAATTTCAAGGTAACACATCAAGAAGGAGTAGGAGAAAAGAACAAATGATGAAATTCAAAATACTCCTACTACTACAATTGAAAGAACTGATAGGGAAGAGAGAATGTCAAAGAGGAAGAAGAAAGAAAATAAGGGTAAAAAGCCAATAACATCAAAAGAGAGAAAAACTATTGAGGCTATACATCAAACTCCTCTTCCAAAGAAGAAGATCATCAAGTGTTATCCGCAGAGATTGGTTCATCTTCAAGAACAAGCATTCATAGCCAAGAAGAAAGAGAAAAGGAAACAAAAGCAAAAAGATAGTGGGAACGCGTGTGTGAGAAGAAAGCCCCGTACTTAAGGGGAAATTGAGAAATGCAAATGAAAGGACTCCATTTCATCGATTTGGAGAAGAACATCGAATAGCCCCATCAATTAATAGTCCATCTCACCTCCTCACGGCTTAGTGAACTGCTCCATTTCATTCCATATTGAACATAAATACCATCCCATTCTCAGCAAGATGTTGATGAGCCTTCTCACTCAGATGATTTGAAGATAACTCTTCACGGCATTTTGGGGACAGTCACAGAATAAAAATGACACCCGATATAGACCCTGCTAAATGTGAAATATATGATTATATAGAATCTTTAGAAAAGTACTATGTGTCCCAAGATTTCCCGTCCATTCAGCCTCACACAAGCATGTGATGATTTAGTCCAATCAATTAAACAGAAGTCTTTGAGCTAGAGCTTTTAAATAAACACATTAAAAATGAAAATGAGACATTGAAGGAACAAAGAGGAATTGACAAAATCATTCATGATAATACCATGCTACATCCGGGAATATGCGAAGAAGAACAAGAAATTGAAAAAAGAAAATGCCGTGGTTGCTGCAGCACTAGTTAATATCAAATTGAGATGCTTAATGAAGAAGCCTAGGATGTTGGCAAGACCAAGGAAGAAGAGGAGAGGGCCGGATGTACCGGGCCGAAGTGTCAAGCATATGGAATCAAGAAGGATTATCATATTTTGGCTGTACGAGGATGCAACACCTCTGGGGGTATGTTGAGTCTCAACTGCATTGTTCTTATACATCCTAGACCTTTTTCATTCACTCCAACTCCTGGGTTGTCAATATCATTGTATATTAATTGCAAAAGAGCATCTAAAATATTTTTAACTATATTTTTGTGTCTACTATTTGATTTAGATTTTTCATTTAGTCATGCGAATCTTGCTACTTTCGCACCGCAACTTTCTCCGCGTACCCATTTGTGAAACTCTATGATACGGGGTGTCTTTAGGAAAACGGTGCCACATGGGCAAGTCATAAAATGATGTGGACATGGATCGTGTCCTATTGGCTTGAGCAAATTCACCTATGAGGCTACGGTCAAAGGTGGCCAAGTGGAAGTCAACCGTAGAGTCCCACGGTGATGTGACTCGTCGCTCACGTGGAGACGAAGGCCGGCTGACCAGGAGACAAAATCAATTCGTACATGGCTCCATAAGTTTTAATTCAAACATCCACTCTTCATAGATTTACTCCCTCAACGCGGCCATGATCCTAGACTGACTAATGCTGGTTTACGTGTTCTCCATCAGCATAAACGTAGGAATTAGTTATATCACCTTCAAGATAAATCACGCGTTTGCATACGCATAAGAGTTAGTTTTTATTAGTCTCCATTAGCTTTCGCATAGCTTTGTAATGTAATTACGTTGCCACCGTGCCGTAATATCACCTTTCATATGACCGCATTTTAATATATAAGAAGTATCTATTTCAAAACGTAATTCGTACTTGAAGGTTCATGTCAAGGCCGGTGTAGAGGGCCCGCACACGCTCGAGGTTTTGTGCATTATTGTATAGTTCTTGTTTTATTTCTTTAAGCTCATTGTGCCATAATTCATTCACATGTTTATACATTTGCATCTTTCATAACTTGGTATATATGTACTTCATTTTTACGTTTATAATCTTTCTGTAGTTTCACATCTTGCTACGTCCCATAATCTTTCATGTTTTATGTTATTGATGATCGACGTTGTTCTTGTTTCGGTTATGTAATAAAGTGCCTAGGAGCATTTATAACTTTTTTGACTAATGACATGTGGAATTAATATTGTTACGTCGCTAATTTACTTTTCTGAGTTTCTGTTTAATTTCGCATCTTGCTTTTGTTTTATTTCAATTTTGTACATTTGTTTCAAGAGGTTAGATTTAGATATATCAAATTGTTCATGTCATTTTCGCTTACCTCCGAAAGCCATAGTCTGATCGATGGTGAGGATTGAATTATGAATGTATAGTTTTGATATTGTATTTACTTTCCGCAAATTAGATATATTAAATTGCTCATGACATCTTTACAGACACCTCCGAAAAGCCATTGCCACTGGATCGATGGTGAGGGATTGAATTATGAATGTGTAGTTTGATATTAGTTTACTTTCCGCAAGTTAGATATATTAAATTGCTCATGACATCTTCAGCTATTCTCGAAAGCCACAGTATTGGACTGATGGTGAGGGATTGAATTATGAATGTGTAGTTTGATATTAGTTTACTTTTCTCAAACAAGTTAGATATCCAAAGTTACTCAAGTTGTTTATGGTTACCTCCGAAAATCATAGCTAGACTAATGATGAGGATCGAAGATAAGTTGATGTAATTTGATTTAGATTTACTTTGTTGCAACTTTTGGATTTATTTCAAAGATAGTTTCTTTTATGTTTGAACAGAGCAGCAAGAATAATGAGTTTCATGATCAAGATAGTTCATTGTTTGTTTGACTAGAGTAGTGATGCAATTTCATTTTCTTTAATTTCATTTTCTTTGAAGAATTAATTTTGTCATTGTGTAACTTTAAAATTCTTTTGAAGTTTGGAAAATCATTAGAAAGACATTGTTGTCTTGAATATTTGTCTCCATCCTTGTCTTTTAGAATTTCACAAAAATCCAAAACGACAAAAAAGTAAGAGATAGGTTATCTTGCACATATAGTGCACCACACTTCATCGACTTACGAATCCCGGATTGACAAATTAAATGTAGCAATTTGATGACACACTAAATTGACCAAACAATGATCCATTAGTCACTGAGTATAGTGATGCGATGATGGAGACGATGATACCGATTGGGGATAGTCCCACATGCAGAGGCATAGCTCTAGGTCATCACATCCAGGGATGTGTGGGGAGCCTCTAGCATTGATCGCGTGTACTACCTAGTGGACATGGAGTTGCATGGTGGTGTACCGTAGTGTGTCTGGACCGCATTGTGGAGTAGGAGTGTCCTACATCACATTGAGAGCACGAAGAGTGACCAATGCTCGGACACGATCAAGGCACGAGACTCGGCATGGGTGGTACAACAAGAGCATGGGGTACCCAAATAGGTTGTACAAGGGTATGCCTTAGCGTGCGGTGGCATGTCTAGGGGTACATGGATGATTGGTGGTATGCGCGGCGTACGGAGGCTGCACGAGCAGGTTTTAAGTATTGCGCTCTAGGGGAGACTCACGAACGGAGACACCAGGATTACCTTTGGGAGTAGTTCACCCGCATCGATGGGAGACAGGATGAGCGATACTTAATAGTATCCGTGGGGACTCACGCACACGACCCTCTTCTACATCACTCACCGGGCACAGCCCGATTTCGTTGTTGTCCTTTGGCACCGTGGGGCATGAGCAACGGGTACGCCAGGCTCACCCAAGATATTTGGATGGCACTACACTAGGGGATAGAACTTCTCATGAAGGGTGCACCGGGTCGGTGCACTAGTTGGCGCTCACAGGTCGTGGATGAGATGATCCTCCGCAGGTAGCACATCGACATCGCCGAGCCTACGATTTGGGAGCGGGTCATGAGGGATACATGCATCACTTTTCCTCGGGCATGTCGAGATCATGCATGAGCAGAGAGGATACCGGTACAAGAGGAGGTAGCATCCGCATGTGTCCGGGCTCTAGACATTGTATCGACACTTTATCGAGAGGGTGGATGGCATATTCAACGCGGATGAGGTGGCAGAGGTAGAATAGGAGGGCATTCCTTCGTATGCCGTGAGGACTCTTTTCATATGAGTCCATAGGATCATTTAAGGATGCTTCGGGGAGTGAGCGACCATGCAGAGATGGTGACGAGAGACCGGAGCTACATTCCATTGTCCGGGGTGAGCAGTCACGAGACTCGCGTAGAGATACTCTAGGTGAAGTAGTCACTTGTGACGATTCAGCTGGGGAGCGACAGTGATGGAGCCCGAGTCGACGAGGAGGACACTATTCACACGGTGCACGATATTCCTTTGGGGGAGATCTATGGGCGCCCACATTGATTCGATGAGGGATATGCGGCCAACATTGGGGTCACTATTGAGGGACGATCGGATGCACTCGACATCGAGTATGGTGGCAGCGACTTTGGGAGATCCATATCCTCTAGAGGTGTTGGAGGTTGATGCGATTGTCTGCGCAGGGGACCATTAGATGACGTGAGCATGACATTCTGATTAGGAGTGGAAGGAGCTGTTGGATATGGTGGAGAATCCATGTTTGTGGGTCGACACGGGGATGAGGCGTATAGATGTACATGAAGTCATCGTAGCCGCTGCAGTATTTTTAGTGGGTAGCACTTCGGGAGAGTACATCGATGGAGCTTGCAACATATCTTGCCCACTTTGGCCCATTATAGAGAGAGGGGCTTCCTTCTATAGGCGACGTTCATTGGCGGATGTGGCAGAAACGGTGGGAGTTGATTACGGGCTCGGCGGTACCACTCCAAGCGTGTTCCATATGCGGTTATTGTTGCTACATTGGATTCTTTCTTCCAGGATGGACTGGCAGGAGATCATGATTTGGTACCCTCGATGGTACGGTATTCTTTGTAGGGAGAACGCAAGAGAGCAAGGGCCCATGGAAATAGTAGATGTTACGCATTCCAGATGGTAGGGGGCCACAAGTCATCTTTTTCTTCGGCAGCACTCCATCCCAATTTCAGCAGAGAAGGGATCGACGTGGGGTTGAGTCGCGACTTGGATTGGAGAGAGGTGATGATTTGGTGACACGACTGATGGGATAGCTATATAGTCACGGTATAAAAAGGCGGCATGGGTCATGGTCTTCATCTCTGAGAGCATCGATCATAGTCGGAGGAGCGGTCATAGTCCGACGTGGGACTTGGGCTATTATTGGCCATGGTGGCGGTGGGATCCCGAGGATTCTTGGTTGGTTGGTACCGTGAGAGATCGCTTTGGGATCCCGGCATTGAAGATCCCTTCTTATCGTGTGATACAGAGGTCGAGAGGTTTCAGTGGCACATCGAGGACCCGTGCACATTTTTCGATGTCGTAGGGAGCATCGCCTAGAGAGGAGGCTTGTTCAGACAAGCAACTTTTGCTGATGAGGATTCCACTTGGGAGAGCGAGAAGATTCTACAAAGATCCATCACTGAATTTCTTGAGGGCAAGCAACATTTTGTTGAGCTATAATATTCCTAATTAGCGATGATAATTGGAATATTCGACTTTTGTATAGCTTTTCGTTTATGGTTTGTAGACGAAATAAAAAGTGAGTAAAGAGGAGTCTAACTCACTTTGGTAGAATAAGACATCCGCCTAGTAGCACAACGTTGTGACTCAAGGGGGTCAAGGAGGCCAAACACCACGTAGAGGAGCGGGGCCTACGTGCACTCTAGAAGCTTCTCGCGTATAAGGATGAGGATGTGGAGGAGAGAGAGGGCTACGACGGGTTTTGAGAGGGAAACCAATGCTATAAAAGATGGACGAGCCTCCTCATTTGGATCATTCTTGAGTTGATGATTTTGGAGTGAGACTTATGTCTTCTTGAGCACGATGGTTGTTTAGCCTCGTCCGCAGCATCGTTTAGTGCACCGAGTGTCTCCGTGCGGAGATCTCACCCTTGGCCCCGGGGGACTTCGAGTGCTGCTCGGCAAGGTTTGTTTTTTCGCATTTTGTGTGTCGTTTCATTGTTTGGGTTGCTGCGGAGCCGGGAGCTTAGCAGAGACCGCGCACCAGCGGGAGAGAGGATGCTACCATCCATTGTGAGCTTTGGATTGGGAGTTTCTGCAGCGATTTCCACCGGGATTTTCGAGCATAGGGTCGAGCCTTTTCCCATCATAGGTTTTTTGGCACGAGTTGTGGCAGATTGACTGCTTTCTATCCGACCACCGCGCTGTACCTTGGAGGCCGCCGTAATTCACCGGGGAGGCGTTCGGTGGTTTTTGGGGTTGGCCATTCTTGGAATGGTTTTTGGATCTTGTGGGGTTGCCGAGGAGAGGAGGTTTTCTCGATTTTCATCTCATTCCGCAAGGATCATTCCTAGTTTTCGACTGATTCGCAAGCGAGAGCGCCTACAAGGCATTTTTCCAAAGAAATGGAAACGCAACTCATAGAGCAAACCATTTTTGGTATTTTTCGAGGGTTTTTCTTCACTTGTTTTTGAGAAGGATCGCCTATTGTACTTCATTACATTTCTCACATTAATAAAATGGCTCCAAGCATTTTCTCTCTATGTTCTCTAGTTGACTTGCCGTAGTTGTCGTTGTTGTCGTAGTTGTTGTATTCTCTTTCTATTATGCATCTATTGTTATTTTTGAGCATTCTAGTTCTACCCCACTTGGTGTGTTTATCTTTCACTCTGTAGACGTAGTCCGGAAAGGGCCAAGTAGCCTCTCGGATCTCGTCCCTCTTTTAAGAGGCGAAATATCCGTGAATGCCCTCCCGCCCTATCTCCTCGGTTGGAGTTTGCAAGTAGTTTTAGAGATATCCTCGAAACGGATATTGCTGAAGTTGTTTTTTCGATGGGGATAGGGCCGAGCTCCTCCCTTTGGGCTTCTTGTTCCTACAAAAGAGGAACCACCCAAGGAGATAAGTTGTTTCCCCACCGTAAGTGGATCCATGTTCCCTCTCCTATCACTATAAAATGGACATCCTTCCATACCTCTGCTAGTTAGAACATCGGAGAGAGAATTTTTGCTATAGGTATCGGAGGAGAGTTGAGACCTTTGGCCTTTGCATAAAAAGTTGAAACAAGTGCTTTAGAGACGTGCCCGGATCCCGACCCATTGAAGGAGAGCTTCGACATCAAGAGCACAAAGGTTGTAACTCCTCCTCTTATATTAATATGATACAAATGATTCTTACTTTCCACTCTTGTCCATGATTCGTGATTATATTTCTAGTACTTCGTGATCAACTAGATAGATTATTTATGTAAAATGCTTGTCAGTCCTTTCATGTTTTGTGTTGTTTGATCACTTGTGTAGGTAACTCGAGGGTTGGTGACAATGGGGATTTAACTAAGAAGAGAAAAGGAAAAAAATACTTGGGCAAGTAGCGACGATCTTAGCATCATATTTAGGTAGGCCATCTCCATATGATTTGTGTTCATTTACAATCTAGGAAAGTAGGTGTTAGATTGTTCCCTTTGTTACTAGACCCATCCTAGGGCTAGAGTGGATTTTCATACCTAACACCAACCGGGCACTTCGCAATCCTAAGGCTCAATCCGAGAGCTTGGGTCTCGGGAACCGCGGAGTGCACAGTATATGCTCGACTCAAGTACGCATTGCGCTGACAGCCCAAGCCTCAAGCATGTCACCTCGGACATTGAGATTGCGCAATGTGTAGTCTCTCCAAGTCACTTCCCAGATGAACTACGCATCGCATAGTCTCAAGCCTCAAGTTGCACCCTTGGTTGTTGGGACCGCACAATGCACGAGCTTCCCATAGCTGCCTCCTTTCTTGTTGACGTAAATTGCATGCAATCCCTCTCATTAGTCAATCATTTTTTTTCCCCGAGTGTATTTTTGTCCCGCAGGTACCGTATTGGTTGAGCGCTTCTCTCGAGAAATCATTTTTACCATGGCACCAAAGAGAGATGCTTCAAAAGAGACCATTGAAAGTGGTATTTGGGGAAGCATTTGAGAAAACACCAAGAACTTGCTAGTACAAGCTTAGATCTTAGCACTCCGTAACTTTTGAGGTTACAGAGAAAATCACAGAGGTAACCTTAGAACCACTTTGGAAACTAGGAATCTAGCTCCTTCCAAGCTTCGAGAGAGGGATCTCTCTATATAATTTAGCTTTGTTTTAATTAAGGTATTAAGCTATCTATTAAGTTCAAGTTTGGGTTTTTTGTGTTGTTGGGTTAAAATTTTGAAGATAGGACATTGGGAAAATGGAATCACAGTTTATTTAGATCAAATACAAATTTGACAAGCTAACCTTACAGTAGCGGTGTAGGCACATTCCTGGATCCTTTAAAATTTGTCAAGTGGAGGGGAGGAAAAGATTCAGAATCCAATTAAAAACAATGCAATTAAGAATTATGATTTTAATAATCAGTGGAAAACACAACAATTATTCTTAATCTAGAGACAAAGTGTAGATTTAAAAAAAATTGTTCTTTATTTTCTTAGAATAATTTGGAAAGTTGGAAAAACATATGATAACGAATAGAAAACAAATTGACAAAGAGAGATTCACTTCACTAATAAAATTGACACAAGAATCATGTAATCATTGCACTCGTATGTATTGAAAATATGATCAATAGTGGCTCGTGGAGCCGCTTTAAAATACTAGTCCTTTTCTTCAAACAAATCCCAACCTCTATTACTTCGAATTATGAAGTATTTATACAAAAACTTAATCAAAATAGTAAAACTATCAAGATTTTTTTCAAAATATTAAAATATTTTACAAAATAGAACAATAAAATAGGAAATATGAAACTAATGTGACCGTTGGCTCTACTTTTCAAGCTAATTTTTTATGAGTGGACCTCCAAATATGTTGCGTTGTTTGCCTTGTTGTCAAAGATAAAAAAGATGTTCTAGTAATTCACTACGCTTCTCCCAACCTGTCTAGCTGGGATAGAAAATTTGATTAATTTTCTATAGGTATCGTCCACATTTGTGTATTCCTTAAATGTAGGTTTCGATGATGAAAAAAATGTTTGATTTCATGACCGATGAAAAAGTCAAATTCTATGGCCTCCATGAATGCTTTCCCTCGTGATATGCACTTTTATACCTTCAAGTATTGATTTCTTTGGGCAATAGTGCCTCTATTTTCTTGGTACTCATTCAAGCTTATCAGCTTGTCTTCCACATCAATCGAGCTCTTGGTAGTCCCTTCTTGTTCATTGCATGCATCCTCTTATGAAATCTCTCGGGATGTTTGTTTCCAAAGTTTGACATTTTTTCTCCAGACTTGTAGCATAAGGTTCCTTTTGGCATGCATCCTCTTCACTTTCAAAATAGTTTTTGTCGTGTCTTGAATTCCTAGTTGTTGTAATTCTTCTCTATTTTTTGAATTCAAGAGTTTGATGATGGTTTTTTTATTCACTGTGTTTCTGTCCCGAGTATGTTGTGATTTGTTTTAACGCCTCTTTGGATCTTTGTATTAACTCTTGCTGCTAAAAAATAATTCGAATTGAAGGCCAAATTTTTGTGGTGGCTTCATTGATCTCTATCCATTTGTTTTCTTTTCTTGTGCCATAGTTTGAGCCATTGTTGATTCACTTTGTAATTGTTCCACTTTGAGAGTGAGTCGCCGGTTTTTCCGCAACTCTACAACATAAGAATTATCAATTCTTAATTTCTAATTTGACATTGTTTTGAGCTAAGCATTTAACTTAGCAATTTCTTGCCCTCGAATGGTCGGATTGTCCATGGCTTTAACTAGATCACTACAGGATCTCGATTTCTATGATGGTGCTCGAAGTTGATGTAGATGCTCCCTGTTGTGGCCACAGAATTGGGACTCATGCAGAGTGGAACTATGGACAACTATGATGCCTTCTCTTTTTTCTTTGAACGGTTTATCTAGATCCACTTCCATGTCTCGAATTTGGTTGTTCCTGTTTAATTATTATCTTGAACATGTCCTCTTTTTTCCTTTTCCATCTCTCTAAATTCCTTAGCATGTGGATCCTCTCGTGGTTGGCAATTTTTGTTGCTTCCTCAATGTCGCTATATCAACATTTTTCCTTTTTTTCAATTTCCTCTATCGCATTCACATCACTCGGGATTATATCCTAGTTTAATCACCAATTCTTCCGATCTAATTAAGGTATGTTAGTATTGTTGTGCTAATTCCTCTTTCAAATTTTGAAACCAATGTCTTACATGTGCTTAAGGGTTCAAGTTATCTTGCAAGTTATTGAGTCTCATGAGTGTTTTTCATGTTAATTTTATGAACAATTTAACATAAAAGAAAGACTGAACAACAACAAATAAAAGTACAAGACATAACCATACAACACATCAACATAGGGATTTGATGAATGAGTTCACTCCTCTTGGGCTACATCTCCTTAGTTCAGACTTCCATGGCTTGGGCCTCTACATTATGCTCAAATTTGCAAAAAATTGTAGTTTACGTTGCTTTTTTGTTCCCGAAACCTCGCACCAATGAGTTCAAAATGCCCAAAAAATGGTGCCTTTGGCTCTTTTTTTCTCTTGATTTGGTCGAAAATTGATTGAGTTATGACCTCTACATTTTGTTCCACAATTTCCTCCCTAAATTTAGCTAACTACCACTAATTCGGGCTAGTTGGTGCCAAAATAACAATTCCCGACAAAATTATCGGACCACCAAGTTAATTCGGATTAACTTAATTAATCTCGCATCGTTGCGATTAAGTCAAACTAGTGTTTAAAAACACGCTTTGTGGTAATCTAGATTACCTGCTAGGTTCTACCAGGATGCGGATGATAAGTGGATTTGAAAAAGGGGGGTGTGGTTAGAATGAGATGAAACAACTTTCTAGGAAAACCACTCCTTAATATTGTTCGTGAAGACTCGGGGGGGGTGCGGTTTAGATGTGGGCCATTGATATGATCGCACCCAATATTAGCCCTTTAAACTTGTGGGTGATTTATTTTTCACGTGCCAACTTTATTATTGGCCCAAGCCATCCAATAATAAATTTCCAACACACAACAACGAGCACCAATCAAACTTTGCCACTTGAAAACTCTTCATTTTTTGGAGGATATTTGACCAAAAATTGACATGTTTAGTAAAAAGAATAGAACTCATTTCTAAAGCCATATGGAGTCCATTTCGCATGAAACGAGTTGCGACGGATTTATATCGACGAGCACTATGTGGTCGTTTAGGTTTCAAGTCATTATGAGAAATTATTTTTTGAGCATAATTCCGAGCATCCGATCATTCCTCCCCATTGGAAGCTTTTGGGACCCCAAAAGGTCATATTCGCTTGCTAAACGAGTGAGGGTATAGTTCCCTCACCTTCCCAATTTCCATCCATTTGGATTTTGAAGGATTTGCTCCTTTGAGCCCCCACTCAAAGATATCGACACTTCCTCTTGTCGATGTCCTTTTTCTTATGTCAAGTATGGTGTCTCGTTGAAGTTCAACAAAGAAATTTGGAGAAAAAATCTTGAATGGATGGCGACTCTGAAAATTATCTCCTTTATCTTCAATCAATGCAAAGCTCATACAATCTCAAATTTTCAACATTAACAATCGAGTAAATTTAAATACATGTAAGGCAAATCAAGCTTGAAGGCATTGTTACCATTCTTTTCCAGAATTTTGAAAGGACCATAACGGATTAGTTTCAAATTTTTTACCTTCTCCTTGAAGTCTCTCCTTGCTAATGTGAAGCCAATCTTCATGACCAACTTGAAACTTATGATCCACACGATGTTTTTCATGCCTCGCTTTGTACTTGCCTTAAATTTTTTCTAGTTGACCTTGAATTTTTTGATGGATCAAGTGAATTTGCTCTATGAATTTCTTTGTTTTATCTATGTCGCTATGCCCACCGCAGCTACATCTTTCCCAAAGATGAAATACAATGGCGATTTTGGCAAGTATCCAAGACATGCCTCAAATGGCGATGTTTGTGTAGAGGATTGTTTTTCCACGGTTGTAAGCATGCTCAATGTAATACAATTGTTCATCCCACAACTTAGGATGTTTACCGCAATATACTCAAAGAAGATCAATGATTTTTCGATTGACCACCTCAGTTTGACCAACTATTTGTGGATGAAAGGATCAAAAATCAAAGTGTTAGAAATGTGGAAAACTCAGTGTCAAGTTGAATATCTCGTTGTCCCGATCGCAATGGTGTGAATGGTTCATCAAACTGAGCTCGTATGTGAAAGTTAGACGCATGTCAAAAGTTTTGGGTTGACTTGGATGACTCGCAAGCTAAGGGAGACACAATTTGAAAGAAAACCCCGGCCACTAAATTCCGTCCAACTCGACCGATCCCGGGCAAAATTTTTGCTTGCTTAAAATGACGTAGCCTACGGTCAAAACCGGAATTTTTAAAAAATGACTTGGTTTGTTATAAGAATAAAAATAATAATTTAAAAAAAGGGGTGGTGGGCCACCAACCCCCGCCACCCCACCGCATGGTCATAACTAAATAAAAATATATTTATGGGTCGGCGCCATGACCCTGCACAGGACCCCACGTGAGCTCCCCACCATAAGAAGTATGTATTAGATATATAATATATATGTTAAAACATATATATATATATATATATGTTAAACATATATGATACGTTATAACGAGTATAATAAATTCGCGCGTAGATACGGGCGGGCCGCCCAATGCGGCTCGACCTCCCGTACTTTATTCATTTATACTTGCCGCGATGTATTAAAAATGAACTCGGCCTTTTTATGGAGGGGGCGGGTTTGACCACCCGACCCCCCTCCCTCACATAACGCATCACAACCTACTCGCCTAGTGGACTTCCGAGGAGTCCGCCACCACCATATATTTAAACTCGTAACTCGTGAGTGCGCCCGTGCAAGCCGAGAGTAGTGCACGGAGTACAAGATAGAGTGGAATATTGAGCACCTTATAGGAGGGGTGGAACCATGAAAGTCGAGCCCATTTCCGTAGGCCAAATTTGTCCCAGCGTCGAATCAAGAAAATTTTATATGGATTCGCACCTCTCGTATGCCACGAATCCAATGGAGTTGTGTTGCACTAAAAACTTTCACCCCGACATTATGTCGATTTTATGAGCTCATTGACACTCATACTTACCTCCTCTCGCAAGTCTTACAACCTTTACTCCTCATGTCAAGCCTTAAAACAAAGAGAAAAACCCTAAAAACTCAAAAACCCTAGGGTACACAGATAATGTGAGGCTTACCTGCATTCCCGGCTACAGGCTATACGGTAATGTGAAGAGGAACCGCATTCCGGGAACATAGTTTTCCAGAGTGTTATGCCCTCGCATACCCCTCCAAAGTCAAAAAAGCGAGAAACAAAATTTAAAAAGTTGATTTGAGGTCAATTATAGAAGCTTCGGATGAGAATTTTTGGATGAGTATGCTTTAATAAGGTGCATGTATCCCACACCTTAAGGAACTAATCCCTTGATGTGAGAAGCCTATCCCTTTGAAGGAGGATTATATCCCTTCATAGGTGGAACCCTAACCTCCTCATCTCGCTCTATAAAAAGATGTATTGGGTAGCCTCAAAGGGAGTTGAAGCTTTAGTGTGTGATTGAGTTGAGTGTCATGTTGAGATTTAGACTTATTTCCCGCCGAGCTTTTGAGAGGAAAGATCACATACCTCTATGTGCTCCCGGAGGAAGAGTGCAAGACTTATCAAAGTAGAGGAGACTCCGCTTCGGACTCCCTAGGAAGGCCTGTTCAACATCAAGGCTAAAGTTGTAAGGTTCTTCTGTTATTTTAATATTAATACAATCAAGTTTTGTTTTTCTCAATGAATTGTCGTTCGATTGTTTATTTCAATAAGTTGTCGTTTGATCGTTTATTTCATAGATTCCTTGATCACTATGATAGGTATGTTTTATAATTATTTGTTATACATGTGCTATTTAATATTTTCTTGTTGTTTAGATTGACATGTCGACAAAATATGACACTTTGTTGCGACAAAAGATGACACTTTGTTGCGACAAAAAGACGACACTTTGTTGCGATGAAAGATGACACTTTCTTGCGATGAAAGAACTCTTGTTGCGATGGAAGGATTATTGTTGCGCTGGAAGGATTATTGTTGCAAGGAAGAACTACCGATGCGACGGAAAGACTACGGTTACAAATAAGCATTTGGATCTAAGGTAGGATCGACACCTTAATAGCATTTATTTGTGAAAACGAATATATTTAGAGAAAGATAAACTTAGTTGTTCGTTTGTTGCTAGATTGTCTTCTCGACACTAGGGAGATCGATCTTGTCCGCAAGATCGATTTATTCGGCCAACAAATTGGCGACTCCACCGGGGAAAGAACTTGTTTTGATTTTCCTTTATTTTGATTTGAGAAAATGCTTTTTCCGTTTTGATTGATTTGTACGACTTGGGTAACTTAGATTTACTTTGATTTGGAAAGCTTTGAAATCTTTTTTGTTTCTCTTGAACTTTTTTGGGGACTGCACATTGTTGCGTACCCTATTAAAAGTCTTGAAAAACTTAGATTTCTTCTTTCAGTTTTTAGTTTATATTTGATTTAGGATTCTTAGTATACCGCTCAAATTCGTATGTTTTCTCGTTGAAAATCTCTTGTGAATGAGTGTCATAGCACTTTTTTTTGAATGATTTTCTAGATTTTTTGCATTTTTAGAGTGGTTTTTTCTTTGTCTCTCAGTAGTGACCCAAAGATTAGAAGCTTAAAAGTGCCATTAGATCACTTTGCTATCTTTTATCTTTTTTATGAGTCCGACTTGGTTGTGAAATTCATTCTTTTTTTGAGAAATAGATCTAGTTTTCTCTTTGCAAATCTTTTAACAAACTTTGTTTTAAGTTCCTGAATTTCATTTTTATAAAACAAATTTGGATGTTTTTTTATTTATTTGTTATTCTCGGGGCAAATGAATCCTTAGTTCTATCGAACAACTAAGCAAAACATTCTCAAAAAAAATGAAAGCTTTTATTCAATTAGATTTTCAAAGTTTGTAGATCTAAAAATTAGTTTTCATAGTTTTGAGTGCTTTTTTAGAATTTGTAGATCTCTTTTGAAAAAAAAGTTGTTTTTTGTAGTTTTCGAGTTTTGAAAGAAAAAGGATTTATTGTAGAGCATTGATTATTTGTCTCGTTTTGAGTTCTTATTGAAAAAACAAAAAGATTTTCTTCCATTTATTCTTCATGTTTAAAGAAAAGAGTTATCTCTTAAAAGAATTGCATTCTCGAACTCTTTCTATAGCTAGAATTTCATTGAAAGAAAAACGCATTGATTATCATTTTTTTAGGTGCATTTTTTTATTGTATTTGGAAGTCCAGTCTTCACACCATCAAATTTTCATTTCCATACCTATTGACTTAAAGAACATCCCATAAAAAACAATGCTTAATTAAAATTGAACTATTAATATTTTTATTTCTAGGGCTCTTATCACCAATATAGCTTAGGCTAGTATCTTGGAGTAGGGAGTAATTAACTCTCCAAGATAGTAAAAAACAAACAGTAAATAAATCTTACGGTAGGAAATAAATCCAATTGTAATTGGTACAACTCGGGAAGCTTCTCATAAAGGAGTTAATCACGAGATCATGTCCGAACCTTTGAGACAATCAATTCTATTTCATTGGGAAAGATAGAAGATCTGCGCGCATTACAAACGGTAAACCTCTGACAATCCATTGTCGAGGAGCACGGGGTCACTTGTTGGTAAACCTCTGATTAACCATCTCGAGGAGCCTTCAAGGGGATTGAGCTTTGTTACTCTATCCCTTGCGCGTGGAATCGGATCGTAGATTGTTCCCCTAGTTGTATTTGTTACTGTTGGTAACCTTAGTGTCCATAAGCTTAAGATTATTTCCTAAGGTGACTGCGAAGGAAAGATCTCACCATGCACTCGGAGCGTAGCGTCAACTAAACTCACTTGGACTTTCCGGGGGGTTCTCTTCACTCAAGATGGTTTTGTGAAGAAACTTGTGCCACTGATATTAAGCGTAGTTGTCGGGATATCTGTTCCAACCGCCCTTTCTATCATTAAACTTCTACTAAGTTGGATTTCATCACAAACTAGTGTTTTTAGTACATGAAGTTAATGTTTTTGTGTGGTTTGAACTCTTAGATTTTTTTTAGTCGTGTGATTTAGTCGTTTGTTTCTTTAGAGACTTTAGGTGTTTTCATTAAAATTTTCTTTGTTTGCGTGTGATTGATTAATATTTAATTGTGGCGTGATTGCCGAGACAATCCCGAGACTTCATGGGAAGCCCCCGAATATACACTAAGTCGACGCTTAAAGGGTTGCATGCTCTAGTATCTCATCTAGTAGCAGTAGAATTAAATCAACGTAAATTGGAATTTCATCTATAGTTGTTCATCCTTATCATGAAATACCCACGATGTAACACATTCAAGAATCGATTTTAGTTTCCGAAGCTACTGGTAGTATTTCTCCTTCCAGGTGAACTAGATTAAGAACCCGAAATCTCTGAACTCGACACCGAATATTCTGTTTGGAAACATCCTCATGATTTAATACTCCAACTTCTAGCGATCTTGGTTAACCTAGGGTAAGAAGTATTGTTACCTGAAAAATCTTCCATCCGGCCTCATTTCCATTGAAGAACTTGCTAGTCCGAGACGAAGAGATATCTCTTCCCGAATCCCCTCGCCTCTTTGAATCTTAGGGAGCGTGAATCTATTTTCTATAGCCCTATTAGGGAGTGACGCTTGGTATCTATATTTGACAAACTTTTTAGAAAATCCGGGTCTTGCTTTTTTTCCACCTCAAATTCGGTTTCATCCTACGCCTGCAGGTTATTATCCTTCATCCATCATGGTAGGAGAGTCATCTATGTTTTCCCAATCAACCGGAAGAATTTTTACACGATGGTCCTTTTGTCCCTTTGGGGTACCGGTGCTCTCTGCGGTACTTTCTTAGGAGCAACTCCTCGACCGAACAAGTATTATCACCCGTGGTCTTAATGGAATTAAAACTGAAATGTCAAACGTAGAGAAAATATTTATGATGTCCGGTAATATTCCAAATCCTCAACCTCAAGGTGGTCGATACCGCCCGCAATCTCAAGGGCGATGCCATCAGCTTTCGTGGGTCAAACTCAAGGCGAGTCAATTACTACCTAGGGGGCAACTACAGGGTAATTTTTTCCCAGGACAAACTGTAGCACAATATTATTTTGGAGAACAACCTCAAGGACGGTACATACCTCGTGGTTATCAACCTTCGGACAATACATACCCCCAAGGTCAACCCCAAACTCAATATGTTCCTCAAGGTCCTTATCAACCCCGTATTCAGGACGCGTCTACCCGTGTTATTAACCTCAAGGTCAGTACCAACTCAAGGTTTTCAACCACCTTCACGGTCAATCATTTGTACAAGGAGCTGGAAATTTGCCTCTTAATTATCAACCCTACGTTCAACCAGGCTATGGTCCTTCATTTGTCCAACCTTCATACGGACAATACCCCGGAATGAAAATGGTGTGGGATCCATCCCAAATTCAACATACTATGCAACCTAATGTGCGATTGCCTAATCAACTCCGGATAGCCTTTGGTTTCTCGGTCCAACCCGAAAGAACTCCGTCTAGCCTACTGTTCAAATCCCCCGCACTCGGTTCTCGTTCCGAAAGAATCCGGTCCTGAGTACACCTCGGACTCAGCCTCAAACTCAAGCTACCGCCGCAACGTCCGTTCAACCTATAACACATGTTTCCGGGAGTATCCGTAGCTCCGAGTTCTTCTATCCCCGCATCCATGCAAATCCCTCTAGTCTTTGTACCCCGCCCAGACCTGACGAGCTCGGAATTCGGTCCAGGATACTCGCGAGACAAGCTGGTACAAGTATGATTGTCACAATTGAGCCACAATTCATGTATCAACCATACTGGGACGGTATCAATTCTGTCCCCATTTCACAAAACCCGCCCTATCGATCATCAACCATACCTCGGCTATACTTATTAACAACCTCAACAACCCCAAGCTTGGTCTAGTTAATCCCGGTTTCCACAGGGGGTTATACCATTCCTAATCCAAATCCGATTCCCGCTATCATGGGTATCCTCCTCCTAGAAACGCTCTTGTTACTCAAGTTTTTTCGCAAACCTAACCGTCGACTACCATTTATTACAACTCTAGATTTACCTAATTTGACACACCTTAAAAATGATCCAATTTTCTATTATCCATATTGGTCGCCAATGCCACATAAGTTTCCTAGTGATATACCGAAATTCGAGGGTAATTCAGGAGAGGATCCATCAAATCATGTTATGAATTATCACCTCTAGTGTGCGTCTAATTCTGACAATTGATGATTCAATTCGCTTACGTCTTTTTCAACGAACTCTTATTGGTCTTGCCACCAAATGGTACATTGAGTTACCACGAAGCTCTTTTAATAATTTCGCTTTTAGTTAGCAACTCGCTTTCTTAACTCATTTTCGCTTTCTCGTCGTATATGACAATGGCAATCTGAACTTTTGACTTCGCTAAAGCAATCCACGTCCACATATATTTCTGATCATATTCACGAATGGCGATCTAGAAGGCATTTAGTGAAATTTTACATTCCGCATCAAATTTTGGCGGAATGTTTTGTTAAATCATTACTACCCAAAATCACCGAAGATGTAGCTAAGGTAAGAGTTGTTACCGAGGAGAAAGTCATTGCTCAAGCTCAGCATCTTGACCTCGTCTATACGCTGACTCAAGTACTTTACATGAAAAAAATCCCCGATCTTCCAAAACAAGGTCAAACAACTCGCAGCTCCTTCGATGTCTCATGCCGCCGATCGTATAATTGGTAC
The DNA here is from genome assembly GCA_034641835.2 of Pinus albicaulis. Lineage (NCBI taxonomy): Eukaryota > Viridiplantae > Streptophyta > Pinopsida > Pinales > Pinaceae > Pinus > Pinus albicaulis. The sequence continues at coordinate 1,109,398,832 of CM076570.1, read as the reverse complement.
GAGTTAATACTAAAAGTAAGAAGAAATCTTCAAAAAAATTCTTCTCCTATAATTACTTTACCCAGATTCCCGCCCGAAAGGAGAGTCTTCCGTTGAAATTTTTTCCGACATTCATGTCGTAGAGACATCTATGGCCAAATCTAAATGCGTGGTAAAAATAAGGGGAAGAATAAAAACGAAACAGAAATTCTAAAGAAAAAAATAGATAAAACTGAATCTAATGATGAAAAAATGCAAGCCTCCCTATCCTTGTTTCATTTGCGACGAGGATCATTTTACTAAGGAATGCCCACATCGCGCGAAGGGTGAGAAATTCGTTAAAGGTTCTCAATAGCTCTTTCGTCTTGAAGGATTCTTTTCCAACTCAAGACAATAAGATGATTGGTTCCACCTCGAATGCCTCGAAAAGAACCCATTATGATGATGTCTCATGTTAGGATTGCGACGTGATCACAAGATTATGGTAGTAAAAATCCTCGTTGGTGGTAAAGAAGCGAGAATCTTCTAATTCAAACAGCATCAACTACACCTCATCCTCGCTTCTAATCCGCTCATGGATCGAGAACCCAATCTAGACTTAGTAATCAAACTCGCCTACTAAAGGTGTACTTCATAAATAAGCTTTCAATCCACATGCGAGAGCCGCCGTAATTACAACATTGTTGAGGACTTAGCTATTTCCCCTTCAAAGAATGTCGGCTTTGGAAAGTGCTCTGCAATCGTGCTCAAGACTTCCAGCGTAAATTACTTTTGTCTCTATAGGAGCTATCAATATTCGGATTCAAACCTTATAATCTTCGATTTAGAGAATAGTACACCGCCTACCTCATCAAATGGCTTTCCAAATTCCAGCTTTTAGTAAAAAAAGCGACCGATCTTTCTGACCGTGATTGATGAAGGGGCTTCTACGTGTATTATGTCAATCTAGTGTTGGAAATCGCTGTTCTCCTACACTCAATTAATCTTCGACAATTCTAAAGGCTTTTGATGGGTCGAGGGTTCCATCCTTTCGGTATTTTGGAGGATTTACCTATAGGGGTCGAAGGAAAAAACTCGTAAATCTATATGTGGAGGTGGTTGATGCCCCTCTAGATTACATACTTCTCCCGGGTCGCAGATTGGTCTTATGCTATGACTAATGTTGTTTCATCGATCTTTCGGCTTATCAAGTTTCCACATCAAGGAAAGATCGTTACAATAGATCAGCTCACTTATTTCTCATCCGATCCAAAGCCTCTACAGTAAACTATCTAGCACATCGGTAAAACAGCTATCCCTTACAAGGATGTTGGGGGTAGGTTTGATTAAAGATTCTAGTTTACTAGGAACATTTTCTTTTCCTCCTCCTAACGTATCGCCTTCTATCGCAAATATTCATATTATTTCATCCAATACCATTACATTTGATGATCCTTGGAGCGTACCTTCCTATTCCGAGTTGGATTCATTTAATGGCGCGATGCCTTTGAGTCCCTTTGAAATTGAATATCAAGATGTATAGTCAGCTTTCCGATCCTTCTTCAACCGAAATTGATCCAATGAATGGGATCCATGAGGAATCACTTTCTATATCTAGCTCAGCCACAACGACATTTCCCGATCTTGTTCACACCGATGAGTAGATTCGTGAACTTTGTCCGTTGACGATTTACCATGGAAAGATCTACATCATCGATCTTCATTTTTACCCGAGCTATATCATTTTGAAAATGATTTCGCTTCTATTTTTACTCGTTGAATATGTCAAAGAATCACAAAATCCATTGCACAATCCTAATTTCCGAGTTAAATTTGGAAAATATCTCTCGAACGATTCCAATTTACATTTCAGCTTAAACTAGGAATAATTGAAAACATTCATATAGGTGCTTGTTGTACGGACAATGAAATCCAATCTTATAAACCCCCTATTTCAAGAATTCCGTGACGTGTTTTCCTGGAAATAAATACGAGAAAAGTTGTTTCTATCAAAGCTAAAGTTGAAAAAATTACTTCGTGCATGTTTCATTTATCCAATTCCTTTAACTCGATTGGGTATCGAATATTGTTCCCGTTAACAAAAAACAAGGAACGATAAGAGTATCGTATCGACTATAGGGATATTAATCGAGCTTGTCCTAAAGACAATTATCCAACCCCCCCCATATCGATCAAATAATTGATGATTGTGCCGCAATGAAATGTTCTCCTCTATGGATGGTTTTTTCTGATTACAATCAAATAAACATACTTCTTCTGCCGATCGGCCCAAAAATAGCTTTCATTTGTCCATGGGGGACATTTTCTTATTGCAAACTACCTTTTGGATTGAAGAACGTTGGGGCAACTTTTCAAAGGGCTATGTCTTACGCGTTTCATGACATTAAGCACATTGTGCAACCTTATCTCGATGATTTACTCGCTCATTCATCGCGTAGAGCCGACCATCTCACTCATTTATGCGCTATCTTTATGAGATGTAGGCATTATCGAATTTGGTTGAATCCACACAAATGTGTTTTACGTGTAGAATCAGTGTCAAGCTTACTTGGGATTTGTTGTTTCAAAATCGAGCATTCGCGTTGATCCGTCGAAGGTCGAAGCTATTGTCAATCTACCTCCTCCTTCGACTCTACGCCAACTCCAAATTTTGTAGGGGAAAGCAAAATTTTTTACGTCGGTTCATTCCTAGCTATGCCAAGCTAACAAAGGGTTTTACTAGGTTGTTGAAATAGAACGTTCCATTCTTTTGGGATGAGATCATCGATCGATCTTTTGATGCACTCAAACACGCTTTGACCCATGCACCGTTAATGCATCCTCCCAACTACAACCGGGACTATTTTTTGTACCTCGCCGCCTCTCATTCCACTATTGGGATAGTTTTAGTTCATGAAGATGAATTCAACAATGAACATGTGATTTAATATCTTAGTCGAAATCTACATCCGATCGAGATCAAATACACGCATGTGGAGAAATTGGCCTTGGCGACTTGTTCAAGCCGTCCAAATATTTCGACACTACATATTATTGCACAAAACCACGAAAGTAATTTCGAGCGTAACCCTATGATGTACATCTTGACCAAACAATTGCTAGGGGGCAAGTATTACAAATGGATAGTTATCTCGAGAATTTGACTTGGAATTTGAAAAATCCAAGGCAAAGAAATCTTTGGTTTTTTCGGAACCGATGTGTGATTTCCCCTCGATACTGAAACTCGTGGCGAAGTGAAAATCTCACTGCGACGAATCCTTGTTTCTTATCGGTACTCTTGATCCATGGTATGGGGATATTATTGTTTATCTCCAAACCCAATCTTTTCAAAGCCTAAAATTTCATCGATCTCGCCGACGGAAAATACGTTTCCAATCCCAACAATACAATATTATGGTGATACACTCTATCGTCGTGGAGCAGTATTCTATTTTCCGACGTTGTCTTACTCATGAAGAAGCCGAGAAGGTTCTAAATGATTGCCATTCGGGAGCATGTGGCGGTCATATGTCCGGGTATGCCACGTCCCAAAATATATTGGGCTAGGTTTTTTTTGGCCATCGTTATTCAAAGATTGTATCTATGCAGATTCGGAAATGCCACAATTTTTCGGGTCTTTAATCGTAAAATGCGTGCACCACCCGCTCCTCTTCACCCTATAATTGTTGTCGGTCCTTTTGCAAAGTGGGGCATCGATTTTAGTATGTGTAACCCTCACTTGGATGGGGGGCATGTATATATTATCCTAGCGGTAGATTATTTTACTAAGTGGGCCGAGGCGATGCCTACATTTTCGTGCAGCACGGCAAGGCTGTCGCAACTTTCATGTTCAATCATATAATTTCTAGATTCGGTGTTCCTCAAGCCATTATTACAGATCATGGGAGTCATTTTTCGAAATATCATGATGACTCGAACCGATAGATCAACTTGGCTCGTGCCACGATAGTTCTACTCCATATTACCCGCATGAGCTAATGGTCACGGTTGAAGCTATCAATAAAGTTTTAGTCACTATGATCGGACGAATTATTGGTATTCATAAGTCGAATTTGCATTCCATGTTATTTTCAAGCACTTTGGGCATATCGGACCTCAGATAAAACGTCAATTGGTTTCACTCCCTTTCAACTATTTTACGGTTTGGAAGTTGTGTTACCTATTGAATGTGAAATTCCATCTTTGAAATTAGCCATAGAATTACTTCAGCCTACATCTAAAAAGGAGAAGAATTTTTTGTACTTGGCTCGGCTCGATGATAATCGACAAAATGCTGCATTAGCAAACGAGGCTCATGTCAAATGAATAAAAGCTCGATACGATAGAAATGTTACCCCTCATAGTTTTTAAGAAGGAGACCTAGTTTTAGTGTACGATCAAGCCAACGATAAGCTAGGGGCTAGAAAATTCATGCCTATGTGGCATGGTCCTTTCATTGTTAAGCGAAAGCGGCAAAGGGGCCTATGAGTCGATAGATTTCGACGGTGTCTCTTTAGATAAACCCGTAAATGGGCTTTACTTGAAGAGATATTATGTTTAAATTTGGTGTGGAGATTCTTGATTAGATTAGTTTCTTTATCGTTGGTGTGTTTTAGATTATAAAAGCGTGCCTAGTTTAGAGTGTGCTCTTGTCACTATTCTCGCTTATCCGAATTTTACTCTTGATATTGCAGATGTCGACGCTCTCTTCAAACCTACATTGGTTTTGTTGATGGTGCTTGTCGTAGTACACGGAACATTTCTTCCGTGACTTGGGTTATATATTCACCCTTTGAAGAGTTAGTATCCATGCATGGGGTAAGCCTCGGTCAAACAACGAATAACATTGTAGAGTATAGTGCAGTTGATTGAGTTATTATCTGAATCCATATCGTTTGGGATTCGGAGTTTGATTGTTAGGTTGGATTCTAAACTTGTTGTATTACATCTTAACAGGGTTTATGCCATTATAAATCCAATGTTGTTACTGGGTTATTCTTAAGAGTTCATCTCTTGGAACGTGAATTTGATTACATTGAATATCAACATATTCCAAGACATTTAAATATTTTAGCAGATGCGATTTGCTTCTAGTATGATAAATAGACATTTGCAATGATCAAAACGATAGAATTAAACAAAATTTGATAACATGTACACATATAGCTGGTAATAGTGATATATCATAGCATAGAAGTGTGTTTCAAACTATATATCGTCTTGTGTTCGACGATTTAAAATTTAAAAATACAAAAAAAATAGGACTTAGAAAGTGTTGAAAATGATTTTTACTTGAATCGTCCCATTGCTCTCTGGAGGAAAATCCATGTCTTTGTCGTCGTGATAGTTCATCCCGGCGTATGGAAAATCCTTAATAATAAAGAGTTGGTTTTTCAACCAACGAAAATATGCCAACAAATCTAACAATCTCAATGCCCTCGGCATGAGATTGGCAACACATAATGTTGCACTCCTATACGATCTAGTAACAGTGAAGACAATAAATTTGAACTCGGGACGGATGATATTTTTGAGATCTATCCATTTATCCTTGGGGGTTTACTCAACCATTACAAAACTCTACTTTGAGACTAGCAACAGAGTCGGCCACTTGGTCTAGTCTCGAATAGAGATAAGCGTTCGCCCCTCTTGGACAAACCGATCAAAAAATATATATCCTCCAGCTCGACTTCGAGCCGGTGGTCGATAAAATAGAAACATTGGTCCCGTGTGTCCCACTCGTTCACTAGCCATATCAAGAGATCAACTTGGGCCCTCATATGGTCCCGAGAATTTATATAGATTACTTGGAGGCGATGGTTTCGATTCCAACAAATGGATTTTCCGAATCTTCACGGAAGTTTTTCTTATCCAAAAGCTCTTACTTCTTCACTCCGAATTCAAATAGTAAAAATGAAGTTAGAAAATTCCTTTTTAAAATATTTTTCGAATAAATGAATTTTTAATTTGTTTATTTTTCACTTTAAAAAGGTAATTTGGAAAACATTTTTACTTATCTTAAACAGTATGTGTAATCATTTTCGAGTTTTTTGTGCGTAATATTGGATTTTTCAGGTAAAGCTGATAATTTTTTCAACAAAGAGCATACTTTTTATCACTTTTTCGGACTCTTTCAAAAATTTACGCAAAAATCAAAAAACTTGGAGTCCTCTTTTAGCTCTTTTCGGACTCTCGAAAAATTGAAAAGATTGCCGAGCACTTGATTATTCGAACTCGTTAAAGTAAATGAATGATCGTCCCTTTAGTATAAGTTTACCCCTTTCTACGGGATCGAAATGGAATATTTACAAAAAAGGTATACGTTGACTAATTACGGTTAATAGAGTTCTCTCCCGTATTATTTTATCCTTTTTTTGGGCTCGAGAGACTAAATTTACGAAAAAGTACACCCACAGAGTTTTTCTTAAGTTTTTCTTTTGACTCCCTAAAATTGAAAAAACACCGAGTTTCTCCTATACTTTGGACTAAATTAAAATTTAACAATAAAGGACCTCGTTCAATTCTGTGTACCCCCTCCAAAGTCAAAAAAAGTGAGAAACAAAAAGTTAAAAAGCTGATTTGAGGTCAATTCTAGAAGCTTCTAGATGAGAATTTTTGGGGATGAGTACGCTTTAATAAGGTGCATGTATCCCACACCTTAAGGAACTAATCCCTTAATGTGAGGGAGCCTATCCCTTTGAAGGAGGATTCTATCCCTTCATAGGTGGAACCCTAACCTCCACATTTGCTCTATAAAAAGAGGTATTGGGTAGCCTCAAAGGGAGTTGAAGCTTTAGTGTGTGATTGAGTTGAAGTGTTGTTGAGATTTAGACTTCTTTTTGCTGAGATTTTGAGAGGAAAGATCACATACCTCTATGTGCTCCCTGGAGGAAGAGTGCAAGACTTATCAAAGTAGAGGAGACTCACTGCTTCGGACCCCGAGAAGGCTTGTTCAACATCAAGGCTAAGGTTGTAAGGTTCTTCTATTATTTTAAGATTAATACAATCAAGTTTTATTTTTCTCAATGAATTGTCGTTCGATTGTTTATTTAAATAAGTTGTCGTTTGATCATGTATTTCATAGATTCCTTGATCACTATGATAGGTATGTTTTATAATTATTTGTTATACAAGTGATATTTAATATTTGTTTGTTTGTGATTGCGGGTCGAAAAAAAGACGACACTTTGTTGCGACAAAAGATGACACTTTGTTGTGACAAAAGACGACACTTTCTTGCGACGAAAGACGTCACTTTCTTGCGATGAAAGAACTCTTGTTGCAATGGAAGGATTATTGTTGTGACAAAAGAACTCTTGTTGCGACGGGAAGGATTATTGTTGCGACGGAAGAACTACGATGCGACGGAAAGACTACGGTTACAAATAAGCATTTGGATCTAAGGTAGGATCGACACCTTAATAGCATTTATTTGTAAAATGAATATATTTAGAGAAAGATAAAATTAGTTGTTCATTTGTTGCTAGATTGTCTTTTGACACTATGGAGATCGATCTTGTCCGCAAGATCAATTTATCCGGCCAACAAGTTGTCCATTTCTTCATCGAAGATATCCAATTTTCGGGCACTTTCAGCTATGGAGGTAAAAGGGTGTAATTTTTCCTTAATGCTTGTAATTTCATTTTGTTTGCCACTTAATGAAAGAGGGCCTCCCCACTTATTGAGCAGAGGCCCGGAGACATAGTCCCTCCTGGACAAACTACGATATCAATTCCTTTTCTTCTTGCATGATTTTATGTGCTTCTCTCTTCTTATGTTTATTCCTTTTAAGTTTCATGGTTAAGATGCAATTTTACATGTAATTCTTTAATACATCACAAAGCAAAAAGATCTTGGATAAAAAATGTCCAACAATAAGAGAAGTTTGTGCTTCCCTTATGACATTCACTCTCTCCCCGTGTGGAATAAAACTCTTTCCCAAATGATTAACAATTTATTATGTACATGGTAATCCAATTCCTCAACTTGGCGGCCTTCACTCAAGTTTTCATAAACATCTTGAAATTCATTATGAAATGCATATCTTTTAATGTAAATTTCATGCAAAAACGGGATATTCTTGAGTAAAGTAGTCACATTAATAATAGGCCTAGAAATCATATCAGCAACCTTGTCTGTATATACCTTTCTTATACCTTATGACCAAGTGGAATTGTTGCAAGAAACCCATCCATCGAAAGTGCATTGACTACTGAAATTTGGTTTACGATTGTAAGTATTGCAATGGTTGGTGATCGGTGTGAATAATGGTTTCCTTTCCCATCAAATAGTGTTTCCACTTCTTCACACTTTGAACCAACGCATATAGCTCCTTGTCATAAGTGGGATAATTTATCATTTGCACCATTGAACATTTCGAATGGAATGAAATGGGCTTACTATGTTGTAAGAGAATTTGCTCCCATGGCATAGTCACTTACATCGATTTGAATCTCAAAGTGTTGTCTCAAGTCCGGTAGTGCTAGTATTTTGGCTGAACTGATCTTCTCTTTAAAAGCATCAAATCCTTTTTGTTGCTTGCCTACCCAATGGAAGACCTTATAAACACTATTCAATGCATGTACGAGCTACAATAAAAGAAAAACTAGCAATGAACTTCCCCCAATATTGTGGTGCTCCTAGAAAAATCCTTACCTCAATGATTGTCTTGGGTATAGGCCAATTCACAATTCCCTCAATCTTAGAGGGGTCTATCTTCAACTCACCTCCTCCAAAAATATGTCCCAAATACACTAAAGAATTTTTACCAAATTCACATTTTGATATCCTCAAAAACAAGTGTTCTTTTCTCAAGATGTCAAGCACCTTTCTCACATGCATGACATGTTCATCTTGTGATTTGTTGAATATCAAATTATAATATAAGTATACAATGAAAACATCATCAAGAAATGGCCTCAATATATCATTCACAACTCTCATGAAAGTAGTTGGAGCGTTCCAAAGACCAAAAGGCATAACAAGCCACTCAAACAATCCTTGTTTAGTTTTAAGTGTAGTCTTCCATATGTCCTCTTCGACTATTCTAACTTGATGATAACCACTTCTTAAGTCTAACTTAGTGAAATACTTTGCATACCTCAATTTATCAAGAAAATCATCAATTCTTGGGAGTGGATAGCGATTATTTACCGTGATTTTATTTAGTCCACAGAAATCCACACACATGCACCAAGTTCCATCCTTCTTGGGCACCAACACAATCAATGAACCACATGGCAAGGTAGATGGGCAAATGATACCTTTATTCAACAATTCTTGGATTCGCTTCTTGATTTCTGCAATTTCCATTATCGACATGCGAAACATTCTAATGTTAGGGAGTGGAACATCCCGTTGCGTTTGTATCTCATGTTGTATTCCCCTCTTGGGAGGTAACCCCCTTGCCTCCCGAAACATCTTGCGATGCTGACTTACCACATTAAACAAATCATATTTTATTTATCATCACAACCTTAAAAAATACTCATAATCCTTATCATTCTTTTGTTTTATCATAAGAAGCACCATTTTTTTCTTGAATTTTACTAGCCTCTTCATTTTCCCAGACATTAACTAAAGATAGGTTTAGTTTTTAGAGATGAGCTCTAACAATATATTCTACTCCATCTTTGAACAATTGGTACTTGTTCTCATGGTGATAGAAGATTGATTCTTTTCATAGAGATAAGGGACTACCCAAAACAATTCTTGATATATCGAGCAATACAACATCTAACTCAACTTCATCAATAATTTTGTGGTAATTGCAAACTCGGAAAATACATTTTCTTGTAACTTTGTAAATTTGTATCCTTGGTTATCCTACCCAAAGGATATGGCTTGTGATGAGGTAAGGTTTCAAGATTAATCTTCTTGAATAAGTCTTTAGATATTAAGTTCGTTTGAGACCCACTATCAAATAGTGTGTCAATTTTTGTATGTTTTGAGATCACTCTTACACGAAACAACTCTATTCGTGTATCTTCACTTGGAGTGTTATTGTGACAATTTGATGAAATATTACTTTATATGGATTATTTTCCCTTTATGAACATGGTTACAATTTTTAGTCTCATCTCTTCAGTAAAAATCCAAGATCTTGTTTTGTGGTAGTGGTTGTCTTTTGTTTCCCCTTGTTGTTGAGTTTCTTAGGCCTCAATTCCGTATGAAGCTTCAAATAATGGGCTTCATCATGACCCTCTTTGGAATAGTGGTTACATGTGGTTTTCTCCCCTTATTTTTTTAATGGATGCATTTTTTCTTTCATTTTTCCCTTGAAACCCTTTCCTTTTTCACCACCCTTAAATGGTTTCCTTTTACCCTCTTCTTGTACATTTTTCCCTCTTGCCTCAAGGTGTGTAGCTTGCACACGGACCTCATCTAGACTAGTGGGATTAAACATGAGGATGGTATGTTTAATGTAACTATGCAAACCCCCTATATACTTAAGAAAGGTATGTTGAGAATGAAAATCAACACCTAACATAAAGCGATATTCTCTTAAATTCATGAATATAATCTTTCACACTTTGACCTTTCAATTGTCTAAATTTTTTTCAACTCATAACGATTTTTTGCATGTAAGCTAGAGGGTAGAATTTCCTTTTAATGGTAGCAATAAAATAACACCAAGACATTGAAATATTACCAATTTTTAAATCTCATATTGTGTCTTTGCTTCCCACCATACAAGTGTTGCACCCTCCATTCTCAAGGAAGCCAATTGAATCTTTATGTCATCCTCTTGAAGGTTATGAATTCTCGCAATAAACCTCTAGTCGATGAATCCAATTACCTAGATTCTCCGCATTCACTTCACCATTATACATCAAAAAGCTCAAATTTAACATCAAATTTAAGTAATGGTGATTTACCAAAGCTCCTTTTGATGTATGTGTATGAATAGATGGAACGGTTGTGGTAGTGGAAGATGATGAAGAGGAAAGTGTAGATGGAAGTGAGGATGATGGTAGAGTGGATGGTAGTATATTACCATCTCCATGGCCTTCTCCTCCCTGAAGAATCCACTCCTCTTGGAGGGCTATAACTTTCTCCTTGCATCCTTAAATTCCTCTCCTCATAGAGGACCTTTACCATCTCAGTCATATCAAAAAATTCCTTTCTGAATGCTCTCTCATCTTCTATCATTATAGGTTCTCCTTCATGAGACATGCTCACCGAAGAATCAAATTCAATTTGAAGATGTGCTTGACATTGAAGACTTTGGCAACCTTTCCCTTCTTCCTCTTGACCCAAACTGCAAGGCTTTCAAATAGCTTCCCTTCTCCTCTTTTGAGTTTTAACCTTGTAAGCATGACACAAAATTGCAAACAATTATATCTCTTCTTACGAAACAAAAATAAAGCTCCGATACCAAAAAATGATTTGATTAAGGTATGTTAGTATTGTTGTGCTAATTCCTCTTTCATATTTTGAAACCAGTGTCTTACATGTGCTAAGGGTTCAAGTTATCTTGCAAGTTATTGATTCTCACGAGTGTTTTTTCATGTTAATTTTATGAACAATTTAACATAAAATAAAGATTGAACAACAACAAATAAAAAGTACAATACGTCACCATATAACACATCAACATAGGGATTTGATGAAGGATTTCACCCCCTCTTGGGCTACATCCCCTTGGTTCAGGCTTCCATGGCATGGGCCTCTATTATGCTCAAATTTTCAAAATGATGTGTTTACATTTCTTTTATGCTCCTAAAACCTACACCAATGAGTTCAAAATGCCCAAAAATGGTGCCTTTGGCTCTTTTTTCCCCCTTATTTGGTCAAAAAAATTACTAAGTTATGACCTCTACAATTTGTTCCACAATTTCCTCCCTAAATTTAGCTAGCGCCACTAATTCAAGCTAGTTGGCGTCAAAATAAAAAAATTTCCCCGAAATTATGGGACCACCAGTTTAATCCAGATTAACATAATTAATATGCATCAGCGCTAATTAAGTTGGATTAGCACTTAATCCCGCGCTTTGTGGTAATCCGGATTACCGCTTAGGGTCTACTCGGAGGGGAGTGCGGTTTGAATGAGATGAGGACACATAGGCGGAGGTGGTTTGGGTGAAGCAGTTTACTCGAACACCACCCCCCCCTTTAATATCGTAGGGGAAGATCGGGTGTGGGTTTAGATGTGGGTCCTGGATCTAACCGTGCCCAATCTTAGCCCTTTAAACTTTTGGGTGATTTATTTCACATGCCAAATTTATTATTGGACCAAACCATCCAATAAAAAATTTCCAACACACAATGATGAGCACCAATCAAACTCTACCACTTGCCGACTCTTCATTTGCTTGGAGGATAGTTGACCAAAAAAATGACATGTTTACTAAAACAAACATAACTAGTTTCTGAAGCCATATAGAGTCCATTTCGCGCTGAAACGAGTTGCGTCGTATCTGAAGGATGAGCACTATGTGGTCATTTAGGTTTCGAGTCATTATGAGAAATTTGATTTTTTGAGCATAATTTTGAGCATCCGATCATTTCAGTGACTTGATCTTGGTATCCTTGGCTAAAGATGAAATCCTTTCCAACTTGAGTTGTGTTTGTGTATTGTTGACTAACACATGCAATTTGGAAGCCGACATGGCAACATTAGTTAGTGTAGAATATATCATCTCACTTTGGTTTTTTTTATGCATTTCCATTTGGCCAATTGGATGGATTTACTTTGCATCAAGTGAAAATACATGTTCTTTGTAGTCTGTTGGTGTCCTTGGGGCTACCATTTTTTGCCTCTAGGAATGAAATTTGTATTTTTCCTTGCTTTCTGTGCCAAAGGTCGATAGGAGCCCTTTGTGTTTTGATGTGGTTGTACGTTTCCCGAATCGTGTATATGTGGTGGCTTTAAGCATCTCACTCTTTTGTTTGATTGCCTTGTATTTGGAAAAAATATTAGGCTCGGCAATGTCTTGAGCCAAATCGAGTTGTTTGTGGTGTTTCGGAGGCTCTTTATATTTTGATGAATAGGGAGATCCTGTGAAGATGTCATCATCCCTAGTAGACACATGAGGACCTATTATAACAATTGTTTCTTGCTCTTTTTTTCTCTTCTTTCGAAAAAACTGGGTGTAAAGTTAGTTTTCTATTTCTTCTTATATATTAGGAATTTCTTAGCTCCATTTTTTTGTCACTTGGGGAATATTATTCTTCTCTTATCCTTTTCTCCTTCTTTTCTTGAGGTGTGGGAGTTTGAGAGGTGGTTGTTGATATAACCTATTCTTTGGCCTCCTGTAGTGTGTTCTCCTCCCATTATTTTTTTTTCATGTATTGCTTTATCTCCGGCCGAGGAGTGTGTGTGTAAGGTGTGGTTTTTTGCTCCATCCTCAATTTTGAAATTAGTTTGAAAGGGTAATAAGACCAAGTGAATCTCAACTTGAAATTCATTTGCTTCAAAAGAAAATCTACCTCTTTACCGGTTGTTCAGGTGTTGCACACAAATGGTCCAACATGTTCTTTGATTTTAAACTATGAGTAGGAAAAAATTTTAAGAACCCCCCTAAATTTATATGTATAATAAATGGGCGAATCCCCATGATACATAGGAAAAAATGGAAGGTGATTTTATTAATAATATAATATGTATATATAATTTTTTGGTGAATCTCTCACGAGATTATATTATCTTGTAAAATCATGGCGAATCACTAGTACAAATGGCGAATTACTAGTACGAAACGGTGAATCGTTGTCTAGTGGAGTTCGAGGTGTTGGTTCCAATGAAGAGACAGTAGTTGAGCCAGGAGTTGAAGGAAGCGAACCACCGAGACCAAGCATGGCACATGGTGACTAGTGAGGGAAGTAGTTCTCGTGCAGTTTGGAAAACGCATTCTAGTTATGCTAAGCGTAGTGTTGTTGCTCATGCTACTGCTAGCACTGATATTGAGGTTGGAGAGGAGTTTGAGGAAGCATGGAAGGTAGCAGTCATGGAGAATTACAAAGAGAACCCCATGATGGGCTCCATTTTTCCCTTTGGTATTTGGGTCTGCAAGATCTTCTATCCATTGGAAAAACAATTAACCGTTCAACCAACAATCAACTTGATTGAGTTGATTAGGTACGAGTCAACTCAAACTACTCTTCAAAACTATTCTTTGCACTATCCCGTATTTATCACACTAATGCTACACAACATTGTGCATTTGCACCCAACTCTCATGCATGCACACAAAGTTTTCATCAACATCTATAACCTTTACCAAGTGAGAATCAATGAACAATTTGCACCAAAGTTTGTTATACTGTTGAAAGTTCATAAGAAATTTAGATCCATGGTAACTTCAATAAATTTTGAGATAACCTCCACAAATTTGACCACAATAGAGCAAACTTGTGATAAATTTTAAACCTACAAAAATTAGGATTCATGTTCCTAGGAATGATCATAAGTAGTTGACATATAGGTAGATTTTTGAGCCTTGACACATTGATAATGCAATGGCTTAGGTCAAAACTCACACATTGAAAAGTCATCAATGAAGAGAAGACAAGATCATTATGAATTGCACATACTCCAAACTTCCTACCAAATTCTACTTAGTTGTCTGCAACTCAGCTATGCATAATCTTATAGTAAATACAAATTCCACAAAGCCTTCTTCACATAGCTAATAAATGGCCATTGGAAGAGCACCCCTTATATAATAGTAATAGTAGCAATCAATAGATTATTTCATATTGAACTTCATAGCCATAGCACTCCTATGTATTGTATGATGTATTCAACTTGCATTATCAAATATAGATAAATTCATACTTTTGATTGATACATGTAAATCATACTTGTGCACAATGTTGAATGCAATACCAATCAAGGAGTAAAGTCAGTTTGATGTGTAATGATCTCTAAAATAATTAAGAAAGTTAGTAATGCATCACAACTTTCACGTTTGAAAAAATTATAAAGCCTTCATGCAAATCCATTGTTGTTATAGTTCCTTCTCTCAACAATGTTCCACATAAGCATGGAAAATCAAGTAATATTAAAATGCATTTATAATACTTTGAAGCAATTAATGCTTATGGTGTCTTTTAATACCGAGTTATTACTCTGCCCTAGTTGTAATTTATGCAACTAGATTGTACTCAATCCTTACAAAGAAATTTAAGAGAGGATAGTTAGAAACTAGGGCTCAATATATTATAAGCATTCTTGCCTTGGTCGATGATATAGAATGCATATAAAACAAACGAGATCTGGGTAAAGCACGAATGTGGCAATCCTGTTGTACACAATAAATGGCATTGAGTTTGACATAAGATATTGTCTTTTACCAGTGTTTTATGATAGATTAGTGCAACTTAAAAGCTATAAGATGTTATAACTTTAATATATCTAAATTTTACCTGAAGAGATAGTTAGAAATACACAGATTTTACAAACAATAATTTTGCAAAGAAATCTGAATACTGAATTAACACACAAGTATGCCTCAAATAAAAGCATCTATAAAACCTTTTTCCTAAAAGAAATTCATCAGTTTGAAATTTTGAATATTTATCCATGATCTTTAGATTGTAAGAGTATATATAGTTTATATACCAGATTGCTTAAATTAAAGATTAGCTTACCATATGCATTACAGTGCATAGATAGAAACAGAGATGGTTTCCAAAAAAAAGCACCCATAAAGGCAACAAAATTCATAGGAGACACTTATTTCACTTCTTCGATGTTGGTCTTTGATGATCACTTCCACATTCATCCTCATGCACCTCAAGAGATGCAAGTACCACTCTGCCCCTGCAAATAGATCAATGAAGTGAAAATTACAATTAAAACATTCTATATTTTTACAAAGAGTTACAACACACATTCACAAGAACGACACCAAGCCTTCTCCATTAAGCATTTCCATGCTAGTGAAAAATGTATACATAGGGCATAAAACACTATTATCAGAAGTAAATCCTATATAAAGATGATAAAAACTAAACCCAACTAAACATTTCCATTTATTGGAACTACCCATCATCAAAAGTAAGTAAAACCAATCTACAAATTTATGATTAACTTATAAGCATGATATGTCACAGAGGAAAATTTTCTTAATAGAAGGTGCCTTGCCACTCGAAGGATCACAAAAACTAAAGTAGAATATGAGACTAAATAATTATTTCAACAGTTTGTCATTGACAAAGATTGTATTTAACTTCCACATTATTGTCTAATAAAGTCTATTATTTAATAACACGGTAGTATTAATATGTAAATATCACATTTTAGAATACTATTCTACTAACATCTTATTCTATTTCGTATTATTATGATACTGTCGAGTCTCAAAGCCAGCCAACAATTCCAACCCTCCTTCTTGTCTAACTTTTAGGGGATGCCAACTTTCACAGGAAAAATAGAGTCTTTATAAACAATACTGAAATATCACTGGAACATCACACAAGAGCCTTGACACTTGTGTGCATAATCAATAATGTTAAAATAAATAATCTTTCCAAGAAAAACCAATTCAGATCCCTTGCATCCCAATCTAATCTTAAAAACAATTGCCACAATTTAAAAATATGTGGAGGTTCAATGCTAGTTATAAAAAGTGTTTGACTGCAATATTGTTTCCAAATCAAGTGCCCATCATAGAACCTCTCTCTATATTCCTCTAGTTCCCACAGCTTCCTCCACTCCAGATATCCTTCACATATCAATGTGTCAAACTGTGATTTTATTGGCATAGAATTGGGGTTGTTTTGTAGCCAGTCAGCGATAATTGCTACCAAAGCAAAACAAGCACTCTCCCGTGCAACACGTTCACTTCGTTGGTCAATTAAAGCAAAAAATAATTCAGTTGATAGCTTCATTTGTCCATCTCTTCTAACTTGTACGTTATGTTCCCAACTACTAATGGTAAATTTGTCATCTCCAAAGTCTACCAAGACATGTTCAAAGCTACACTGGAATCAATCTCATTGACCTGCAACAGATAAACAGATATTGATATCAATATCTACCAGATATTTCAAGAGATAGTTAAACACAAATGAAGCAACAAACAATAGGGTTCTATCAGTTTCTAAATTGATGTTGAAGTAAATTCAATACTTGAAAATAATCCATATCTAGAAGCATTGAACTGTAATCAAAAGTATTCAATCCAAACAAAATATCTCAAACACTCACGAGTCGTGCCAAACTAAGTAACACGCATCCAAACTTGGTTGTAGCACCAAATGAAGCACTCAAAAATGACAAAAAAAGTACAAGCACCCATCAGTATTACACCAATACTTTTCGCTATGGTATGAATAATGTGACATGGTTATAAGGGAAAAAAACATCAAGAGACGAGTTGTATATCACTAGGTAAGGCCCATGAAAGGAACGTTGGTCAGCATACCTTGTGCTACATGCAAGATACACAACAAACCTTTACCCTTGTCTTCTGTCAATTAACTATGCTACAGCTAATGCACACAACCACCATTAGCAGACAATTAAATGCTTGGAAAAAACTAGTTAATAATTCCAAAGGGTCAAAGATTATGAAAATACAATGCATCGATTTGAATGTAGAAATTAAGTGAACCCAATTTTAAGCTACTGAGTGCTATTTACGAGAGTCAAATAAGGAAGTATATAACATAATAAAGGTATGCAAAAATTTCAATATTTGAATCACCTATCTGGATGATGCAGATGGATGACCCACGTGATATATCATCATCATGAAGTGAATACCAGGGGGTGTTGTTTGGCTAGCTGTCCAATGTAGGAGAAAAGTTCTCTTATAGGGTTACCCATTTTGGTGGGTGACAAGGTCAAATCCAAAACTATGGGATTAGGGGTTACCCCTTATTGGCCAAACCAAAACTATAAAATCATAAATCTCTGAGGATGATCAAGGGAAGGCTCAAACAACCTATGACCCTTTACAAACAATGAAAAATGGGTGAAATTTTTCAAAAAGAGCAAAGCTCCTCAAGCTCAAAAGGCCCAGCTTCCCCAACAGTTGGCCCTATCTTGACTCCAGAGAAGCCTGCTACATTTGTCACAGAAAAAGAGTCTGTTGGTTCCTCTCAACTCACCTCCTAATGAGGAGGTGGGGGCTTGTTGCAACCAACCTACCCAAAAAATCTTGGGACAACCTAATAACTTTTTCTTATTCTAAGTTTATTTGAATTCTTTCGGTGACCCAATCATTGTCTGCATGGTTCACCTTGTTTTTTATTTGATAAGAACTTATTTAACCTTGCTTTGGATTTGATGACAATATAGCTCATGGATCTTGCAGCCTTGATAATCACCCTTTGAAATCACGCGATTTGATTTGTTTTGATCTTTGTTGAGGTGACTTTTTTTAATATTTTGTATAACAAGACATATTTTCAAAAAAAAAGGGCAATTCCTACGAAAATAAAAAGAGAAGTTACATGCCAAATAGGGCAATGACAACTAGAGACAAGGCAATGACAGGAAGAAAATATATTAAAAAAGAGCAGAGATATCTCTCCATTGAAAATTTTGAAAGATTTCAAAATGTAACTGTTGTCTCCTTGTTGATATTTTCAATTATAAGTTATAACAGTAAGTCTCATCACCATGAAAAATATTATCTTTAGATTCACTTTAAAGCCCACAAATATCTAATCTTACAAAACATATATGATAACTAATTCAACCGAACCCACTGTTTATAGATCCAAAGATGATTTCTAGCTTTGAAGAATGCTTCCCTCTGACAATCCAACTAGCAAAACAATTGAACCAAAATAAGAGGTCACTATAGGAGCAGGAAGGCACTTTTATAGTTGCTAAATCAAGGCAGAAAAGATTTGAAATCCATACATAAGAGTTGGTAAACATCTAATATTTATTCCAGATTTACCCAATTAAAGGAAAAACTGTGCATAGTAGTCCTTAATCATAAATTTTCATGCTAAATCAAATTAAGGGAACATAGATATTTTGCTATAGGTTGAGATCAATTCAGAAAGAAAAAGAAATATAATGGCTTCCCTGGAGGAATGCTTGGGTTTCCAGCTCATTTGCATCCATCACATCAGCTTCTACTCCACCTGTTAGCTGTCCTGGGTGTTGAAAATGCAACAAAATGATGGAGCTTAGTGAAATGAAGTCGCCTTCACTAAGTGGGCCCGCAAGCTATTTTTGGCGCAAAGTCTATTTTTAGACATATGGAGCATGGTCTAGGAGTTGCAGTATGCTATTCTTGGATGATTGGTCGAGTTGGTAAAAATAGATGGACCTCTATTTTTAGACATACAGGTCGAAGTCTATTTTTAGATTGCCTGTCTAAAAATAGGTCAGTCAAATATTATTAGCCCTTAATAATATTTGGACTCTAAACTTCAGTTTATTCTCTTACAGCACTTCAGTTGGAGCTACAGATGTGGCTCATGCACCTGACAGAAGGAATTACGCTATTCCTAGGGGTTTGGTGAGCTCATGCATGGTTGAATTCAGTTAGAACTCAAGTGGCGTAGTTTGGTGAAGTTGATGAGACAGTTGGTGGAGTTGTGTTCGGTTTAACTTAGTTGAACTAGTTGTGTTTAGTTTAACTAGCTAATACACTAGTGATGAGTTGAGTGAATTAAATATTATTTAATTCACTAATTATTAACTCATTATTCAACTTAAGAACACATCAGTTTACTACAGTGCATGGACAGTTCAGTGAAGACCAGTGGAAGAGGTAGATGAAAGGGTGAGTTTGCTATTAGTTGCGACATCAGTTGTGCATGAGATTTGCACAAGCATTGGAGGAGATTTCCCATGAGGATTGCGCAGTTGAAGCCAAGGAGATTCGAACTTGGATCTCTCATTGAACCAACTTGGATTGCGCAATAGAGGCAGGAAATTAGTGGATGAGTTTTGAACCTGTGACTTGTTCAAAACCAAGCTAGTTTGTGTGTAACTTTTGGAGACAGTACTGAGTACTTGTGAGGAGTATTGTACTGATATTGTTACATGTTCTCTTCTATTATAATATACAAATAGATGGGGGTTTTCAGCTATAAGCTTTCCCCATTACATATTGTGTTTATGTGCGCATGCGACTGTTTCTATTTCCGCAAATTGTTGATCAATTGTAGAAGAGGTTATGTGTTATACATGAATTCGAATTAGTGTATGATCAGGATAATATTAGTGGATAAATCTTCATTATTCAGCAAATTTCTACATGGTATCAGAGAGAATTGATCATCAGGATCTATTACAGTGATTACAATTTTATTTCGATAGACAGAGTTTGTAACGGGCCAGGTAGCCTCTGGATCCATCCTTTCTCTGAAAGGTGATATATCCAGTAAATGCCCTTACAGTCAATCTCTGTGCTAGAAATAATTTGTTCTCACAGATCCAGAAGTAGTTGATTTTTTTGAGTTTGGAATTCGAATTTTGCAACAGTTTTTTTTCTTGGTGCCAGAGTTGAAAATGTCTTTCCACGGTTTGTGACTCGAATATGCCCTTGAAGGCAGTTCGAATTATGTTGCATGGAAAGATCGGATGGAGGCAGTATTAGAAGATAATGGACTGAAGGAGTTTGTAGATACGGATGTCCAAAAGCCCACTGATCCTACTGAAGTCGAGGCTTGGCAAAAGAAGATGGCGAAATGTCAAAGGATTCTGTTGGAGGGCGTGAAGGATCACATTGTATCCAGCCTGCATAGAAAAGCTTCTCCATATTTGATGTGGAAAGCGTTGACAGATCTATTCCAGAGTAAGAGCGACCAAAGGAAGCTGGCGCTCAAGGATAAGCTCAGAAACATTAAGATGGAGAAAGGTGACAGTATCGCCAAATACCTCACGAAGTTCACTCAATGCAGAGATGAGCTGGGAAGTGTGGGGGTGACTGTCGAAGAAGAGGATATGGTAGACCTGGCTCTCCTTGGTCTTCCGAAAAGTTGGCATGCATATCAAGATAGTGTCAATGGTCGGGAGAAGTTGCCGGGATGGGAGCGCCTTTGGGCGGATCTCATGCAAGAGGAGATAAGGAGGACTACCAGGGACGGATCTTCATCAAAGGTATCCGATGAAGAAAATTGCGCTTTGGCTGCCAAAGCAAAGAAGGGGAAGAGCAAGAAGGCTTCTCAGTCTGGTGCGAAAGGCAAGAAGCAAGACATGTCCAAGGTGAAGTGTTTTCACTGTCACCAGCATGGACACTATGCCACAAATTGTCCGTAGAAGAAGAAAAATAAGAAGGCTGCTGGATCTGCAGCGGGAGAGGCATTGGCTTCTCAATTCGAACTGGATTTTTCACTGATCGCATGCTTGGTTTCAAGTGTGATGGGATCAGTATGGTTCTTGGACAGTGGTGCGTCATTTCACATGATAGGAGATCGAGATCTATTTTCAGATCTGGAGGAAAAAGATCTTGGAGTGCACATCGAGATGGGCGATGATGGTAGATACAGTGCGACTGGTATCGGTACCATTTCCTTTGAGAGGGAGTCTGGTAAACCCTTTGTATTGAAGGAAGTTTTGCATGTTCCAGGATTGATGAAGAATCTGATCTCTGTGGCAATGTTGGAAGACAAGGGGTATGATGTGGTCTTCAGCGAAGGAAAAGCTTTCCTGCGCAGTAAGACAACTGGAGAGACCCGGAAGATAGGGGTTCGAGTCAAGAACCTTTATCAGTTGCAAGTAGATGGTTGCGCAGCAATGGCATGCAAGGCGGGAGAAGTGGTGAGGTGGGATGATGATGGCAAGCTGTGGCATAGGAGATTGGGCCACCTTCTGCAAGGGGTGTACTTTAGGGAAGTATGTGAAAGCCACCTTTCACGAGAAGGATAATCACGCCACGACGATCCTTGAGAGAGTTCACACAAACGTGTGTGGTCCTTTCTCTGTAGCTTCGACAACAAAGCACAAGTACTATGTGATCTTTGTTGATGATTTCTCTCGGAAGTGCTGGATCTTATTCATGCAGAAGAAGAGCGAGACATTTTCAAAGTTCTGTGAATTCAAGGCGCTGGTTGAGAAGGAATCGGGGAAGCATGTGAAGGCTCTTAGGAGCGACAATGGTGGTGAATTCATCTCTATTGAATTCAAGGACTTTTGCAGCGCAGAAGGGATTCGGAGAGAGCTCATCGCACCCCATAACCCACAGCAGAACGGGGTGGCTGAGCGGAAGAACAGAACGATCATGGGTGCTGCACGGGCGATGTTGCATGATCAGGGCCTACCCCTTCACTTGTGGGCTGAGGCATGCAATACAGCAGTGTATGTGCAGAACCGTTGTCCTCACAAGATTCTTGGCATGAGTACACCGGAGGAGGCATTTTCTGGCAAGAGGCCTGATATTTCTCATCTGAGAATTTTTGGCTCACCTGTCTACATGCATGTGACGAAGGATGCCAGAAAGAAGCTGGATCCGACTACAGAGGTTGGAATATTTGTGGGGTACACTGATACACCTCACAACTATCGGGTGTATTTTCCAGACAGTCACAAGACTGTTCTGCGATGGGATATCAAATTTCAAGAGGAGAAAGCCATGCAGTGTTTGCTTGAGAGGGAGCCACACTTGCATGCAGATGAGGAGCTATTAGTTCCTAAGGAGGAGCTTCTGGATGTGGATCAGCCACAAGAGGAAGTTCATGAGGTGGAAGAGACCACCCATGCAGCGCCAACCATCAGAGGGCGCAAGCGCACTTCAGAAGCTAAGTGACTGGCTTGAGATGCAGAGAAGGTTGTAGGACCACCTACAGCACAGTGCAGATAGAGGCAGTCACCGGATCGGTACACTGGATACATGGCTCTTATGAGTCAATGTGTCGTGAAGAAGCCATCCTCTTTTGAGGAAGCTGTGGAGGAACCCGCATGGGTAGATGCCATGATCGAAGAATATGATTCGATCGTCAGAAACAGTGCATGGGAGATTGTCCCAAGACCGGAGGGGAAATCAGTGGTGGGTTTGCGATGGATCTACAAAGTGAAGCAGGCGGCTGATGGGAGTGTGGAGAAGTACAAGGCGAGATTTGTCGCCCGTGGCTTCTCACAGATCAAGGGGATCGATTATGAGGAGACCTTTGCACCTGTCGCAAGGTACTCTTCCATACGAACGATCCTAGCTCTCTCAGCGCAGATGGGATGGCACATCCATCAGATGGATGTGAAGACTGCGTTCCTCAACGGAGTCATTGAGGAGGAGGTGTACATAGAGCAGCCTGAAGGTTTCGAGATCTTCAGTAGTGAGTCGCATGTTTTCCGACTCAAGAGAGCACTGTACGGGCTGAAGCAAGCACCTCGTGCTTGGTACACACGGATAGACAGTTATTTCACCGGACTTGGATTCTCCAAGAGTGAGGCGAATCCTAACCTATACCAGATTGTGGTGGAAGGGAAGTTGCTGATCATTGTACTGTATGTAGATGATCTGATTTTGACGGGTGATGAGCTGTTGATACTTTCATGCAAGGAGGATCTTGCTAGAGAATTTGAGATGAAGGACTTGGGCCTCCTTCATTATTTCCTAGGATTGGAAATTTGGCAGCGCAGTGGTGGACTGTTTGTTTCTCAGGGTAAGTATGCCCAGGAGATACTGGAGAAGTTCAACATGCATGGCTGCAAGCCTGTTGATACTCCTCTTCTTGGTGGTTGGAGGAAGGAGGATGCTACTTCGACGGAGGTAGTGGATGCCACTGTTTATCGACAGTTGGTGGGGTCGCTTATGTATCTGGTCAATACACGACCCGATATATGCTATGCTGTTAACCAGCTTTCGCAAGCTATGGTTAAGCCTACCAAGCTCTTTTGGAAGGCAGGCAAGCATGTATTGCGTTATCTTAGTGGCACATCGAGATATGGTCTATGGTACAGACAGGAGGTTGGAGCGAAGCTTAGCGGCTTCACTGATGCAGATTGGGCAGGGAGCCCAACGGATCGAAAGAGCACATCTGGAGGAGTTTTCAGTATCGGGTCGACAGCAGTTTCCTGGTACAGCAGGAAGCAGAGATCCGTGGCACTCAGTTCAGCAGAGGCCGAGTACATGGCAGCAAGCTTGGCTGCATGCGAGGCTATTTGGATGAGGAAGATCCTCGTCGGATTGTTCGGGTCGCACTTGGAGCCTACTATGATTTATTGTGATAACCAAAGTTGCATTAAACTCTCAGCTAATCCAGTATTTCATGATAGATCCAAACACATCGACATCAGGTACCATCATATCAGAGATTGTGTGCAGCGGAGAATCATGTTACTTTCATATGTTCCCACGGAGGATCAGGATACTGACATCTTGACGAAGGCGCTCACCAGAAGCAAATTCGAATTCCACAGAGGCAGGATAGGGGTTGCAGATAATCCATATCTTGTTGAGAAGGAGTGTTGAAAATGCAACAAGATGACGGAGCTTAGTGAAATGAAGTCGCCTTCACTAAGTGGGCCCGCAGGCTATTTTTGGCGCAAAGTCTATTTTTAGACATATGGAGCATGGTCTAGGAGTTGCAGTATGTTATTCTTGGATGATTGGTCGAGTTGGTAAAAATAGATGGACCTCTATTTTTAGACATACAGGTCGAAGTCTATTTTTAGACTGCCTGTCTAAAAATAGGTCAATCAAATATTATTAGCCCTTAATAATATTTGGACTATAAACTTCACTTTATTCTCTTACAGCACTTCAGTTGGAGCTACGGATGTGGCCCATGCATCTGACAGAAGGAATTACGCTATTCCTAGGGGTTTGGTGAGCTCATGCATGGTTGACTTCAGTTAGGACTTCAATGGCAGAGTTTGGTGGAGTTGATGAGACAGTTGGTGGAGTTGTGGTCGGTTTAACTTAGTTGAACTAGTTGTGTTTCGTTTAACTGTCTAATACACTAGTAATGAGTGGAGTGAATTAAATATTATTTAATTCACTAATTATTAACTCATTATTCAACTCAAGAACACATCAGTTCACTACAGTGCATGGACAGTTCAGTGGAGACCAGTGGAAGAGGTATATGAAAGGGTGAGTTTGCTATTAGTTGCGACATGAGTTGTGCATGAGATTTGCACAAGCATTGGAGGAGATTGCCCATGAGGATTGCGCAGTTGAAGCCAAGTAGATTCAAACTTGGATCTCTCATTGAACCAACTTGGATTGCGCAATAGAGGCAGGCAATTAGTGGATGAGTTTTGAACCTGTGACTTGTTCAAAACTGTTAGGTTTGTGTAATCTCTTGTGGCATTTTGCACTAGTACTCAGAGGAGCATTGCACCAGATTGTTATATTCTCTTCATTATTAATATACAAAATAGCCGGGGGTTTTCAGCTATAAGCTTTCCCATTACATATTGTGTTTATGTGCGCATGCGACTGTTTCTATTTCTGCATATTGATGATCAATTGTAGAAGAGGTTATGTGTTATGCATGAATTCGAATTAGTGTGTGACCAGGATAATCTCAGTGGATAAATCTTCATTATTCAGCAAATTTCTACATATCTTTACCCAGTTCAACCACTCTATAAAAGATATTTGATATTTATTACATTAAAATGTGTGTAGAATTTTTTTTATACCATGTTACTCTATAAAAGATATTTAATATTTATTAATTTTTTTATGCCTTTCCTCAACTCCACCACTTTATAAAAGATATTTGATATTTATTAATTTTTTTTATACCTTTCATCAACTCAACCACTCTATAAAAGATATTTATATTTATTACATTTAAATGTGTAGAATATTTTTTATACCATGTTATTTTCTTAATTACATTGACCATACTTTCATTAAGTTATTACCATTTTATTTTCTTAATTGCATTAACGGTAGTTTGATTAAGTTATTATGTTTCTTTCTTATTTTCCATTTTTGTATTATATTTAAAATGTATATTAATAACATTGGAATTGCATTTAATACTAGTTTTCAAATATTCATTCATTTTGTCACGTTTTTTTTAAATAACTTTGTATTGTTGTTGTGGATATTTAAGATAATTAGTATGACTTGGGACGATAGATGATGATGCCTCATGGAAGGATGACTTATGAGTTATGGATGTTGATGACAATGAGTATAACTTAAATGGTGGATGATAGTTTTGCATATAATTGGTATTTATATATAATATCACGGTTTTATGGACATTATAATTGAGGCCATATGATTTATTGTGATAGTCACAACATGTAAATTAATTTTAAGGACATTACTTGTAAAATGGTATAGATGTTCATTTTTTTAGTGATTTCTTTTTCAAATTAGGCACTTTGCATTACCTTAAAAGAAGATTACATAGACCAAAATTTTCCACTATTGGTTTGCCTGAAGGGAAACTAGACCAGTAGCATAAGTTCAAAGTTTTAAAATTGCTAAGACATCTTCTAACTAAAGCATCTTGTAACAAAAAACTCATATAAGGTGGTCGGTGACACCATACTTTTACATATGGTGACATGGCTAAACAAAAATACTGTTAGAACTGGAAACAAAAGACCATTGAATCATAACTAGTGGGTAGAACCTCTAGGCACCTGCATTGACCGCTCACCATCCTCATTTGAGTAAAAGGATAGGTTGGTTGATGCCCTACCTAGAATGATCATCTTGTGATCTATAATGTTATTTTTGTCCTTTAACTCTGCCAATTTGATTGAATTATCTTGTTGAGTGCTTGCCTGATCAGTGAATACTTGTCCAATAAGAATTTTAGGGCTCTAGTAAATGTTTGCCTACATATACCTCGAAAGTCGTGAGCAAGTAGAAGTCCATGTATCAGGGATCCAATGACGAGTAGTGGCATCGGCATGGGGGTCACGAATAAAATGTTGGTCATGCCACATTTCAGCGTCCACTCTTTCAATTTGTTCTTGATATCAAGTCATGGAATCACGAGCTTGGGCTTTAGCGTGCAATTTGGAGGTAGAGGTAATTTGGTGATATATTTGGGCAAGAGACAAGGGAGCGCCCCTTCCTACCCCCTTTGCACCCAGTAGTTTGTCTACAATAAGGCATGGTTGCATGAAGAGACATGGTGAAGGCGAAAGGATAATAGAATGAAGCATAAGAGATCGGGGTGGCGTGAAGGGAGAACCAAGAAAATTCCAACTTGTCGATAATACTAGACAAGTTGGAATTTGCATGAATATTGAATGCCATATAGAAGTTTAGTAAAGTTCCCATGCTTGGTGTCCTGCGTATAAGATCATAGTACAAATATAAAGCCATTTTCGTTTCAACTATGGTTCAAGTATGGTGGGGAGACAATGTGTACTTCACTATGTCGCCCACATATCCATGTTAGCTTTTTTCTTTTGAAATTGGTGATGGGTTAACAGAAGAAAGCAGGGCGCTAGGGATGGAGCCTTGTTGTAAGGCCTAGAAAGGAGATATGAACCTAGAAACGAGTAAACCTAAACGAAAAGAGATGGATAAATAATAAAGTTGAACTTAGAAAGTTGTTACTAGAAGCAAATAAACATCCATGGAGAGGCCAAGTTCGAGTGCTTTGATGGAACAATTGATGTATATAAGCACAACTCCATCAATTCTTGACGTGATCAACCTTGAGCAAAGTGCATGCTTTGGATTGTAAATTATTTCAAAGGCCAAGGATTTGAGCACCGACAGATTGATGATTTAGAGGCCAAAAGCAGTAATTGCATTTGCTTGAAAGACAACAAGGCAATAATTGGAGTCGATAATACTAGACAAGTTGGAATTTGCATGAATATTGAATGCCATATAGAAGTTTAGTAAAGTTCCCTTGCTTGGTGTCCTGTGTGTAAGATCATAGTACAAATACAAAGCCATTTCTGTTTCAATTATGGTTCAAGTATGGTGGGGAGCCACTGTGTACTTCACTATGTCGTCCACAGATCCATGTTAACTTTCTTGTTTTGAAATTGGTGACGGGATAACAAAATAAAGCAGGGTGCTAGGGATGTAACCTTGCTGTAAAGCCTAGAAAGGAGATATGAACCTAGAAACGAGTAAACCTAAATGAAAAGAGATGGATAAATTATAAAGTTGAACCTAGAAAGTCGTTACTAGAAGCAAATAAACATGCATGAAGAGGCCAAGTTCGTGTGCTCTGATGGAAACTAGAGAGGAACAATTAATGTATATAAGCACAACTCCATCAATTCTTGACGCGATTTACCTTGAGCAAAGTGCATGCTTTGGATTGTGAAGTATTTATAAGGCCAAGGATTTGAGCACTGATAGATTGATGATTTAGAGGCCAAAAGCAGTAATTCCATTTGCTTGAAAGACATCAAGACAAAATTTGGATTTGATAATACTAGACTAGTTGGAATTTGCATGAATATTGAATGCCATATAGAAGTTTAGTAAAGTTCCCATGCTTGGTGTCCTACGTGTAAGATCACAGTACAAATACAAAGCCATTTCCGTTTCAATTATGGTTCGAGTATGGTGGGGAGCCACTGTGTACTTCACTATGTTGCCCACAGATCCATGTTAGCTTCTTTGTTTTGAAATTGGTGATGGGTATCTTTTGCAACATAACGAGTCAACCTTTCTCTTCTTATTTTCCTATTGAAATCCTCTTCTACTTCAATGAAATACTTTGAAATCCTTTATTTTATACCTATCAATGCCTTTTTCTTGATGTATTTGTTCTATGTTGATTTTATTAAAGTCCATCTAATACATAAATGAGGGACGTATAGGTCACTTCCTTCACCAACATGGGTCCTTTATATAATTTTTGTTCTAATTCCTATCTTAGCTTTGTTTTCAAGGATATAGGGAAGGTTATACATTTCAAAGGTTATTAGGACCGCTTTGCCTCTGAGGTGTTGGATGGAAAGATTGCAGATGACATGTACATGGTGATGGATGAGGTTATCTATTATCGGGACGGGATCTTTTTGACTGGGAATTCCCAGCTCAAGGAGAAGATACTGCATGCATCCCATGATTCTCCGCTATTAGGCCACCAGGGATTCACAAAGACCTACAGGGCCATCAGGGGGAGGTTTTCTTAGAGAGGCCTCAAAGAGGACGTACCCCGACATGTCAAGGACTGCAAAGTGTGTCATACGAATAAGGGGGAGATGAGCCACCCAGATGGTTTGCTACAACCACTTCCCATTCCGGGAGGAAAGTGGGAAAGCATCTCCATGGACTTCATCGTAGGGTTGTCGATAGTACAGGGCAAGGATTGCATCTTTGTAGTTGTTGATCTCCATGACTAGTGGTTCCATGGGATGGCCACGCTGGGTCACTCAGGAGTGACATCGTATGCAGAGTTTACTCGGAGATTGGTGGATAGATTTGACTCGAAGGATCTGGAAGAGCATTTTGTTGATCTGACCAAACTCAAACAGACTAGGAACTTACAGACTTACATTTCTGAGTTCTCGAGACTTTCAGTGATGGTGCCATACTTTTTTGCAACCAGGACGATTTACATGTTCATTGATGAGTTGGCAGAGCCTCTGCGTGGGTTAGTCAAGTCTACTAGGCCTGCTGCACTTCAGGACACAGGTTGGAGGACAAGGGACTTGCAGGATGCTTTCCCCAGGACTAGAGCTCCTCTTCCCCAGAGACCGACATTTCAGTTGAAGGGGAAAGACGCGAGAGTTCCACCACTAAAGGGGAACCAGGGTCGAGGGCATTTGGACGATGACACCCAGAGAGATTTGAGACCAAGGAAGTTATGATTCACATGCCAGGAGCCATGGGCACCGGGTCATTGATGTGTCGCAAGAAAGGCACATTACATCAAGGTCTTCTCCGACAATGAGGGAGAAGAAGATGCATATGATTAGTTAGAGGGGGATGCCAGTGCTGATGCATAGAGAGGAGATCATCCACCACCACCCCCCCAGGAGCAGGATGAGTAGCGTTTGCACCCACAAGAGGATTCCTTGCATCTTTGCGAGGATTTCTTAAGTATTTGACACTGTGTCTGAGGCACCGTCGAAGGACAGCGTGTTTTAGTTCTGGTAGATAGCGGGGCCACTTTCCTTGACACCCAGCTAGTGCAGAGGAGGAGCATACCGACAGAGAGTTTTGATGGGTTTTCGGTGTTGGTTCCGAGCGCCAGAACCATGCAGTGTATGAGGTATGTTCCAGCAATGGCAGTGACCATGGGGACGTACACAATAATAGACCACTTATTTGTGGTTGACATCCCAGATACCAATGTGGTATTGGGAGTGCAGTGGTTGATTATGCTAGGTAAGTTCACCACAAATTGGGAGACACTAGAGATGGAGTGGACAAACAAGAAGAGTGGGAAGCATGTGATGATCAAAGGCATGCATACATACCCTCCTCAGACAATTTTAGCACACTGGATGGAGGCAGACTTCCGGAAGGGGGACATGGAGAGGGCAGTAGAGTTGTGTATTTCAGAGGCAGGAGTCACAAGGCAGTCAGTACACCCTGATGTGCAATCGATATTGGAGAGGTGCTCGGTTTTGGGGACATACCACTGAGACAACCGCTAGATCGGGGGTTTGAGCATACTATCAAGTTGGAGCAGGGGATCCAGACAGTGATCACCACCCCCTATAGGCACCCCAAAGCCTACAGGAATGAGATTAAGAGAGCTATCCATGAGTTCTTAGCACTGGGACACATCTGACCCGATACAAGCCCCTTTGCTTCTTCTGTTGTTCTGGTGAAGAACAAGGATGACACATTGCGGATGTGCATTGACTACAGGGCACTCAACAAAAAAGACCATGAAGAACCGATACCCCATTCCAAGGATTGATGAGTTAATGGATGAGCTGAGGGGATCGAAGTTCTTCTCCAAGATCAATCTGAGGTCGAGGTACCATCAGATCAAGGTGGGGGGCCAGGACATCCCCAAGATTGCATTTAGGTGCCACTATGGCCATTTCGAGTTTTTGGTGATGCCCTTCAAGCTAACCAACGCACTAGCAACATTTCAGTCTTGCATGAACCACATCTTCCGTGGTCAGTTGAGGAAGTTCATGCTAGTGTTCTTTGATGAAATCCTCATCTACAGCCGCACATCGGAGGAGCACTTGCAACACATTGAGATTGTACTGCGTATTTTGGAGGAGCAACATTTCTATGCTAAGCTCTCCAAATGCGAGTTTGGACTAACAACGATGCTCTGTTTGGGGCACATCATTGGTGTGGATAGGGTGAGAGTCCATGAGCAGAAGATCCAAGCCATCCGGGATTGGCCGGAACCGAAGAATGTGATAGAGCTTTGGGGATTTGTAGGCATCTGCACCTACTACTAAAAATTTGTCGAAGGGTTTTCGTAACATGTTGCACCCCTCACGGATCTTAACAAGAAGGGGGCATTTGGCTAGACTGATACTTGGTAGAGGGCTTTTGACAAGCTCAAATAGGTGATGAGCAGCTGTTCGGTATTGGCTTTTCAGAGTTTCAGGAAACTGTTCATTCTGGAGTGTGATGCTTCGAGTGAAGGAGTAGGCGAGTGTTGATGCAAGGGGTCCACCCTATAGCTTTCGAGAGCCGAAAGTTACTGCGTCATGAGAGGTTGTATCCCATATACGAAAAGGAGATACTGGCCATTATGTATGCATTGGCCAAGTTCCGGTAGTATCTGGTAGGTAACAGGTTTCCGGTGAGGACTGACCACAACAGCCTTCGATTTTTCCTTGAGCAAAAGCAGTTACAGGAGAGGCAACAGAAGTGGGTCAGTAAGATTTTAGGCCTATGACTTTGACATTGAGTATGTCAAAAGGAAGAACATCATGGTGGCATATGCTTTGTCATGCAGGCCAACAACGTTATCCTTGATGAGCTTAGATGTAGATTGGAGGGCTTAACTGCTAATGGAATATTCGAAGGACTGCTTTGCCTGTGAGGTGTTGGAAGGACAGATTGCAGATGACATGTACATGGTGATGGATGAGGTTATCTATTATCGGGACGAGATCTTCTTGACTGGGAATTCCCAGCTCGAGGAGAAGATACTGCATGCATCCCATGGTTCTCCGCTATCAGGCCACAAGGGATTCACAAAGACCTACAGGGCCATCAGGGGGAGGTTTTCTCGGAGAGGCCTCAAAGAGGATGTACTCCAACATGTCAAAGACTGTGAAGTGTGTCATACGAATAAGGGGGAGATGAGCCACCCTGCTGGTTTGCTACAACCGCTTCCCATTCGGGGAGGAAAGTGGGAAAGCATCTCCATGGACTTCATTGCAGGGTTTTCGATAGTACAGGGCAAGGATTGCATCTTTGTCATTGTTGATCGACTAACAAAGTATGCCCATTTCTTCACCATATCAGCACAGTACACAAATTCACAGGTGGCTGAGCTATTCTTCCGTGATGTTTTCAGATTGCATCATCTTCCCAAGACCATAGTCAATGGCAGGGATAACCGTTTCATGGGCAATTTTTGGAAGGAGCTCTCTCATTTGGTGGGTACGGAGTTAAATCCTAGTACCAGCTACCACCCACAGATGGATGGGCAGACAGAGATGGTGAACAAGTGGCTGGAAAGCTACTTGCAGAACTATGTCACGGGGCAGCAAAAGGCATGGTTGTGTTGGCTTCACCTGGGAGAATACTTCTACAACACTACTTTCCATATGTCTATCGGTATGTATCCATTTTATGATTTGTATGGATATCATGCTCTAACTTTTGTTGATGATATGTTTGGAGCTAGTAAGGCCCCCAGGGCTAAGGACTAGATCCAAGAGAGCCAAGATATACTCTGGGCTCTTAAGGACAACTTAGCCACAACACAGAACCAACAGAAGTTTGATGCAGATAGAGGGCGAGTAGAGAGACAGTTTGAGGTGGGTGACTTGGTCTACCTCTGACTTTAGCCATACAAGCAGTCTACGTTGAAGCAGAAGGGGGCAGAGAAGCTTAAGCCCCACTTCTATGGGCATTACAGAGTGATTCGGTACAGAAGATCTAGTAAATAGAAGGGATGGGTGCTCGGTCCCTTTCGTCTAGTGGTTAGGGCATCGTCTCCTCATGTCGAAGACACGGGTTCAATTCCCGTAGGGGATAGGTAGGTACTCATTCCCGGTCTCATTGCTGAGTGACAGGCTGAGAAGCACACGCACCTATATGCATATCCATATATCATATCGATACATCCATATATGGGTAGAAGATATCTATTTATATCCATATGCAATAGGGGAGCTCCCACCTAAAGATGATGAGGGTCATCTGGTGTTACAACCAGAAGCTATCTTAGACACCTGGGAGAGACAGTTGCGGAGCAGGACAATCAAGGAGTATTTGGTGAGATGGAGGAATCTCGCAGATGAGGATGCCACTTGGGAGAGTGAGAAGATCCTGCAGCATCCATCCTTGCAGTTGCTTGAGGACAAGCAACATTTTGGCGGGAGTACTGTAATATTCCCAATTAGTAGCAACTAATTGGCAATATTAATTTTTGCTCAAATTTTGCTTTTCTAATTTTCAACCATAAATAAAAGGGTGTTGGGACCCATAACCCAACTTAGGATAAATAATCTTCCTAAAGTCACTTAACCAACATGATGCCTTCAGCGTGGGACCCAGGGGGACCAAGTGACAGGGCAAGGAGAGGGACAACGCAGAGGTAGTGTGGGCCAGGCAACCCAGTGGCAGCGTGGGCCAAGACAACGCAAAGTAAGTAGGGCAGAGTGGCAAAGGAGGACAACGCAACACAGTGGGGTCCAAGGGGATGTTATGGTCTCAATCATAAAAGGGGGTGAGGGCCTAGCTTCTCATTCATTCTATTATGCATCTTCGGAGTTTCTGTCCAACATATATTGAGCATGGTTGCGCTGTTTAGGTAAGTCTGCAAGTGATTTTAAGCACACAGGTGTATCCAAGCGAAGATCTCAAACTCAACCTCAGGGGACTTCGAGTGGCCACTTAGGTGAGGAGCTTTACCTTCATTTTTCAGAGCACAGAACACAGAGCCATTCATCCAGGAGTTACATAGTCATCAGGAAGTGCAGTCACTCACAGAGATTACGTAGTCTTGGAGGGAAGCTCCAGGCGTGAGGGAGATTCAAGAGTTTCAGTCTGGGAGAAGTGTGAGGGGATAAGCACTTCACAAGTTGTCTTTTGGAGCAGTGAGAGGCCAACATTTCCAGCCATTTAGTTCAGAGGCCAACGTTCTCACCAAGAGTGCGTAATTTTCCCAAGGGGGTCAAATTTCGAGGTTCGTGTTTCCAGAATTCCTTCCTAGGTTTTTCCGGGTTTTAGTAGGAGAGTTCATAGTAGAGGTCTCATAATTTTTTGAGCAGGGGAACAGTCCTAAGAGCAACTCCATTCTAGTCAAAAGTAGCACTTTACAGTAGCAACAACAACAGCTGAGGGAGTTATGCAGTCACTAGGAGAAGCAACCATCCATAGGAGGGTTTGGAGAGATATTTGAACTTGCCTTGAGCAAGCCAAGGTGCCATCATTCTGATCACCTTCTTGTACTCATTCCCTATTTCCATATTTATAATAAAATGGCTTAGCTTTTCTGGAATGTTTGCAGTGATTTTTAGGGTGCATCTCTATTAGTTGTAGTTTTGTTTATGTTGCTTTGTATTGTTGTTTATTTCCTATTCGAAATATTACATTCCTTCACTTGCATAACCTACACAAAAGAAGCTAGATGACTATGTAATGGTGAACACACCTTCATTCCCAATATTCCAACTAATGTTAAGCCTCTACCTCCATTTGAAATGGAACACAACTTGATCTCTTGGATGCCCTCATCATGTGAATTCAAAGAGGTTTAAAGTTTACTAAGTTTTTGTCAAAGTTATGATGTCTTAATGAGTTTATGAATGGTATGATTGGGAAATTCTCGTTGAAACCTTTCCACTAATATATCACACTTGGAAAAGCTCCTCTCAAATGAAAGTTATGATCGTTCAAAATTGGCAATTATGATAAGCACCAAAAACATCAAATTTATGTAGAAAGTCACCAAATTCTTTAAATATCGCACATGTTGAGGGTAGATCCAACCATTGGAAAATCAATCAACGGCTTCGTGTGCATAAATATGTGCATTGTTTAACACAGTTAAATAATGTGCACCTTTTGGTTGATCTAACAATGGTCAAAAGCATGAACGGTGGATGATGAGGAAAGGTGCATGAAATTTAACCTCCCCCATCATAACGATGATATGTTGACACATGGAAAGCATCTAGTGGTCATACAAGTGGAAGTACAAGGCTACATGGCAATTCGTGACAAGTCCACATGGTAGTGAAAGATGATGTGGCACATTAATGATGGTGTGGCATCTTTCCACGTGGCATGCCAACATGGAACTTTTGATCGGCCAATAAGTATGAATTCAAGTGACACATGGCTCAATCATATTACACCATATGGCATGATGACATTAACACGTGGGAACCCAATGACCCTTACGACCAAGGTCAAGGTTATTAGGCCTTCATCTTCTACCTTGTACAAGGATCTATGTACTTTTGAAGGTTGCAAAGCCAGGAGAGTTGTACAACTTAGAAGATATGTTAGTAGACCCAGTGGGAGTGTGATGAGGCAAAGAGAAAAGGGGAGAATGGACGACAACCCAGATGGAAACAAATATGCCACAAAGTGAAGAGAAGAGAGCACAAGAAGGAAGTATTTCTTGGAAAAGACGGGGGAGAGGGGGGGAGGGGTGCTTAACAAAAGAAAGCATAGTGCTAGAGATGGAGCCTTGTTGTAAATCCCAGAAAGGAGATATGAACCCAGAAATGAGTAATCCTAAACGAAAAGAGATGGGTAAACAATAAAGCTTAAATGAGGAATTTGTTACTAGAAGCAAATAAATATCCATGGAGAGGCCAAGTTCGAGTGCTCTGATGGAAACTAGCGAGGAACAATTAAGGTATATAAGCACAACTCCATCAATTCTTGACGTGATCAACCTTGAACAAAGTGTAGGCTTTGGATTATGAAGTATTTCTAAGGCCAAGGATTTGAGCACCGACAGACTCATGATTTAGAGGCCAAAAGCAGTAATTTCATTTGCTTGAAAGACACCAAGACAAAAATTGGAGTCGATAATACTAGACAAGTTGTAATTTTCATGAATATTGAATGCCATATATAAGTTTAGTAAATTTCCCGTGCTTGGTGTCCTGCGTGTAAGATCATAGTACAAATACAAAGCCATTTATGTTCCAATTATGGTTCAAGTGTGGTGGGGATCCACTGTGTACTTCACTATGTCGCCCACAAATCCATGTTAGCTTCTTTGTTTTGAAATTGGTGATGGGTATCTTTTGCAACATAACAAGTCAACCTCTCTCTTCTTATTTTCCTATTGAAATCCTCCTCCTACTTTAATGAAATAGTTTGAAATCCTTTATTTTGTACCTATCAATGTCTTTTCCTTGATTTATTTGTTCTATGTTGATTCTATTAAAGTCCATCTAATACATAAATGAGGGACGTATACCTCACTTGCTTCACCAACGTGGATCCTTTATAGAAATTCTCTTCTAATTCCTACCTTAGCTTTGTTTCAAAGGTTATAAAAAATGTTATACATTTCAAAGTTTATTAGGCCTTCATCTTCTGCCTTGTACAAGGATCTATGTACTTTTGAAGGTTGGAAAGCTTCTTCTTTATGCAACCTTAGCTTTACATTGGTTGTTAGGTTCCTTGTAATATCCCCAATTAGCAGCAACTAATTCACAATATTAAATTTTGCTCAGATTTTGCTTTTCTAATGTTCAACCATAAATAAAAGAGTGTTGGGACCCATAACCCAACTCAGGAGAAATAATCTTCCTAAAGTCACTTAACCAACATGATTCCTTCAGCGTGGGGCCTAGGGGGACCAAGTGACAACGCATGGAGAGGCACAACGCAGATTCAGTGTGGGCCAGGACATCATAGTGTAAGCAGGGCAGCGTGACAAAGGAGGACATCGCAACACATTGGGACCCAAGGGGATGTTAGGGTATCAAGCATAAAAGGGAGTGAGGGTATTACTTCTCATTCATTCTAAGGGAGTGAGGGCCTAGCTTCTCGTTCATTCTATTATGCATCTTCAGAATTTTCGTGTAACAGATATTGAACACGCTTATGTTGGGAAAAATACTGAGAGGGGGGGGGGGGTGAATCAATGTTTTGTGCAGATAATCAAACTTTTACTTTTTCCTTTCTAAAAACCCATACGCTACTTTACTAAAGGAAACTAGCGTATATACGCGGATATCCTTTACAGAACTCGCGTATGTCCTGAGATCTAATTATGTGTTTGAATCTTAACTCAGATCATTGCATTATCAGATATTTCAGAAATAGTAAACAGGGGCAGACAGAACAAAATAATCATCACACATATGCAACACACATGAACACCGGGATTTTTAGGTGGAAACCCAATTCGGGAGAAAACCACCGCTTTCGTTGCTTCAGCCTTCAAAATTTATTATTAAGAAAACTTCTTACAATCATGTACTGGTGCAGACTCAAACCAGCACGCAGGCACCCACTTGCAGAAGGCTAAAACCTTCTCTCGTTTACCAACCTATCCTGGAAGGGAGCTACAACCCCCTGCTCTCGTTTACCAGCCTCTCCTGGAAGGGAGCTACAACCCCTTGACTGAAGGCTTCGACCCTCAGCACCACTGCAAACCACGTTTCATCAATTTTCAAACTGGATCAAACAACTTCAACACAACCCTTCACTTATCATCAATCTGCACTTGTTGCTTCAAACGAGCAATGAGACCCACTTTGACGAATATCGAGTGCAACCGGACAGGTAAATATGCAGAGAAGCATTCCAGCCTTAAGTAACCCAAATGATTAGAAATCATACGAAAGCACAGCAGTTTAATGAGACCGCGTATGTCTTGGCGCTTTCCCGAAGAACGAGCCATGCTGTGGTGCATTTCGGGAAACCCTAACTGCGCATACGCGCTTTTCTTTCCACATACCCGCGTATACACACGCTTTTCATGAAACGAACCTGCGTATAGATCTACAAAAGATAAACTTTGCAGTATAGACTAGATCTATAAACTTACCCAGATTTCCTCAATCTCTTCAATAGGATTGCGCCAGGTCTTCTTCACTTCTTTTCAGATCATCCTTGATATTCACCATTTCTAGATCTAGAGATCTTGAGCCTTCATCATGTTCATAGGTGCATCATAGATTCAGATCTATCAATTAGGAACAGAATTCAACCAAACAGATATACTTCAGAGTGAAGTATTCATCAAAGCCCAGACACATGCACACCCTTTGCACAATGAATTTCTTCTCCTTATATAGGGTTACCCTTCATCAATACCATGAGTCAAAACCACATAACTTCCAATGGTATTTCTGGATGGGATCACATAGGCGAACCCTCATTCAATACAATGGGTCAATACCATGGTAGTTACCCCTGGTTTTACAAATTTAGAGCGCTTTTTCCCATACGCGACTTGGAACGTTATTTCCCGCGTGCATACGCTACTTCGTCTAGACAAATCCGCGTATGCCTTGAGACATACTCTTTTCATCAGGTTCTGGCACATACTGACATTCCTTCCATCATTACCTTCTGTACTCATTGTAGATACATCAGATTTACATCATTTAACAGGTTCATTAAGTCAAGAACAACTTCGTCAAGTAGGTTGCCATCATCTTCATCAAGTGGGTTGCCATCAAGGACAACACTCTGCATTATATTGCCAACAGCTTACGATGTTTAGCTAAGTCTGCAAGTGTTGTTCAACACACGAGTGTCTCCGAGCAGATATCCCAACCTCAGCCTCGAGGAATTCGAGTTCCCTTTCAGGTGAGGAGCTTTCCCTTCAGTTTTCATAGAAGAGAATGCAGAGCCATTCATCCAAGATTTACACAGGCATCACACAACATAGTCACTCAGAGAGATTACGTAGCCTTGGAGGAGGGCAGCTCCGGGAGTGAGGGAGATTCAAGAGTTTCAATCCAGTAGAAGTGTGATGGGATCAACCCTTCACAAGTTGTCTTTTGGTGCCATGAGAGGCCAAAATTTCTAGCCATTCAATTCAGAGAGCAACGTACTCACCAAGAGTGTGTAATTTTCCCAAGGGCGTCAAATTCTGGGGTCAGCCTTTACGGAATTCCTTCTTGGGTTTTTCCGGGTTTTGGGAGGAGAGTTCATAACCGAAGTCTCGTAATTTTTTGAGCAGGGAACAACCCCAAAGAGCAGCTCCATTCCAGCCAGAAGGAGCACTTTCCAATAGCAACAACAACTGAGGGAGTTATGCAGTCACTAGGAGAAGCAACCATCCATTGCAAGGTTTGGAGAGATATTTCAGCTTGCCTTGAGCAAGCCAAGGTGCCATCATTCTGATCACCTTCTTGTACTCATTCCCTATTTCCAGATTTATAATAAAATGGCTCAACTTTTCTGAAATGTTTGTAGTGATTTTTATGGTGCATCTCTATTAGTTGTAGTTTTGTTTTTATTGCTTTGTATTGTTGTTTATTTCCTATTCAGAATATTACAGTGGTATCAAAAATCGTAGACTTGGCTCAGTTGTGGAGTAGATCAGTCTATGACACTCGAGACAAAGAATGCATCACCTACCAGAAGCAGCAGTACATGAGCAGAGAGCAGAGGCTCGAGCCCACATTTGGTTAAGGGGACTGTGTTCCAGTAGAGGACGCAGAGGAGGAAGCACCCATGGTAGATGAAGAAGATGACGAGAAGGAGTTCGGTAATCTCCTCTTGAAGTCTGTACAAAAGCTCTATAGAAAAATAGAGGAGATGGGTCAGAAGATTGTTGGGGAGAACAAAGAGCGTGAGACCCCAAGGGGATTTCACATCGGAGAAGGGTCCGACACTTCTCATCACACAAGATATTTAATATTTATTCATTTTTTTATACCTTTCCTCAACTCAACCACTCTATAAAAGATATTTGATATTTATTAATTTTTTTATACCTTTCCTCAACTCAACCACTCTATAAAAGATATTTGATATTTATTACATTAAAATGTGCGTAAAATATTTTTTATACCATCTTACTCTATAAAAGATATTTATTAT
Organism: Pinus albicaulis; assembly: GCA_034641835.2. Lineage (NCBI taxonomy): Eukaryota > Viridiplantae > Streptophyta > Pinopsida > Pinales > Pinaceae > Pinus > Pinus albicaulis. The sequence continues at coordinate 1,109,358,930 of CM076570.1, read as the reverse complement.
TAATTATTTTTTTTATACCTTTCCTCAACTCAACCACTCTATAAAAGATATTTGATATTTATTACTTTAAAATGTGTGTGGAATTTTTTTAATACCATGTTATTTTCTTAATTGCATTAACGTAGTTTGATTAAGTTATTATGTTTCTTTCTTATTTTCCATTTATGTATTATATTTAAAACATATGTGTTATTATGTTTCTTTCTTCTCATTTATGTATTATATTTAAAATGTATATTAATAATGTTGGAATTGTAGAAATTTATTAATACTGATGTATTACCTGATTCTCCTGATCTAACAATATTTCTCTTCTTGCTAAATATAGAATCCTTCCACTGTTAAACTTGCAGAAATTTAAAATTCAATTGCAAACACATGTGAATAAATTCGATCGCACATAACACAGTTGTTTAACGAGAAAGCTTAAAGCTAAAAACCCCAACTATCATATATTATGTATATCAATGGATTGTGTAATAATATCATACAAAGCTTAGTACATCAACCTCTCAGTACAATCAACAATCATAACACACTGTCATGCTTAAATTTGCATATCTATGTACCAATTTCTTGCCTCTTGACAGTCTGCCTCCACTGTGCAATCCCTGCTGAAGATGACCCCTGAATGAATTCAAATTGGCCTTGCCTTGACTGTGAAATCCTCATTGGCATCTCCAATGTGTGCCAAATGTATTGAATGCATTATTATAGTCACAATAGATAGTCCATCTCACCCTTTCACCTATCTCTCCACTGGGTCTCCACTGGAACTGACATGCAAGTAGTTAACTGTTCTATTTGTTCAGTTGTTAGTGGGTTATTATTTGTGAATTAATTAAATAATTAATTCATTGAACTCTCACTAGTGTATCTTTCAGTTAGACTAGATGCAACTAGCTCAATTGAGTTAAACTAAATAACAACTCCCGTAACTACTCTTCCAACTCTGTCATAACTTTGTCACTTCAGTTCTAACTGAGTCCTCCATGCATGAGCCACCAATAACCCTAGGAATTGCGTAATTCCTTCAGCCCACTGATTTTCCAAATTTGTTCATTGAAATAAAGTGCTCCAATAGAATAAGTTGATATTTATTGTCAGATTATTATTAAGGGCTAATAATAATCGACATGCATCTATTTTTAGATTGACGATCTATAAATAGACTTCGCCCAATATTCTAAAAATAGAATTTCATCTATTTTTCACATTTGACCAACCATCTACAAATAGCATCCTGCAACTTATAGAATATGCTCACCATATCTAAAAATAGACATACAACTAAAAATAGCCTGCGGGCCCCACTTAGTGAAGGTGCTTACTTTTCACTAAGGTCATCATCTTGTTGAATCTCAACAAGAATTGCATTTAACACTAGTTTTCAAATATTCATCCATTTTGTCACGTTTTTTTTAAATAACTTTGTATTGTTGTTGTGGATATTTAAGATAATTAGTATGACTTGGGACGATAGATAATGATGCCTCATGGAAGGATGAGTTATGAGTTATGGATGTTGATGACAACGAGTATAACTTGAATAGTGGATGATAGTGTTTCATATAATTGGTATTTATATATCATATCACGGTATTATGGACATTATCATTGAGACCATATGATTTATTGTGATAGTCACAACATGTAAATTAATTTTATGTAAGGGCATTACTTGTAAAATGGTACCGATGTTCATTTTTTTAGTGATTTCTTTTTTCAAATTAGGCACTTTGCATTACCTTAAAAGAGGATTACATAGACCAAAATTTTCCACTATTGGTTTGCATGAAGGGAAACTAGACCAATAGCATAAGTTCAAAGTTTTAAGATTGCTAAGGCATCATCTAACTAAAGCATCTTGTAACAAAAAACTCATATAAGCAAGTTGGTTGCACCATACTTTTACATACAGTGACATGGCTAAACAAAAAGACCGTTAGAACTGGAAACAAAAGACCAGTGAATCATAACTAGTGGGTAGAACCTCTACGCACCTGCATTGACTGCTCACCATTCTCATTTGAGTAAAACGAGAGGTTGGTTGATCTCCTACCTATAATGATAATCTTGCGATCTATAATGTTAATTTTTTCCTCTAACTCTGTCAATCTGATTGAAAGTAGGGCGCTAAAGATGGAGCCTTGTTGTAAAGCCTAGAAAGGAGATATGAACCCAGAAACGAGTAAAGCTAAACGAAAAGAGATGGATAAATAATAATGTTGATTCGAGAAAGTTGTTACTAGAAGCAAATAAAAATCCATAGAGAGGCCAAGTTCGAGTGCTCTGATGGAAACTAGCTAGGAACAATTAATGTATATAAGCACAACTCTATCAATTCTTGACTTGATCAACCTTTAGCAAAGTGTAGGGTTTGGATTGTGAAGTATTTCTAAGGCCAAGGAATTGAGCACTGACAGACTCATGATTTAGAGGCCAAAAGCAATAATTGCATTTGCTTGAAAGACACCAAGGCGAAAATTGGAGTCGATAATACTAGACAAGTTGTAATTTGCATGAATATTAAATGCCATATAGAAGTTTAGTAAAGTTCCCATGCTTGGTGTCCTGCGTGTAAGATCATAGTACAAATACAAAGCCATTTCTATTCCAATTACGGTTCATGTGTGGTGGGGAGCCACTGTGTACTTCACTATGTCGCCCACAGATCCATGTTAGCCTCTTTATTTTGAAATTGGTGATGGGTGTCTTTTGCAACATAACAAGTCAACCTTTCTCTATTGAAATCCTCTCCTACTTCAATGAAATTGTTTGAAATCCTTTATTTTGTACCTATCAATGCCTTTTGCTTGATATATTTATTCTATGTTTATTCTATTAAATTCCATCTAATACATAAATGAGGGATGGATAGCTCACTTGCTTCACCAACATGGATCCTTTATAGAATTTTTGTTCTAATTCCTATCTTAGCTTTGTTTTCAAGGTTATAAAAAATGTTATACATTTCAAAGGTTATTAGGAATTCATCTTCTACCTTGTACAAGGATTTATGTGCTTTTGAAGGTTGCAAAGCTTCTTCTTTATGCAACCTTAGCTTTATATTGGTTGTTTGGTTCCTCGAAATATTCCCAATTAGCAGCAATTAATTGGCAATATTAATTTTTGCTCAGAATTTGCTTTTCTAATGTTCAACAATAAATAAAAGGGTGTTGGGACCCACAACCCAACTTGGGAGAAATAATATTCCTAAAGTCACTTAACCAAGATGATGCCTTCAGCGTGGGGCCCATGGGGACCAAGTGACAGCGCGGGGAGAATGACAACGCAAAGGCAACATGATCAAGGCATCCCAGTGGCAACGTGGGCCAATACAGCGCAAAGTAAGCAAGGCAGCGTGGCAAAGGAGTCTCATAATTTTTTGAGCAAGGGAACAACCCCAAAGAGCAGCTCCATTCCAGCCAGAAGCAACACTTTCTAGCAGCGGCAGCAACAGCTGAGGGAGTTATGCAGTCACTAGGAGAAGCAGCCATCCATAGCAGATTTTGGAGAGATATTTCAGCTTGCCTTAAGCAAGCCAAGATGTCATCATTCTGATCACATTCTTGTACTCATTCCCTATTTCCAGATTTATAATAAAATGGCTCAGCTTTTCTGAAATGTTTGCGGTGATTTTTATGGTGCATCTCTATTAGTTCTAGTTTTGTTTATGTTGCTTTGTATTGTTGTTTATTTCCTATTCGGAATATTACAGTGGTATTAGAGCTCATAGACTTGGCTCAGCCTGTGGAGCAGGTCAGTCTATGACACTCAGAGACAAAGAATACATCACCAACCGGAAGCAGCGGTACAGGAGTAGAGAGCAGAGGCTCAAGCCCACATTTGGTGAAGGGGAATGCGTTATAGTAGAGGACGCAGAGGAGGAAGCACCCATGGAAGATGCAGTAGATGACGAGAAGGAATTTGGTAATCCCTCTTGAAGTCTATAAAATAACTCTCCAGAAAAATAGAGGAGATGGATCAAAATATTGTTGGGGAGAATAGATAGCATGAGATCCCAAGGGGATTTCACATCGGAGAAGGGTCTGACACTTCTCATCACACACAAGAGCAGAACACAGCGCAGCAGATGGTGTTACACACTCCTCCATGTTCCATTGTGCCCATGTCCTTAACTGCATGTACGGGAACGGGAGGACTCTCGGAGCCGGATATGGACCGTTACAGGAATTATTTTGCATAGTATCAGTCATACGGGTGAGAGTTTGGGAAGCTCTCTCTTTCCACGACTTCTGCCAGCTGAAGAACAACAGTAGACCCCGCAACCAGAATAGAGGAGGTGGTTACACGCAAGGAGGTGAAATGCAACGTACCATGGGCAGATTTTTCTTACCAACATATGATGGGTCATCAAAATGTTCAGCAAAAGCTTGGGTGGAAAAGCTGGACATTTAATTTTAGTTGAACCAGATGGCCGAGGTGGAGGCCATCAAGGTGGCAGCACTGCACCTTGATGGGGAAGTCCTTGACTGGTGGTTCCACGGTATGGCCACGCTGGGTCACTCAGGAGTGACAGCGTATGTAGAGTTCACTCAGAGATTGGTGGATAGATTTGACTTGAAGGATCCGGAAGAGCATTTTGTTGATCTTACCAAGCTCAAACAGACCAGGAACTTACAGACTTACATTTCTGAGTTCTCGAGACTTTCAGTGATGGTGCCATACTTGTCTGCAACCAAGACGATTTACATGTTCATTGATGGGTTGGCAGAGCCTCTACGTGGGTTAGTCAAGTCTACTAGGCTTGCTTCACTTCAGGACACATTTGGGAGGACAAGGGACTTGCAGGATGCTTTTCCCAGGACTAGAGCTCCTCTTCCCCAGAGACTGACATTTCAACCAAAGGGGAAAGACGCGGGAGTTCCACCACCGAAGGGGAACCAGGTTGAGGGCATTTGGACGATGACACCCAGAGAGATTTGAGACCGAGCAAGTTATGATTCACATGCCAGGAGCCATGGGCACCGGGTCATTGATGTGCCGCAAGAAAGGCACATTACATCAAGGTCTTCTCCGACAGTGAGGGAGAAGAAGATTTTTTATGAGTAGCTAGAGGGGGATACTAGTGTTGATGCACAAAGAGGAGATCATCCACCACCACCCCCTAGGAGCAGGATGGGTAGCGTTTTCACCCACAAGAGGATTCCTTACATCTTTGCGAGGAGTTCTTAAGTATTTGACACTGTGTCTGAGGCACCGTCAAAGGACATCGTGTTTTAGTTCTGGTAGATAGCGGGGCCACTTTCCTTGATGCCCAGCTAGTGCAAAGGAGGGGCATACCGACAGAGAGTTTTGATGGGTTCTCGATGTTGGTTTCGGGCGCCAGAACCATGCAGTGTATGAGGTATGTTCTAGCAATGGCAGTGACCATGGGGACATACACGATGATATACCACTTATTTGTGGTTGACAACCCAGATACCAATGTGGTATTGGGAGTGCAGTGGTTGATTACACTGGGTAAGTTCACCACAGATTAGGAGACACTAGAGATGGAGTGGACAAACAAGAAGAGTGGGAAGCATGTGATGATCAAAGGCATGCATACATACCCTCCTTAGACAATTTTAGCACACCGGATGGAGGCAGACTTCCGGAAGGGGGACATGGAGTGGGTAGTAGAGCTGTGTATTTCAGAGGCAGGAGTCACAGGGCAGTCAGTAGACCTTGATGTGCAATCGATATTGGAGAGGTACTCAGTTTTTGGGGACATACCACCAAGACAACCGCCAGGCCGGGGGTTTGAGCATACTATCGAGCTGGATCAAGGGATCTCGACAGTGATCACCACCCCCTATAGGCACGCCAAGGCCTACAGGGATGACATTAAGAGAGCTATCCATGATCTCTTAGCATTGGGACACATCTGACCCGATACAAGCCCCTTTTATTCTTCTGTTGTTCTGGTGAAGAAGAAGGATGGCACATTGCCGATGTGCACTGACTACAGGGCACTCAACAAAAAAGAACACGAAATGTTAAGCCTCTACCTCCATTTGAAATGGAACACGACTTGATCTCTTGCATCCCCTCATCATGTGAATTCAAAGAGGTTTAAAGTTTACTAAGTTTTTGTCAAAGTTATGATGTCTTAATGAGTTTATGAATGGTATGATTGGGCAATTCTCGTTGAAACCTTTCCACCAATATATCACACTTGGAAAAGCTCCTCTCAAATGAAAGTTATGATCGTTCAAAAGCGACAATTGTGATAAAGTGCCAAAAACATCAAATTTCTATAGAAAGCCACCAAATTCTTTAAATATCGCACATGTTGAGGGTAGATCCAACCATTGGAAAATCAATCAACGGCTTCGTGTGCATAAATATGTGCATTGTTTAACACACTTAAATAATGTGCGCCTTTTGGTTGATCTAGCGATGGTCAAAAGCATGAACGGTGGATGATGAGCAAAGGTGCATGAAATTTAACCTCCCCCATCATAACGATGATATGTTGACACATGGAAAGCATCTAGTGGTCATACAAGTGGAAGATCCAAGTGGAAGTACAAAGCTACATGGCAATTTGTGACAAGTCCACATGGTAGTGAAAGATGATGTGGCACATTAATGATGATGTGGCATCTTTCCACTGACACATGGCTCAATCATATTACACCATGTGGTGTGATGACATTAACACGTGGGAACCCAATGACCCTTACGACCAAGGTCAAGGGGAAAGGTCTTGTGGTCAGCTAAGGCACTTAAGTTCGGTATGCAGCCAAGTGATGGAGTAGTTCACCCTGAGAAAGGAGTATAAATAATTCTCAACAAAATCGAAAGATGTGTGGATGTGTGTGGCTATGTGGTTGTGTTGTGTGTGGATTGTTCAGTAGTAGAGGTTGTTGGTTCAAGTCCGCGGGGAGCTCATTGTAGTGTTATATTACAATCTCATTGGGCAATTCTTTTTGTTCCTTTGTTTTTGTTTTGCACAGGTCCTGGAGAGAGCTCACAACAATGCTATATTTTTTATGCCATAACTCAGAGGGAGCTTGTCGCAGTGTTTTATATCTTTAGCCTTAACATGTAAAGAGATTGCCACATTGTTACATCGATTGCATCCAGGAGGAAGCTTGGCACAATGTTTATTATTTAAGTTAGCAACCAGGTGGGAGCTCACCACAATGTTATATTGCTTAAGCTTGTGGCTCAGAAGGAGCTCGCGACAATGTTATAATGGACACAACTTTGAGGGAGCCCGCCCCAATGTTATATTGGTCGTAGCCCGGGGGAATATCGCCAAAGTGTTTTATATCACAAGTCGTAGCTTGAAGGGAACTCAATGTAGTGTTATATTGTAAGCCCGAGGGAGCTCGACACAATGTTATTATGTTTAAGCATGTGGCTTGTATGTGGCTCATTACATTGTTATATTTTTTACCCCTTCAGGCCAACCACCGTGTTACATCTTAAGCCTATGGGTTGGCGAGGTTAGTCATAGTACAACATTGTTGGTTGGATCATGGTTTACTTGGAGTTCAAGCCTGCGGGGCATATTTATTATACAAGTGAAGCAGTACAATAAAACACTTTGGGGCCTAAGACTATCATGACTTTGTGCTTTGATTGGTTGGTTATGTGGCTCAATTTTCATAGTAGAGGTTATGATTTAAGTCTTGTGGACTCGGTTTGATTTTTGGTAAGGGTCAATTACACGCCCATTTGGTCATTTTGTAGAACCCTTAAAATATCATTATATCAAACCTGTAAAGGCCCCTTTTGTAGAGTGTGTTCAGATTGCGTTGTTTTGTTGAAACTTTAATTCATTTTTTTGGTTTTATATAGTTTTGGAGTCATTATGAAGCCAAATTGAATTCTAGAAGAAACATCATGACTAGAATTATGTTGTGATCAGTCCAGGGGGCACGAAGATCCTTGATGGTATATTTTTTATGTATAGATCCTATAATGTTGCTTTTGGGATGCTTCAGAAAAAGGTGTCATGGTACCAAATTTATGGAGAGATTGTTGTGATGAGCAGAGCAAGTTATGAGTAGCTTATCACAACATTATGAAAATGATTTCAATTTGTGACAGTATCTATGTGAGTAGCTACAGTGACAAATGATCCTTCTAGATCAAGTTTGAAATATTGTGAAAAGTGGTCAACATTATATTGAAGGAGGAGGTGAGTGTATCCATAGAGGTTGGTGCCTCAATCAGGCTATAGCCTATTTCATGTGGTTTCTTGCACATTTTCGAGTTTGGTGCCTCAATCAAGTTGTAGCCTATTGCAAGTGGGTGCTTTCACATCTTCGAGGTTGGTGCCTCAATTGTAGCCTATTGCAAGTAATTTCTTGCATATCTTGGGGGTCAGATCCTCTAGTAGGTTGATGCCTACAAATCTATGTAAATGAATTGAAGAAGACAAAAATAATTTATGGTTTTCTCTTGCAAAGGTTTCCACATAAAATCTTGTGTTCTCGTGTTGATTTGATGATGGCTTCTTGATGCATAGTTCCATTCATTGTTATGATACACTATTACATGGTTAATTATTGATGAAACAGTTTGAAATGATAAATTTTCCACTACATTGATTCACACCCCTCTTGTCAATGTGATTTGTGTCCTAACATGCTATGTTCTCAATATTTTTTGAATGGTCATAAGACATGCAATATGTTAGTCAACGACCCACTATTGTCTAGTGTAACATGCACCCAATAGTTTGCTAATAATACAATCACAATCAAAATAATTAGAAAATGAACAAACTCGACTTTATCACTAAAAACTATATGTATTAATTCTTTTAATGGCTATAAGACTTATGCTTTGAGTGTAGTTTCGAGTACTAACTTCTGCTTCACTATTGTCCAATGGCCAAGAAAGGATGGTTACGATGTATGTCCTCTAAGTCCTTGAAACCTACTAGCTACATTTTATATCCACTAAGCTTTGTGTTAAACTCAACAATGCTTCCCCTCTACGAGAACATTTTTTTTCTTCAATTTTAGCCACCTAATACTTGTTTTATGATTTTACTACTATAAGGACTTGGATGGTGATATGGATTTTTCTTGCAATAAATTTCTCTATCTCAATGGCCATGGATATTTAAATGGTTTGTGTGATTAGCATTATATTTTTGGTTTTCCTCCGCCATCTTTTAGACCACTACAAAGCATAGGTTTCCTTTACATTGTTTTTTACATTTCCCCATCTCAACATAAATAATGCTGCAAGAATAAACTATTTATCTATCCATTTTATCTTTACATGGAGAAGCACATTGTAGGTGCATTAGAATTCACTATAAAACCTATAAATGCAACTAGAAGTGCATTGGATTTTGTTACTTTTATAAATGTCAAATTCAGAGTATTATGAGACATTGGATTTTTGTTAGAAAATTTAATTTTTGGGATATTATTAGGGGTCTCTATTATGTGCTATGGTATGGACTATCTCAAGCACTATTTTATAGGATACTTGAGATAGTCCTCCTCTGCTTGTGCTTCTCAGTTTGCTATTCTATTAGGGAGGTATTATTGTCCTTTCTCTAGGAACATCCAAGCTTGTGGCATATGGCTTACTTCTAGCAAGATGACGCAAGATGGTGTTTCTTTCCATAAAATCAGCATGCCTCTACATACCAACAACTGGTAGTGTTATGGTCTCTCTTCTTGTAGTCATGAAAAATAAGGAATGTCTTATTTGAGGCAAACCTCTTGGTATTCTTCATCGTTTGTCCCTAGTTGATCTTTTTGGTTCTTTCTTTCAGTGTAGTTTTAGGCCGAGTCTCTAAACTCATTGCATCACTGCCCTCCTTCAATCCAACATAAGAAGAAAAATGTAGTAGTGGGTTTCCATTTTAACTTGCCATTGCTAATACTCCTAATGAGAAGCCCAACTTTGTATTTTCTTTATCCTTTACAAATATAACATTCATGGGCCATGATATTTTCCACTCTCCTCTTAAATGCTAAGGCTTAATGCTTGATAAATGATGTAGCTATAATTGGGCTTAATAATCCTTATGTTCTCTTTCCTAGCCCTTTTCTACCATACCCCATATGCCTTAGGAGTTTGGAATTAATTCCTTTAGTATGATTTTCAAAATCACCGAAATTTTCTTGAGAGGAGTCCAGTTAAGGTGAGATTTCCAAAGTGATTTTTCATCATGGTGTTGGCTAAGGTGATGGCAATGGATGTTGGCCTTGCTTCTTGTTTCTCTTGGATAGTTGCTTGTATCTTTTCCAATGCATAGTATTTATTTGCCAACTACTATTGTAGCTATGCCACCATTTGAGTGAGCATATCTTCTTATGAGCTATCCATTTGGATGACCTTCTAACCAAGATGTATAATTTGAAATCTCTACTTGTCCCAATATTCCATTACTGCAATGAGAGAGTCGATTCAGTGTTCATCAAGCTTCCTCTTTACTAATGGTAGCAATTTGGCAAAGATATCAAGGTTCTTCTCCATCTATGTTATGATTTTTTTGGATATTTGGACCTACTTCTACAAGTGTTAGTTCTCTTCTTAGAGCTCAACATTGTTGGCTCTTAAGTGTTCCAACTTTTCTTTGCTTGGCTTACCCATGCTAAGGTTTGTAATATTATGCTCAAATTTTTGGCAGTTGTCATAGTCAAGGATGCAATTGCTCTAATACTATCGAATTCATAAACAAGGGGCTTATAACCCACTCACTTCACCAACATGGATCCTTTGCAAAATTTAAGTTACAGTCTCTTTCTCAACTCTATTCTTAGAATTGTATAGAGGAGTTTGTGAATAGAGTTGTCTATGTTTCAAAGGCCATTATGCATTTTTTCCTTTTCCCTATACAAGGTTCTCTATACTTCTTAAGGTTGCACAACTTGTTATCTATGCAACCTATGTTGGGTATTGGTTGGTTTTCTCTTTTACTTACATAACCTACACACAATATGCTAAAATACTATGCAATGGGAAATAAACATTAGTTTTCAATATTCCAATCAATTTTATGTGTGTAGCTCCATTTTTTAATGGATATAAATCTTGCAATATGTTAGTCAATTTCCCTCTCTTCTCTAGTGTAACTTGCACCCAATAGTTAGTTGATAATGCAATCACAATAGAGGCAATAAAGATATAGTAATAATTCTTTTGATGGTTGTAAGGCTAATCCCTTGAGCATAGTTTCAAGTATCAACTTCTCCTTCAATGCCCTCTAATGCTAAAGAAGGATGGTTACTATGCTCAGCCTTTGGGGTCTACAACTTGTGACTACTTTCTACAATGATTAAGTATTATGTCAAACTCAACAATGTTTCCAATCTGAAAGAACCTTTGTTCCTTCAATTTCTTCAAACGAATACACTAACAATGGTTATATCCTCATCTAACCACTTGTTCTTTTATTTTATGATTGTACTATTGAAAATAATTAAATGGAAATTTAGATCTTTTTGACAATGGGTTTCTCCATCTTAATGGCTATGGAGATTGGAATGGTACATGTGATTTCCACTATATTATTTCCCTTTCCTGCACCATCTCTTATACCACACCAAAATGTAGATGTCCTTTGCATGGATGTTATCTTTTCCCTGACATCTCAATGTCAATAACATTGCAAGAATAAATTCTCGCTTTGTCCATGTTATCTCTACATTGGAAATAACATTGTAGGTGCATTATCAAAACTATAAATTTTAAATAGAAATGCATCAATGTTTATTTCTTTTATAAATGCCATATTTAGAGTATTGATTCTTTATGAAATCAATGTTTGGGTAAATTCTTAAGAGTAACCATTATGAATTCATCTACAAGATTCTCCTCTCTATTGAGAATCTACAATCCACTAGGGTATCCTCTCAACTATATCTTCCATAGTCAAAATTAATATGTTGGTACATGAGTCGTGATGTTGGATGCAACCATGGCTCATAGTATAAAAAACCGGAACCGGTGACCAGACCGGTGGACCTAATGAACCAGTAATCGGACTAGAATCGGTCTAACGGATACTGGTCAGGTCTAAACGAACCGGTTTTAAAAAAATACATTAAATAATTATTTTTTAATAAAAAAAACTATTTTTAAGATTTACAACCATGATTCCAAGCCAATAGAGACAAAATATGCAAAGTTTGCTCATTTATATACCATGTAAAGGTGAATATATCAAAATGGCACCGAGTGCAATACATGTCATTGAAAAATACATAAGCAATGAGGCTCCAAATGGCCCATAAAATCCAAAAACAATGCTACAAGCTATAAGGCCATTGATCTAATACAAGACTACATATTCGTGATCAACAACATGATCAGTCCTCGTCATGATCAAAATCATCACCACTACTAGACAAGGGATCATGAACATGAGCTACATAAATAATACGGCTCAGAGTTTGACGACTCCTAAAACTTCTCTACAACTTTAGTAGTAGTAGTAGTAGCAAAAATAGACATCAAAACTACAAATCACTGAGCAACATGGTCTCTCATGAAACTCATCATTAATTCATTGCTACTAGAAATGGGATCATCAACAAGAGACACGTAAACATCATCTAGCTCAAAGTATTCAGAATTGGATTACTCAACCTTATAACATGATAGAAATTGAAAATTTTTAACATGCCTAACCAATGATTTTGGTTTGCCACGGTAGGGGAGTTCAACAATCAATACCACCAACATCAACAAAGTTCAACAATCAATGCCACCAACATCAAGGTTCTTAAAGGACTTCATGCTCTTGATCAAATGCCAATCTCATACCCTTACACATGATAGAATCAAATGGAAACATTGCAAACCCCCAAACCATGAAACCTTGAAAATCATTAAGTCTTTTGAATTTTGAGTGAAATCTAAAATTCTAGTTTCTCCATATGAAATCCAATGAGGTCGAAACCACTCTTAAACATCTTGAGTCATTTCATGGTAATGTTAAAAATTTAAGTAAAAGGATGAAAATGAAAAATAAAGGAAATGTCACTTTTACTTTAAGAATTTAACATTACCATTAATTGCCAACAGGATGTGTCAGGAAAATGAGAGGGTAGGCATTCTTTTCTTAGAGGGGATATTTGTGGAGGAAAAAAACCATAAATTTCCCTAAAAAAAGGCTCTAAAACTAAAAAAATTGCATTATGTGGGGTCCATAGTTGGCTTGGCAATGAACCGGTCGGTTTAGGATGGAACTGGCTAGTTTAACCATAAACCGACCGGTTAGCATTGGTTGGACTAGTTTTTTTAGCTAAGAGGTGGGTTGAACCCAGTTTTTCTACCGATTTGACCCAGTCAGCTAATGAATCGGCCGGTTTGACCGGTTTCCGTTTCAAACCGGCCAGTTTTTAATACTATGCCATGGCTTGGTTGATCAACAATTAATTGAATTGCCTAGATAAAGAGGAAGAGAGCCCAAGTAGGGTGTGTATAGCCTATATGACCATTGTATGGGTTGTGGGTGAGGAAAAATGGCCTAAGGACTGATTATAATGGCTAACCAATATTTAAAATGTTCAACCACTAATTAAATTGCCTCGTAACTAATTAGAACATTTAGTCACTTTTTAAAATTCCCAACAACTTATTAGAATGTCCATGTGTTATTCAAAATTCCTGGCAACTAATCAGAACACCTAGGGAGGAAGAAATTCACCCCCACAAATCTAAAATTGCCCAATCGGGTGATAATTTGACCTAGGAAAGAGAAAAGAGAGTTAGAGTCTTTAGTGATAAATTCATCCAATTTCCTAAACAATCCATAGCTTGCTATTATTGAAAGATAAAATTAGTAATTTATCTAATAATTTGCAATGACTCTTTAATCCATACCCCACATCTATTCTAGAATTGAAATGGATGGCATGGACTTTCTAATTGTTGCATTTCACTAAGTTTATGTGTAATAATGATCTGCTAAAAGTGTGTGTGTGTGTGTGAAACAACATATCAACGGCCATGTGAAGACACTATCTCAAACAATACTCTAAATGTATTTATCAAAACAACAACCAAAACTTCATTTATAAGAGGTTTCTACTGAATTAACCAACAATGCTAGTGATTGCATTTTACTATGCATATGTTCTCACATTAAACATAATGAATAGAGAATATAGTATGGTTTTGAACTATGCAGTCTTAGAATATGAAATTAACAATGGACATATTAAGCAACCATAAAAAATAGACAAATTTTACCCTGAAAACATAAATGGAAAAACCAACTTTGAATGGGGATCAATTCTTCATTTTGGCAATCTTTGGTTATAATGTATTCTTGGCTCACTGTCCAAATTCTCCTCTCCTTGGCAGAATACCTCTTGAGAATGAGGGTGAAGAAGGAAATAGGGAGAGTTGTGGGGGTAGGGAAATGCCAACACTCATTACACTCCATTTCGCACTCATGCTCTCTCTTTTTTTTCTTTTTTTTTTCACTAATTCAATTTTTCTCTCACACTTTAGTTTTGTCTAACTCAACTCTTATATTTGCATTGTCTTACATGATTGTATTGAAATTGGTTAATTGCTTAATCACCTTGTAGGTACTTTCTCTTTCCATTCATTGGTTTGGATCCATTTTGGATCACCATCTACATTAGTATTATATCAGGATTAAAAAAAATAATAGAGTTAAATTAATGAGGATCTTAGTTATATATTTGTAGATTGAGTCGTGTTTTGTCATCAGTTGTATTTCTCTAACATAATAAAGATCACAACTTCAAAGAAAATATCCATCACAAGACTAAAATTGATCATTAATGAGTTGATTGAAACTCGTTTTGTTGGGAGTGGCTTGGGAAATGGTTTAAGAGCATATTTTGATAAGAAGACTATTAGGATGCTAGTTGTGAGCATATTATGTAGTATGGTATATTTTCAAGTAAGTGTAAACACTTTAGGAATGTTATCTTCCTCGACTAGAATTAGTTCACTAAGTTGCATACAACCAAGGTGACAATACATAGCATATCTTCATTTGGCATGACATAAATATTTTTTGAAGCAAGCTTTAGCTAATGGTGACATATATTTGAAAAGAATAATGTTCTAGAAAAAACAATTCCTTGTTGGTAAAAGACTTTAATTTGCTATATGCTTGTAGAAATATCACCATAATAAGGGCCTTATTTAATAGTTGAGAACCAAATAATTAAAAAAGAAAGGAAACAATCTATAGAAGTGGGGTTGAAAATCGAGTGGAAACATCAGCACCATGAGAACTATTCATCAATTTCTCATCAGCAGGTAACCATGCTTAAAGAGTTGCATTGGCAGTAGAAAGACTCAAGCGTAATGTTGTGATTGTAATTCATGTAACTACATCTGAAATCAATCGAATGTCTAGGTGAAATTTTAGTTCTTATTGGATATTCCTATCATGAAGCCCAAACTTATGCTAAGAGACGAATTGAAGAATAGGGTTGCATTTTTATACCTCCTTTTGATCATCTGGATGTCATCATAGGCAAAGGGACGATTGGAATAGAAATTATACACCAAAATCCAGGCCCACTACATGTTGTATTTGTCCTTGTAGGTGGTGGTGGTCTAATTGTTGGTATTGTTGCTTATATGAAATAATTTTGACCAGAGGTACATATTATTGGTGTGGAGACAACATATGCAAATGTGATGGCACTTTTAGCCTTGGCTATATTATTGCAAAGTTTGTGGGCAATGTTAATATAATATTCCATTGATATAATGTTCAACATTGTTGAGCCTATATTAAAGCATTGGTTGGCAATATATATATATCTTGGCATTATTATCAAAATGCTTTGGCGTTATTATCAAAATACTTCGGTGTTATATATTACATTAGCATTTATATGCTTTGATATTATGTTGCATTATATATATTTGAGGAATATCATATTAGGGAGTGTTATGGTATATTACATAGTTTTTTAATATTTAAAATCATTTTTTTGGACTTTGTGTGGAACATGCTTATTATTTGTGCATGGTTGATATAAAATGATTATATGGAGGTGTCATTCCATATTTTCTTTATTCAGCGGTGTTTCAAGTGCTCTTTTTGTTATGGGCAAGATCACCTAATTCTCATTATGTTACATGTACTTTTCTTCATACACATCTATCTTTGAGGTAGGTATAAGACGACATGCCATCAATTAGACAGCTAATACCCAGTCAAGCCCTCCAAGAAGAAGTAACACCAAAATATTATTGACTTCCAATGCTGCATATAATTTTATCGTTGCATATACCCAATTAAATCCTCCAAGAAGAAGTAATGCATCAAGTATTATCGCTATAAGTAGTGCCATGGTGATGCTCTCATTATCCCTGTGTAGAGACACTACAATGGCAAAAAAAAATTCGCACAATGGCTTCATGCACCTGCAACAATAATCATCAGAGAACTCATATAGTAATTTGGTCTACGATAATTAAATATCACACAGAGATTGCCTCTAGAATCCAATGAAGCCCCATGATAAAGAAACATACACGAATGTTCTCGAAAATGACACTCCATCTAAAAAGACTCAAAGCATTTTAATTGCATCAATTAAAGCAAGACAAACTACATAATATATGAATATTTTTATATAAGACTCTGTAATAATTTCATGGAATTCACATCTGATTCTTGAGTGCATGGACAAGAAACCACACTATGACTTGTAAATTAGTTAATATTTAAGATTTGGGTATCGGCTCTTGATGGGTCAGTGTTAAAGCAACATTCATCATTAAGAGGACAAGCGCAATGACCATGTTGGAGACGAGAATAGGTAGAACAGAGTGTTGGTACTCTCTATTCTTCGATGAATGTGTTGGTTGCAAAATATACAACCAAGGGTGAAAATGATTCTAAGTCTTTGGAGGTGAAAGCTAAGAAAGTACTAGAATGCCTTTGTGTAGTTGAAATACGAGATGGAACTTGTGGAGAGGCTTTTACTGAAGCAATTGAAAGTTTCATCAAAATCCAATTAGAAGAAGAGTTTTGGTGAATTAGACCTCCAGAAAGCACAATCTTCAGAATCAAATACGTTGATAGAGGAGAAGCAGATGATTAGAGAAATAAAACAACTTGAGAGAAGACCATGTTAATTTTTTTTTGAGTGGATTTACATGTGGATAAACAAGCTATATGGACTAACATTAATTATCTTGAGGAAGAGCTAAGGGATATATATATATATATATTTCTAGGACATTCTCAACTTAAAAAATAAAAAGAGAAAGGAGGAACAATGCTTTTGAAACTCTTCAACAACTTATGAAATAATGAGATGTTGCAAACTTGCCATATTTTCGGTATTGTTTTGTTCTAAATATTGCCAAAGATAGTTAAGGTTAAGGTGTTTTTATCGAGATAAGACCTCATGCCACAATTGAGACAGTACTTTCTTTTGAATTGTTGTAATCCAAGCATCGAACTTAAGCAACATTGCACAAATTTGGACATCAGAAAATTCAAGCAAAGATTTTTTGTGGGAACGAGGAGCACATTTTTTTTCAAGATTCATAGCATGCCTATTCAGAAAATTATGAAGAAATAGAGAATGTTGGTATGTTTTGGACCCCCTTTTCATTGAAGTCAAAGGGGGAGGTAATCAAAGGGAGGATCACAATGTTTCCATCAATGCCAAAGGGGGAAATTGTTGGCATTGTTGTCATTGATGGAAAAGGAATAGTAGGAGCAACAAGGTATGTTGCAGTGATGTTTGACAGCAAGGTACATCATGCATCATGTAGCAAGGCAATGAGAATAAGAATGAAATACAAACATGTAATGCAAAGGGTTATGGAAAAGGAACAACAAGGCATGTCTATTATGCTTGATGGCAAGGCATATTGAGTTAATTGCATAGTTAATATATGCACAAATGAACATGTATTGTTATGCCTTAGTGGTGAACAACTTGATTTCATATGTTTTTATTGCATGATTGAGTTTATTTCATGTTGATGATGTTGCATATATTTTTATGGAAAAGGAGCAGCAAGGTATGCTAGATATGGTTGAGTTAATAGCCTGATTGTCATGGCTACAAAGCACCTTGGTATGCTTGGTATGCTTTTTGTGTTTTGGTGCAAGGTATGCTAGATATGTTGGAACTATTGAAAACAAAACAAAGAAACAAAAATTACCATGGCACAATTGGTGCATGCACAGTTGTGTAAAGAGGCGCAGTAAGTTATGCTTACAAGTATGATGTGATAATGATTGATGCTTGCATATGTTTTGTGTAAGGATAATTTGAAGACTGGTTTGTTTGAGGAGATTTTTGTGATGCAAGACAAAGGAAAGGCAAAGACATGATGCAAGGCAAGACAAAAACATGATGTGAAGCAAGGCAAGATGCAAGGATAAGGCAAAGACATGCTTGTGTTGATGCAAGTATTGGAGGTGAAGGAGAACAACTTGTTGGAACTTTCTTTCATATGGTGTCATTAGTGGAATTGTTTTCTTTGAGCTCTTGCATTAATAATTGGATATATTAATGCATATATCTTAATGTGTTGAAATTTATGTTGAAGAATATGAATGCATGTCATTTGAATATGATAAAATTATTTTTATGTATTTTAATATTCAAGAGTTTAAACAATTTTGGAATGCAAAGAGAGAAGTTTTCCATTTCATATTCGTGTGTGTGGAATACTAACAACCATCAATGTTCAATTATAAAAGTGTATGAGATTGGAGAGTTGAATGTGAGAGTTGATTGAGGTGTTCTTCATTAATTACCTGGCACATATATAGAGTTGTTGTGAAGCAGATTTGAGGAGAATAAGAAGAAGGAACATAGATGGAGGTATGCAAATTTATAGATCAGGTAACTATCACATTGTTGTTTCATTTTTGTATCAGGGGGTTGTAGTCTCCTTTCAATTTTTAGTTTGATGTGTAAAAGGTTGGATCCTATTGAGGTAGGAGCTCCTGTGGGTTATCTTGTAGAAAACTTATGGGAGTTGGAGCTTCCTTGCATGTTGTAGCCTACAAAAAAATTGAGGCAGTAACCTCTTGTAGGTTTTAACCTACATAAAATCAAATGTAATAAGGGATTAAAAGCTTTCATTTGCATCAAAACAATAACAAAGTCATGGTTTTCGCCCTTTATGGGTTTCCACTTATCTGGTGTCCATATGTGATGATTTTATATGTTGATTTTGTGTTTCCTTGAAATACGTTATGTTATGGTTCACATATTACATATTGTTCATATTAAATCTACATTTTATATGGTGTTAAAATGTTCACTGAATAGTTTTGATACACATTAAGAAGAAAAGATAAAATTGTCCATGAATGTACTATGCTGATTCACCCCCCACTTCTTAGTTTAGTTAAGTTTCCATCAATTTTCCCCTCTATGCTATTACATATCCTACTATAGATGTGATAGAAAACCCTGAAAAACCTCTGATATTGACATAACATTAAAAGTTACAAAAAATAATTGATTAAAACCCAGAGCTTTAACTTTCCAATGTTCCATGACGTGGCTCTATCCATCAGTCTCCACACCTTTTGCCTTCTTGCGCACAGTCTCCACCTAAATATTAAGTGCAACTCCACAGAAGATGATCTCACTACCATCCTGGAATTTGAGTTTGCCTACCAGGGCCTCCACCACTTTGAACTTAGAATGAACCTCTTCCAAGCGTTTATTCCTCTCTCATAATACACATCCACTACAATGACATAGGTGATTTTTGAGGATTTAGTGATGCCAATCGAATTAATATGCGAAGCATGTGGATCATAAGAAGGGATGGAGCAAATATTTGACTGTGAATGCCATTTACAATTTGTTTAAGACTAACTATGAGCTATATTTTGCCATATTAATCGCTTTATTAGGTAAAGAATTTTCCATGGAATTAAGATGTCGATATATATGAAATAAATATATCCTTTCAAACTTCTTAGGATGAATTAGAATCCTTTGCAAAATTGAAGGGGTGTCTATGATTGATGACCCTTTGATTTTCCTTACTTGTCGAATGACCAGCATGGAATTGCCATAAACCATGAGATCCTTAATGTTTTTTTCCAATGCAATTTCTAGTCCTTGCCATAAGGCTAGATATTTAGCATGATTGTTGGTGGTTGATCCCAATCCCCAAGCATATTGTGATTCAACTTGTTTTTTGAGGCCTAGGATTACCCCTCCCGCTCCTGCCACCCCCAAAGTGTGGAGATGTTATTCAATATTTTTTTCTTATTTTCTTCCCTTATTATGTAGAATTTTGTATGGTCATTAGCAATTGCAGTTGAAAGGTTTTCTATTACTAGTTTAGTGAACTAGAATAACTTTGGGTTGTTGATCACATAGTTGTCTTTAATACCTATATAGTTATGGACTTAATTCCAATTCCTTGCTTTCTTTTTAGTAGTATGTTAGGGTATTTTTGTACTAATTCCACAAAATCAACAATTGTTACAATTGCAAAACATTTCTATTCCATGCTTTTTATAGTCACAATGAAAAAAATTCAGAACATTCTTAATGTTAATTATCATTAAAATAATATTGAATATCTTCCATTCCTTACCCATGGCTCCGTTAAGTGAATATTTTCCATTCAGATATGCCTTTGAATGCTTCTAGGAAGCAAGTTACAAACCTCTCATAAAATGAAAATCAATACAAAGATTAAATAAGCATTGATTCATTAGGTCCACGATGTTGGATTATAGCTAGAGTCATGTCATCTCTTTTTGATGATTACATAGTTAAGAGTTTGTTTTATTCATTTATTTCTAAAACTAGGGTTTTTCTCAAATGATATGCAATGCATTTTTACATTTAGGGTCAATTTTTGAAAACTTGTATCTATCCGTGCATGGACAATATTTTTACATTAACCTTGTCCAAACACTTATAAGAGTTGTTGATGATGTTATTAGGAAAAGAGCGGAAGAACAGGAGGCATGCTTGAATATCACAAAACAAGAGACAAAGACTTTGAGAAGATTTGACTTTAATATAATGATGAATAAATGTGGATGAATCGACTGTTTTTTTTTTTAATGTGTCATAATGAAATTTCAAGATGTCATAATATTTACGAGAAAGTATTTAACTCGATAAACTTCCCCTCTTATGTAAAAAATGAAACTTTTTATTGATCTAAAATGTTTCATAAAATTCAAATATTTGAATGTTTATAGTTGAGGATGGTAAAATAAAATAAAATAATTCACTTATTTGATAAAAAATGTGACAAGGGGAAGACACCAACCTTAGAGAAATCTACACATGCTCATGAGGAAATTTTTAGTGAAGAAGAATTTTTTTGCCCATCAATCATATCCAAACAATAAAGAAGGTTCAAATGAAATTAAGCAAGAGACTTAAATCTTTATTTCTTATTGAGCCAAAGATAGAAGAGATAAGAGGCCAAATCAAAACCGTGATGGGCAAAATTCGTCGCTATGGGGTGAGAAACTCATTTAATTATCCCATTTATTTATTTATGATTTTAGTTATCTAATCCTTTATAAAAAAAACTCTTTATTTTATGGGAATTTTTGAGGGAATACGATCCTCATGTTGCGACTATGGGGGTCGGCGTTGGTCGCAGCGTCAATGCTCTGTCTGTGAGTGGTGCATCGATCACTGAGACCAATTTATTGTTGAACCACACACGGTACCATTCACACCCCTTGAAAAACATATGCTAGGATATGCACATGATGTTTTGGATGCAGAGCATGATCCATCACACAATTTGAAGTGAGCTTTATTGGATCTTCTCATGTTACAAGCATGAGAACACTACCGATTACGGTTTTGGTATATGATGACCATGTCCCCATGAAATTAGAGAAACTTACAGGTATTTAAGAATTGTTTTGAGTATTAAGTATATATTGAAATTAACGTATAGTTTGTGATTATTTTAAACTAATGATAATATCATTTTGCAGGAAACGGTGTATTTTATAGGTGTTTATATGACCCAACCTTGGAAATGTCTGGGCCCACCATTCGCACAAACTGGAAATCCCAAAGTTCCAAGTTGAAGGATGAACTTATGAACAAGATGGTTGGCATGTTCGATGAGGTTACCTTCAACAAAACTGGAGTTACCTTGAAGGCATGCTTACATTTAAGACATTTGAGGATCTAGTATAAGTGTCATTTGGAAAGGACCAAGTCGTATGAGCGTCGTCCAGCGATTTTAAAGAGGGAGTGGAAAGCCTTCGTGGTAGATGCAAACAAGAAGGCACCTCAAAAAGAAGAGAAAACACCACCGAGACCAAGAAGGTATGAGGAACTTTTAATAATGTAATTACGATGCTTTATCATCATTATGACATCTAATTAAGTTTTTCAATATTGTAAATATAGGATCCTAGATACATCTAAAGCCACGATGGATAGAATAGCTAAACATGGGCATCATCATCTTGGCCCGAGGGGTTACTCAAAACTAGCCACAAAATTTCTATGTATAAAAATATATAATTTGCAACCAAATTAAATACTTAACAATTTTAATTTAATATCACAAAAAAATAAAAATTGACACTCTCTTGCAAATTGTAGGGGTCACAATTCAATGAGGTTTCCACAGAGGAATACTTCAAGTTTTCTAATAAGAACGACTATCAAGTTGTGGTTGAACGTAAGCCAAGAAGCTTGGAATATTCAGAGTCTTCTAACACCCAACCTAACACTAAGGTAAATAAAAGAAAATAAGAGCATATGTTCAGCTTGGTACTCGAGGTATTTCATGTGCTATAAGTAAATTGTAGTATGGATTACAATTAAAAATATTTAAATGCAAATAGTGCATTAATTATAGCCTTTCTTGTTTCAACTCCAGATCATGTATATGATGAGACCAAAGAAAAGGAGGAACATATGGCCACGTTTGAAAGTATTCCATGTCCCTCCAGTATCGAAGCAAGTAAAAAACACTCTACTTTTTTTATTAATAAAACACTTGTAATAATGAAAATTATAAATATGAATTTAACATTTCTTTATTATTGCATTTGATGTAATTTGAAAGGAAAGATCAAGACATCCTTGTGAAAGACCTAAAAACAAGAGAAAGAGAACGAATAATAAATGATTGTACTTGTTTATTTAGAGCCTGTTTTTTTAGTATCACATTTTTTACTTATGGGTTGAATGTCTCATGGCATGTGCACATGTAACTTTTTACTATCCTAATAAAAAATTGTGATTTTTTCATTGCAAAAAAAAACAGCAACCTTGTTTTTATTATTAGATTATGGGTTGAATGTCTCATGGCATGTGCACATGTAACTTTTTACTATCCTAATAAAAAATTGTGATTTTTTCATTGCAAAAAAAAACAGCAACCTTGTTTTTATTATTATCATCAAATAAATGCGAAAATATAAATATGTAAAGCATTAAAGTCATTTATAATTTTATATTATGTGTTATCACTCTGAAATTTCCCTCCTTGGGCTGACACTCTAGTCCATTGAAGCAAGGGGTGAGAAACTAGCTTGAGAATCTTGAGAATCTCTTGTGCTGAATAATACATGCAGACTTGGCTTAGCAGCTCAAGTGTGCTTGGTGAGTAAATTTTTCAAGGTATCAAAAGGTGCAAAATAGTGAGTGCCTTCTATATTTATCCATGGTTGCCCCTTCCTCATGTGGGACCCAAACATCGAATTCCTTAATCCCCTGAGACCTCGAATTGCCTTATGGTGCGTATTTCCCTCTTGGGTGGCTCCCACAATCCACTAAGTGTTCAATTTTCCTTTCTCCCCCCTAAGACAGTGTCTTCCTTAAGAAAAAATTGGAAATGGGTTCTTCCATCCCACTTCTTGATCCAAATTTATGCAAGAACACAATAAAATACACATATGACCATAAATACAAAGATGCAATATTTCCCTCTTGGGTGGCTCCCACAATCCACTAAGTGTTCAATTTTCCTTTCTCCCCCTTAAGACAGTGTCTTCCTTAAGAAAAATTTGGAAATGGGTTCCTCCATCCCACTTCTTGATCCACAGTTATGCAAGAACAAAATAAAATACACATATGACCATAAATAATAAATACAACGATGCAGTGAAAATAACACTTCATTTCATTAATATCAAAGCACTAAAATTTGTAATTATCAAACAGATTTCAATTCACTTATATTTATAAAATATAGTAAATATAAAATACTTATAAAATAAAATTATAAAATAATATTGAATATCTCACATACTTATATCTATAATTAGTTTAAATTATATTTATTCACTAATAATTATTTTAAATTAATTAAATTTGAATATAAATTTAAATTAAATAATTATATAATATTTATTTTTATAAATTATTTTTAAATTTAAATTAATAATTTATTAAAATATATTTTAATAATACATTTATGTAAAACTCTGAAAAAAAGTTATATATATATATATATATATATATATATATAATTTGGTTTCATTAAAAAAAAAATACCTCATAAAATATATTATTAGAAAACTTATAATAAAATTCTAATAATTGTTCAACATTAATAACACAATATCAATCCTAATTCTAATAATTGTTCAATATTACACCATCCTCACAGTAAGACTTTATCTAATGCAACCAGACAACCAGACGGTGGATCCAGACTTGTTCTGGAGATTGCAAGCATTGCTGGTTTTGCTTCCCAATGTCTGGATTCAGACTTGTTCTGGAGATTGCAAGCATTGCTAGTTTTGCTTCCCAATGACTTGTGCTTACTAAGGTTGAGCAATTTGCGGGAAACTTACAAATTTTGCATCCAAATTTTTTTTTAGTAATTTTGTTTACCAGCAATTAAGCTATGAGAATTTATATTGACCAATTTTAGTTACAGGCCATTTTAATGATTTCGAGCAATTAAGATATGAGAAGTTCTATGAAAACCAGTTTCAGTTACAAGTAGTGTACCTACCTGACCATGATTACGATTGGGGTGAATGCCTCCGACTGTCTCTACAATATCATCTTAATGGTAAACGCACAATAATATCACAATGGATTTTAATTTCATTTTGACAAAAGCCCTCAATCAATATACCAAAAAATACCCAAAGACTTTCTGTAAGCGGCCACTTGAAGTTGAAACTGAAAACCGACTCTTACCGAGAGAAAGAATTGCCGAGAGGCACCAAATATCTAAAAAGGGTTTCTTCTCAGCTGCCTCTTAACCGCTCTCTACATCACAAATCAACCCAAAAAAAATTGGTTCATTACAAATCTTTAACAAAATTGAAAAGAGTCTAATAAGAATGTAAAATACCTAGACCGAAAATTCTGATTTATGTTCGGAAAAAAATTAACTGAAATTGAGAAGATTCGAATAAAAATGAAAAATACCCACCCAAGTTGAATCCGAAAATTCTGATTTATGTTCTGAAAAAAATTAAATGAAATTGAGAAGATTCAAATTAAAATGAAAAATACCCACCCAAATTGAATCCGACGATGCTGGAAAATCCACCATTGATTTCAGAAAAGAAGGCAAGACAGAGTCTCTCCGTTTGCCGGAGCCCATAAAATATGGTACAAAATTTTCAGGGATGCCATAAAGAAAATTGAAAACCTAGGATTAATCACATACCTGCCTTTTTTAGTGGAGGATACAAACCCATTAAGAAATCCCTAAATTAGAAAAAATTGTATGTACCAGCAATGCAATGTTGGTATTATGTATTAATTTTATGATTCCTTATCATGTACCTATAATGAATGAGGATGTAACGTCAGAATGTACCAGCCAAAGGGAAAGATACAAAGAGATTCAGAAAACGTCTTGTCAAAAATAAATAGAAAACCTCGGATTAATCACATACGTACCCTCCTTTTAGCAGAAGATATAACCAGCCATTAAACAAATCCTTAAAATAGAAAAGATTGCCTGTACCAGCAATGCAATGTAGATATCATATAGTAATTTTATGATTCCACATCAAGTAGAAAGATACTAGAAAAAGAAATACCGCTTACCCTGAACGTGGTCTTTAGCCTGTTTTTGGAAGAGAGAAACAACGTCGTCAGAAAAATAAATACCAGATCATAATAGTTGCTCTGCCACTGGCTTACGGAGATGATATTTAAAAGTTAAAATTAATATAAAGAATAGATATTTAAAATGCTAATGAAAAAGTAATTTAACACTAAATAAATTAAAAAGGAGAAAATAACTCAAAAGCATTAATTGAACTAGTTGGATAATATTAAAAAAAAAAAAAAAAAAAAAAAAAAACTCAAAGAGAAAGGTATATGGCTTAATATGTTGCTTTAGAGAAGTGATTCTAACATGGAAGGTAATAAAGAAATATGTGGTGGGTGCCTTGGTATCCATTAGATCTATGACACTTCTCCAATCTATCATGTGAGCATGGAGTTAGTCATATGGCTTATTTCTATTAGTGTTAAAGGGTTGGAAGTAAGGGGCATCCAACCTAGTGCATGCCATTTTGCATAATTTACCTCTAATTAGTCCTAGGTGAATGTCTAGTAGAAAGAGGGAAAATAATATGTAGTCCTTATGAGCCATGTGTGTCTAAACATAGTAAAATGAATATATGAAGAGACAAAAAAAACTACCACCTAATCTTGTAATAAGGAGAGCTTGAAAACACAATTTCCTTGGTCTAAGTAGGATGTTCCCATGAAATAGATGATCTTCTCTATGCAAATTTATTGGGGGCAAACTCTAAGCTAGGTAAGAGGGACCCTCAAGTTGCAAGGCAACTAGACTCTAGTGTACCTGAGGGGTAGAATTGGCCCATCATTACATTGTATCAGGGTCCAGTAAAAGCTAAGTTATGCAAGAGTGATCTATCATCATTGAGGTTAATAAGGTTAAGCAATGAAGAGTCTTTCTCATGCCAACATTAATTTATCCCAATGCGTGCATACTACATGGAGGGTTTGAAAGCAAGATTTGGATATGTAAGTGACTAATCTATTAGTTTCTCATTGGTGAGATCCTCTATATCGTTATCACCATAGGAAAGATCATGGAAGTAGTGAATGAGGTGATGCTAAATTTTGTAACAATAATATTATGAGGCATTAATCTTTTTGTGTCATGAAAATGTTCAAATAACATCATGACAAACACTCTCAATATCTTGTTTCAATGTACACCCAAAAGATATATAGTTCCCAAAACTCACACCCATATATGAGAGTAGGTGTGACCAATGATTGAAAGAGACATTTGTATTAAAATATTTCGAAGCCAATGCTAAAAGTTCATTGATTTCGATATTTGTGAAATGGTGTATATTCTTTCTAAAATCAAGTTAAAGTTTGGTTGACAAAAAATAGTAGAAATGAATCTCAACTTAGAATCTTTCATAGAGAGTGATCAAATTCCTTAAGGTTCTTTCTTCAAGTTTTTGCAATGTAAAAAAGTTTACACTGTAAAATATTTGATCCCACTCTCTTAGATCCAAAACATAAATTTATAACTCTCTTAGATCCAAAAGATAAATTTACAATGGCATATTATTTAAAATGCAAAATTTTAAATGAAAGCAATGATTTTTTAATTTTTTTCTCAAGATAAAACATTCATCCAAATTCTATTTTATAAAAAAACCTAGAATCATTTATAAATTAGAAGGCAAACATTTTAATATTTTTATTTTTCATGTCCCAACTTTTTTTTAATAAAAATTGAATGACTAACTTATTAATACTTACATTATTGCATCTCTAAGATTTTCATGAATATTAATATTATATATGAACATGAATTTGGAGTTGAATTCAATTCAATTTTTCATTCTTTATTTTGTGAAATTTGGTAAAGGAAAAAAAGACTTAAATTTTATATTTCTTTTATAAATGAAGTAATAAACATTTTAATATTTCAATTTTTTCATTTATGACATTGTTTTATAACTTGTGTGTTTTTATATGTGCAAATTTTTTATGAATATGAGTGTTATTAATTAGGAGAAATTTATTCAATTGAACTTTTTATTATCTCAATTTAAATTTCACTCATAATTGGAGCTCTATTATAAAGAGACATTAGAGACACTCTAAATCTATATTGACTTCACATCTATCATGAACCTAGGATCAAATCCCTTGAAGTGCAAACCCTTATGTGTGTGGGTGTGTGTCAGATGTCAAATCCATGTCAACTATGAAAGGGTTTACATATATCCCCCTATTAAGTAACACATAATTGAAATTTTTTAATTATAAGAAACTTTTTACTTTCAATTGCAAAGTATTTTATTTAACATATACATCAAAATGTATTTGGGATTTTTTTTCTTATTAATAATTTTTTTTAAATACCATACATTCGCTCATACACATCTCTCATACTTCAATGTGAAAAACACTTATTTTCAAGTTCTATGTTATATATCTCTAATATTGAAATATTTAATTTTTCTATGTTATATATCTCTAATATTGAAAACTCAAATAAGTAAACATGTTCCTCATACTTAAACATGAAAAGCACTTATTGTAATAACTTTATTTTATTTTTTCTTTCAACTATTTTGAAATATAAAATTTTAAATGTTTTATTTATTATTAATATAGAATTGGTTCCTTGTTATTACTCATAGAGGTGCATATGTGTCACATATTAACTCCATGTTCACTATAGAAGGATTTACACATCTCCCCATATTTAGTAACATGTAATTGAAGTGTTTTAACTATAAAAATTCTTTTACTTTCAATTGCAAAGTATTTTATTTAATGTATATATGAAAATATATTTGAGATATTTTTTTCTTTGTTAATATTTATTTTTAAATATCATACATTCACTAGTAAATATCTCTCATACTTAAATGTAAAAATAACTTATTATATATATATATATATATATGACAAACATCAACTCCACATTAAAATTAGAAATAAGTACACATGTTCCTCATACTTAAATGTGAAAATCACTTATTGTAATAATTTTATTTTATTTTTATTTCTAATTATATTGAAATATGAATTTCTTAAATTTTTTTTTTTTTTTTTTTTTTTATTTATTTTTATTTTTATTTTATTTTTTTTTTTTTTTTTTTTTTTTTGTATTTTATTTTATTTTTTAATTTTTTTTTTTTTTTTTTCTGAATTAGACTAATTCTATTAAGTGAAAATATGGTACATGAGAAAGTACATTCAAGAGAGACAAAAAACACGGCCAACCGGAAATGATAAAATATCAACTTCGGTCCCCGGATAGAGAGATGAGACAAACGAGGAGCAACAATAAACAACTAAAAACAGGAAGGAACCGACTTCTACCCAGAATTGGTAGAGTTTTCTACACGAAATTTCTTCCCTTTCTTTTTGTTGACTTTAACCCAACCATCCTGGTGAGTTTGTACTGGGACAATTTGAAGACTGGAGTTCTCCAAGAGAGGAGCCTCCTTATCTGAATCGGAGGAGGCGGACTCATGACTACGCTTCTGAGTGACTGTTGTATCAGGGGGATGCTTGGGAGCATCCGTGGACAGTTTTTGAGTCTGAGGAGCAAGGTCTGAATCTGCTTCACTCCCATTATCATCAGAGCTCGAGGAAGAATAATTTGCAGCAGGCGGCGGGGTACAGGGAGTCCATTTTTTGGATTTGGACTTTGTATGATCTCCTTTAGTCTTTGTTTCTGCAAGAGTGGGGCATGAGTTCTGTAGATGCCCTGTTTGGTTACAGTGGCGGCAACGGAATGCAGTGTTCTCATAGTCTAAGTACTGAGTCCAGACAAGATCACCAACCTTGAGGATAATTTGTTCGGGCAAGCCTTTGCTGATGTCAACCTCCACGCACATTCTGGCATATGTGTAGAGGCCCTGAAGTGGCCTTTCATAATCAACATCGAGAAAGCGTCCCAAGGTATCGCCCATGCGCCTGAACACTGCCAGCTGCCATAGATGGACAGGAAGGTTGGGCAGCCTGACCCAAACAGGGGTCCTGGTGATGGTAGCTGTTGCAGGGTCGAAATCTGGGAACCATTGGGTTAAGAAGAGCCCAGCATTTCCAAAAAACCAGGGACCTTTCTGTAAGGCCTGTTCATAATGCTTTGCATGATCGAACAATACTATGAAGAACCCTCGTGAGCAGCAGCTAACGAGGCACTTGCTGGTCCAGTTTTCGTAGATCCAATCAAAGAGTTCCTTGGTTCGCGGCCAAAGCCCATTGAATATGCAGTAAATATTTTATTTATTACTAATATATAGTTTTTCTTTTTTATTAAGCATAAAGGTACATTTTACAACCCAATATGTGGGAGGTGTAATTCCATAGATGCTCAACTTGAAGTTGGCACTATTCCTTCTAAAAATAAAACTATCAATTGCACCAAGAAGTGCAAAGAAACGCTGAAAGGAGAAGTCGGGGAATCTGGAAATTCATAATATACCCTGTAAATGGATGAATCGTGCATCTAAGGAGCAATATTTTTTAATTTTCTGCCTAGATTGCATTCTTGAATGCCGTCATTATTTTATAAACCTGTCATTCTGAAATTTTTCAAAATTATTTGTGTTGTGGAGGTAAATCCCCTCTGCGGACAGAGGCGATCCCTACTAGCCCAGACCGGGTCTAGCAATAATTATTCACGCTATAGCGCAGGTTCCTAATTGCAAATAAACCAACTAACGATGAAGGCCTACCTGGGATCCAACGATGTTGCTTGTAGAAGAGGTAACGCTCCCGTTCCTTAGCCCTGGCAGATCACAATCAGATGAGAATCAAAGGGAGGTTGATACTTGCAGAGGTCAACTTCTCTTGAACATATGAACGGCACGACAGTGGACTTTCCAGTATTTGACATCAAAAGATCAGAGGTCATAGTGACGAGGCAAAGAGCAGATGAGAGGTCAAAAGGGATTACCCAAACCCACGGAGGCAAGTGAAAAACGAGATGAGATGTCCCCAACCCGACACGAATGCAGACAAGGAGCGACATACTGCCGACACGACAATGATGCTGGTTCCGTTTTTTCCCCGCCATTTCTGACGAGTACCCAAATTATTTTTTATAACAAGCTTGAAGGGGATAGCATATGCTTGTGATATAAGGCCATCCCAGTACATTTAACGAGCCCTAGGAAGGAAATACTCGAGTAGCGTCATTATGACTAAATCCGATGTCATTAGGGTTTAACGAGTCTGACAAAGGAAGAACTCGGCGTCTTTTCATGTTTAGAGAGTTTGAAAAGACAACAGAAAAGTAAACTCCAACGGTCCCTTTTCGTAAATAGTTCCTCAGATCCGAAAAGGTAGAAAACTATGTCTGAGAAAACCTCCTAGTCGCGATAGGCTGTGGTATTCCTTTTCAGTCAATCTATCCCCCCCCCCCCCACTCGAAAAGGTAAACGTATATCAGATAAGCTGTACCACTTTAACGAGATCGAAACGACAAGGGCCTCGACAATCTTTTCATGTTTAGAGAGTCAGAAAAGAGCTGAAAGATGACTCCAAAATGACTTTTTCGTGTTTTTACCGAGTCCGTAAAAGTATAAAATACAACTCGTTTCACCATCCAAGCTGCGAAAAACCTATTGCTGCACATAGAGGCAAGTTTAAAATCCATTTTCCGACAACAAATATCAAAATTTCCATGAAAGTGTCTTTTAAAACCTATTTTAGATTTCAAAAAGTTATAAATAGTCTCAAATGGTAAAAACAAAGTTACTTTTACTATTTACCTCATTGGAGAGCAACAGTGGTCTGTTTGGTGTGCAAACTTCTGACAGCGAAACCAGATATTCTGGGTTCGATCCCCAGCGGAGTCGCCAATTTGTTGTGGAGGTAAATCCCCTCTGTGGACAGAAGCGATCCCTACTAGCCCAGACCGGGTCTAGCAACAATCATTCACGCTATAGCGCATGTTCCTAATTGCAAATAAACCAACTAACGATGAAGGCCTACCTGAGATCCAACGCTGTTGCTTGTAGAAGAGGTAGTGCTCCCGTTCCTTAGCCCTGGCAGATCACGATCCCCACGATCTCCGTGATAGGACACCTGCACAAGAGAGAAACAAAACAAACGCAAGCGTAAAATCCAGTAGATGCAACTATATGTCAGTCAGAAAGGACATAACTCATCATCATAAACCATAACAAGAGTGGAACCATAACCAATAGTCGCTTATTATTAATCAATCAAAGGAAGAATACAACCATAGTTCTGACGTTGAATTCTCCTTCGGAGGGTCGCCAGCAGAACATGTCTCGAAAATCCTGTCAAGGATGGGACAAACCTCTCTCTTCGAATCCTTTCAATAGTCTCCTTGCTTGGATTTGGCCTTAAGGGAGTTATGGAGGCTCTTGCGGCATAAGGCTCTTGGGAATTTGGGAACTTGAAGACTAGCTTGCCATGGAGATGGGCAAGCTTTTCTAGATGGAGGAAGGAGAGTTGGGATCCCTATAATCATGGGATTGGCCCTATCATCAAGGAAGCTTCCATGAGAGGTGGCAAACCACTTCCTCTTTATGGAGATCCGTAGCCAAACCTCCCAACTCAAGATAGATAGCAGCCCAGGAATTTGTTAGGACGAAACTTCCGCCATTTATTTTTAAAAAACACTCCTTAAATTGGCTGGCGCGAGTGCGACTCTGGGACAGAGCGCCAATTGGCGCGACCTCTTTGAAGGATTTTCCCCATTGGCGCGGGTACTGAATAGGCTACCCGCGCCAATGCAAAATGGACCATTTTTAGGGTTTTCCACAAGGAGATGTCTTCAGGGGGATGAAAGTACATGTTCAGGGGAACACCATGAAAGTATTTTCAAGTTATGTCACTGCTCACAGGTCACAAAATGAGCCCTCCAATGTGCGAGACGGGGAATGGTAGGGACGGTGACAAATTGCTGTGTAACAATTTGAAAGTTAAACTTAACGTGTTTATTTCATAATGAACCATATTTTACAGTTAGAAAGGGGAAAATTGGGTAAACATGTGTCATTTTTTCCTGTCATCTGCCACGTCATCTCACATGGGCGACCTCTAGCTTTCATACGATCGGCAAATTTTGTGCAGAAAATTTAGCCTGCATCATCCTCGTCCATCTGATGGAAGAGACAAACCTTGAGTCAAATCCATTTGACAGAAATTGTGGTTCGATCAAGACTCACGCAGCATCACATTTGTCCAAATGGCCTCAAATATGCGTGCTTATGCTCGACCTAGTTTATTTTTTTAATAATAAAACAAGTATAGAGCATAAAATGACTCCGGTGAGCAGGGGTTAAATTTTGTTGGAACACCTAATCCTACATGGGTAGGTGTGGAATGCGAAAAGTCACAATGGAGTCCAAGTGACCTTGGAATGTGAAACCAAGAGTCACACCATTGTACTATAAATGTACATCTTTGTATAATGGAAAATAAGAAAGTCTCACGCTTATCTTTCATTGTGTGTTGAGTCTCTTGTGTGTGTGTTTATTCTTCTCATACACTATGTGTGTGCTTCAACATGGTGTTTAACATGGTATCAAAGCGGGCGATTGCTGGCCCTGCTCCAATTTGAGTGAGCCATTTGTGTTTATGGCCTGTGCATATCTGCAAAAATTCTTGACATTTTTGCAGCACTTAGAGTTTCTGCAGTAGTGTTTTTTGCCGCATTCAGCATTGGTTTTGAGAAGGAGCAGCATTTAGAAATTGGCAGCATTCAGGCATTGGCTTTGAAGAAAGGAAGCACTGCCCATCTAAAGGTTTTCATTCTAAATTTTCTCTGCAATTTCTGTTCATTAAAATCTGCAATTTGAAGAGTTGTTGGATATTATTTATATTGGGTTTCTGAAGAAGAAATTTATGGTTTTTACTGCAAAAGAAATCTGAGTTTTTCTGTTGAAAAAATTATTCATCTCTGCATTTACTACTGCTGGATTTTTTACTGTTATAAGTTCCAGAAAAATTATGCTGTATATTTGGAAGAAAAAAATTCTGCTGCTATTCCAAAAAAATCTTTCGCTGCTCTCTGCTCTCTACTGTTATATTAAAAAATAAAATAAAATAAAATAAAAAATAAATAAATAAATAAATTTTCTGCAACATGCTTGGCCTCTCGGCCCCCATTCTCCCTATGCCTGCACCTCACCCCTTTCAACACGCATCTCTCCACATATACACAACCCTACCACCGCTCCAGCCGCCCTTCCTCATTTCAAACACCGGTTCTCTCTGCATTAACACTACCGCAGACCCTTACTATGTCTCCATTCGGCCCTACACTCAGTGATTAAATTCCTACGCA
Source organism: Pinus albicaulis (assembly GCA_034641835.2). Lineage (NCBI taxonomy): Eukaryota > Viridiplantae > Streptophyta > Pinopsida > Pinales > Pinaceae > Pinus > Pinus albicaulis. The sequence goes on along the minus strand of CM076570.1, from coordinate 1,109,324,733 downwards.
GATCCTCACTACTCTCTTCCCTCTGCAACCGGCCTTTACCCCTTACGCCCTTCCCCTTCCCACCAACTGCAAACGCACACTACACTTATCGCTCCACGGCATCTCACCTGTCATACCAACACCCTACGACCTACAATACGCCCTCACCTCACCCTTACAACGCTCCCCATCCTCACGACAGCGCTCCCTATCCTTCCACACGCGCTACCCTTACCCACGCATCTACTAAACTCTCACCCTTTTTCCCCCCCTCCATTCAATACACGGCCGTCCTCAAGCTCACGTCCCTCCCTCCATTCAATGCACAACCCCCCTTACATCCCTCTCTCTCCGCCTGCGCCTACGCACCCCTCGCTCTGCAACTATACGCACACACTCTCTGCCCTCTCTACGCCTACCCTTAACAGTCCCCACGGCTCTCCATATTCACGCTATACTCGACCCTTATGCTTCCCACAGGCTCACGCTTTCCCTCTCACCCCTCCCACTTCACTCCATCCCTCCCTTACGTAGATTCATTTCCAGTTTAATTTTTCTATTATTAAAAACTCCCCCAGCCCTCTCTTGGCCATTGCGCCATTTTAATTTTATTTTTTTAACTTTCGATTTTTTACAGTTAAATTCCCATCCCCAATTTAAAATTTCCCATTTTTTTATTTTTACTGTTTAAAAAAAAAAATCCCCCACCCTCTTTTTAAATTAATTCCACTTTCCTTTTAAATTAATCCCCTTCCCCTCCATTTTTTATTATTCCCATTTTTTTAATTAAAAAAAAAAAACAACAACAACAAAGAGAGAGGAAAGAGAGAATATGAACAACAGAAAAATGGAAAATGACATGTGAGCAAATGGACTAAATACATAGAGAAAATTGCAGATTTGCATTGTGATTTGTGGCATTGATTTGAAGGGTGATTTTCTGAAGAAATTGACATTTGAAGACAAGTTTGCCATCATTGAAAACAACTCTTTGAAGGAAAAATCAACTGCCTTAAAGGCCTCTTCCATAGTGTTTTGCTGCACATTTTTGCTGCATAGTGTTATTGAACTGACATTATATTGCCTCATCATTCATCATTGGAATCAGTATTTGAGTTGTTGGATTGTTGATTGCCCTCCATCATTTGAGGAGCAGTTTTTGTACTATGAGAATTCTTTGGAGTCATTTGTATTTGTTGTTGAATCACATTGTAAACGGGTGCATTTTCGGTTGAAGCCGACACCCTTTCATTTATTTTTGAGCCTAAATTGTTGAAAATGGCTAAAATCAATGAGGCATTAGAGTTGTTGAATAGCCTCATTCATTCAAATGTTGATGATATGATAAAAATGAGCAAGGATGCTCTTTGTAGAATTCAAAGTTGTTTGCAAGATGCACATGAAAAGATTGAGTTTTTGCAATTGGAAACTCAGCTTCAACAAGATGAACTTCAGCAAAAGAGTCACCATTCTAAACCTGTGTCTGTTCAGAAGATTGTGAAGGACTCTCATCAGAAAAAAGAAGATGAAGTTGCAGTTGATTCCCATTCAGTTCCTTGTACTAGAGTAGATGTACATGTAGATGCAACAGCTCAGCCTGCACCTCTCAAGCCCATCATCAGACCTTGGGAAGAGCTTGTCCACAACAAGCACAGAACTGGTCTTGGATATGACAAGGATGTGTCCTTTCATATTCCAGACTACACTAAGCCCATCATATTTCAGAGTGCAGGATTCCTATATGACAGTTCACCTGCCGCTGTTCCAGATCCTGTTCCGCTTCCACAACAGATTGTAAAATGCCAACACTATGATCGAGTTGGCCATATGAAAGATCACTGTTTTGATCTTCATCCATGCAAGCACTGTGGTCACCACACTCATTCTTCAGACAGATGCTTCAGAAACAAGCCTCCTGCAAGAACCAAGATTCATCTTGGATGGATCACTTCTTGGCAATGGGCATCAACAGCCAAGAAGGTGTTTAAGTCGCATGTCAGAACATGTTCACGGATATTGAGCAAGCTTGCAGTTGAGTTTTCGCCATCATCTCACCTTGTCCCTGACAGGGGGGAAAATGGTGGTCATGTACAAGCTTCGATGTCAGATCAAGCGAGCCTGAGCCACAATCTCTCATTCCATGTTCAGAGTTGTAGCCAGAGACACAGCAGTTCAAAAGAGCCTGAGCCACAATTCGTCATTCCAGATTCAGAGATGTAGCCAGAGACACGGATGCCCATGAGCATGCCTTCGGTTGGTGGATAACCTTAAACCATCATCTTTGGTTGGTGGATAACCTAAAACCATCACAGGTAGTAGACCTCCCTTCTTTTAGGTCGAAGGTATCCCTTTCATATATGAGGAACACTTCCTCTAGCAGAAGCCTTCAGCTTCTTGCCAGCTTTGGTTGAGTTCTAGGAAATGCTTCAAGCATTCCAGAGTTGTTGGTAATCCTAAAACCATCATAGGTAGTAGACCTCCCTTATTTTAGGTTGAAGGTCTCCCTTTTTTATGAGGGACAATTCCTCTAGTAGAAGCTTTCAGCTTCTTGCTAGTTTTGGAAGAGTTCTGGGAACTGCAACAAGTTTTGCGTTCCAGTGTTGGTGGTCATCCTTAAACCACCTCTTTTTCCAACATTTTAGAGAGTTGATTCAGCCCAAGTGCTGCCATGTATACTTTGCAGATTTGTATTAAAAATCTCTTCTTGGACTCACACATATCCCTTCGGATTAAGGGGGGATGTTGGAACACCTAATCCTACATGGGTAGGTGTGGAATGCAAAAAGTCACAATGGAGTCCAAGTGACCTTGGAATGTGAAACCAAGAGTCACACCATTGTACTATAAATGTACATCTTTGTATAATGGAAAATAAGAAAGCCTCACGTTTATCTTTCATTGTGTGTTGAGTGTCTTGTGTGTGCATTCATCTTCCTCATACACCATGTGTGTGCCTTAACATGGTGTTTAACAAATTTGACGGGTATCCCTTCCCATCAGAGATTTTTTTTATGACCGTATTGCTTTTAAATTTCCCTCGCATGACTCTTAATATTTATTTTTTCCCACTTCACCTAACTTCTGCCAATTATATTTATAATTCATTGAATGAATGCCTTTAAATTAATGCTCTAACTTCTTCAAATTATATTTATAATTTTTTGAATTGACACTTTAAAATTGACTCCCATTTAAGGATAAAAAGATACGGACATTGTGTGTCTGTAGATCTAGAGAGATTGAAGTCTCCCATGATCCATTGGAGAAAGGTCTCAGGCCTCACCACCAAGAGGGGAGGAAATATAAAGACCAGTCGCCCAATTAGAAAAAGAGGTTGGTCGAGACGAAAAAATGACAAAATACACCCTCAAAATGGAAAATTAAATGACCACTTGAGACCAAATAAAAGAGAGCATATGTTAAGAAAATAAGTCAAAACATTGGAACACCAATAAGATTCCATGTTGGCCCATTGACATGGGAAATATAGTAAAAGACTTCCCATCACCCAATGTCAATAAGTCAAATGGGATAGGCCACTTTAAAAAGATGAGGTTGATCGAGGGAGAAAACATAAAAAAAACACGCCCATAAAAGTAAATATATATGACCACGCAAGTCTGGAGGAAAGAGATCGCTTGATTAGCATTGGAGAAGTCAAAACAACGGTCCGTCAATAAGGTTCCATGAAGGCCCAATGACTCAATGTCTATTAGGGTTAGAGACTACATGTGATAGAGGCATAAGGAGCCAACTAGGGTAAAGAAATCATAAAAGGAGCATTGACAACATGGTTCCGCCAAATATAACCCAACAAAGATCCCAACTGGAAATGCAAATATAGACCAACACCTACAAGCTGCAGGATATAGGAATTTCAGCAATAGACGATAACACAAATCTTTCGGGTGCCCAAATCTATCCCAATTGGTACTCCTCATAAAATCCCATCAAATCATTTCCCAAAGACCATAAAGGGAAAGAGATCAAAATAAAAACTTCTATCAACACCAACTACAATAACAAACGTAGGCATTAGACCTAAATGCATTTCCCTCCAAACACATACCACAATACAAAGTAGAGCTATACCCAACCAGTTCCAGGTTCAATACTCAAAGGCAACACATCTTCAATCCCATATTTCCAATCCTCTACGCCCCCGTCCTCCAGCAAATATTATTCATATTGGGAAATGAAAACTTATCACAGCTTAAGCCTGAGCACCCATAGGTGTTAGCAAGGATATGTATATCATATTCGAGTGCAATAACCATCCATTCCAAATGGGGTGACAAATCCAGAATATGAAAAATAAAACCATGTTTTGCTTTGATTTTTTTCTTCTGTAATTATGATATAAAGCATTCGAATCTATCTCGTTGAACCAATCTTGCTAACATTTAATTTAAAGGTCAGTAATTTCCTACCTTTGTTACTTTGATCATCATTGGGATCTTCAATAATGTGTTCTTGACTCGACTCGTTACGCCCACCATCATGATCATTTGGCAGCTCTTCAATCACAAGACCCCTTCGATAAGATTGCATTGTGGTAAGTCATACATATTAAATTCACAAGCCTCCGATAATTACTATAAATTTATGAAATCCTTCTCATAATAGCAATAAATTTGGCGAAAGATTTGGACGTACATTCAACTTACATAGGGATCAAAAATACCTGCAGATCCCGATACTCCTGGTCATCAATGAAAACATTATGTTTGCGAAAAAATCCTTCCAACCCAAGTATTCTACCCAACCAACAATGTAAACTTTGAAACGGGAACTATAAACTCAAAACAAGAACTATGGCAACAAAAAATAAAAAAAAAACATGAAAAACAACCTAAAAATGAAAATGTTGATGTTGTATACTATTTATATTTTCAATATTTTTAGAAAATGACAGTAAAAGACAATCAAAACCAAGTTTTTTTTGGCAAAAAACACCTTGAAAACAAAAGATGTTGATGCTGGGCTAATGTCCCTTTTTTATTCAAAGTAAATTTTCAACATTTTTTAGCAATGGCATTAAGGATAATATCATAACTCTGAAAAACCTTAAAATTACAAATTCCAACGATTTTTAGGGATGGCATTAAAGATAAAATATCACATCTCTTAAAAGCCTTAAAATTCCAACAATTTACAGCCATGGTGTTAAAGAGAAAATACTTATAACTATTTTCAACAATAACATTAAAAATAAAATATCATGACTCAAAAAAACTTCAAAATTTTGACAATTTTTCATCTATGACATTATGGAAAAAATTTATCACTAAAAACTTTAAAAATAAACACCTGAATGAAAGAATCATTATATCAAGAGTAATTTCCTTTTTAAATTGTTAAAAGTATGACGATTTTAAAATCTTAACCTAAGACAACTTGACACATTGTAACAAAAATTTAAAAGTCAACCATCAAATTGACACGCAGTGTAGGCGAACTCGACCCATTGTAATGAAAACTTAAAGATCAACCCTGAAATTGACACATTCTAAGGGTGAACTCCATATTTTTTAACGAAAATTTTAAAATCAACTATCAAATTAACACATAGTGGGATAAATTTGCTAGTCAAGGATTGACACAGACCCTGTAGGAAAAAAGAAAATAAAACAAAATAATAAATAAACATATAAATAAATAAAAATAAAAAATACAAATGAAAATAAGATTAAAACATTTAAAAATATATATAAAAAAAAAAACACAAAGTTTAAAAAATAATAATAAGTAAATAAAAATATATATTAAAACCTAAAATGAAATTTGAGAAAAATTAAAATAAAAACAAAACACAAAAATATTATAAAAATAATAACTATATATATTAAAACATAAAACAAAACAAAACAAAAATGGAGAAAAATTAAAATTAAAACAAAAACACAAAAATTTAAAAAATAATAACAAGTAAATAAAAATATATATTAGACTATAAAAAAATTAAAAAAACATGGCCAACTAAAAAAAATATTAAAACATATATAAAAGTGACATAATAAATCAAACATAAAAGAAAGCAAAAAAAATAATAATTAAACAATAATTAAAATAATAAATAAACTAAAAATAAATAAATAAAAATTAAAAAAACATTTCCAAACAAACATAATTAAAAAATAAAAAATGATGCAACGAGTGCTAAGTGGATTGTCCAAAAATCATGCGAAATTAGTCTTACGACTACTTCTCATGGAAATGGTCATAAATGAATGTCTTACTTAACACAGTGGAATCCCAAAAATAATATCTAATATAATGCACTGTGGAAACCCCTCATATCTTATGTTAGATAATTAAAACATAAAAATAAAAAGGCAAACTTAAAAAAAATATTAAAATTAAATTAAAAACATAAAAATTAATATTAAAAATAAATAAATAAATAAATAAGCATTAATCATAATTAAAAAATAGAAAAAATAACATTTTGAAAAAAATTATATATATATAATTTTAAAAAATAAAATTGAAAATAATAAAATATAATAAAAAATTATAAACATCAAAATAAAATAAAAAACAAAATTTAAGGATAGTGAGTTCAAATAAAAACATATATATATATATATATATATATATATATTACAAGTAAATATAAATAAATAAATAAAATTATTCAGAAAAATTTAAAAAAATTTAAACATTTAAAAAAAATGGATTGGTAGTCGATTCTGAGAATTAGCTATCGAGCAAGTCAGCTACAAAGCCCAACGACAGTCTATCTGTTGGGTTGCGGGGGTGTATGCCACCCCGCCTAGCCCAATGGTAAGACTGTCGTCGGGCTTGGCAGTCGACTGTGTCGCAGTCGGCTATCAAGCCCCACGACAGGCTGGTCGTTAGGTTGGGTTGGGTGGTGTACATGTCATCAGGCTTGGCAACCAACTATGACGTAGTCGTCTACGGAGCCCGGCGGCAAGTTGGTCGCTAGGCTAGGTGGGGTGGCGTACCACCCTGCTCAGCCAAGTCTATCACCGAGCTTCGCAATCGACTGTGCCGTAATCAGCTTCCAAGTTTGGCGATAGGCTAGCCACTAGATTAGGCAAGCTAGATGGAATTGGCAGTCAATTCTCAGGATCAACTGCCAAACCTTTTTTAATTTTAATATTTAAAAAAATTTTAATCTTTTTGAATTTTTTAAAATAATGCTTTCTTTTTTTTTAATTATGTTATTTTTAATATATTTTTTGCATTTTCCTTTTTATTTCAATCTATTTTTTTAATTTTTTAATTTATGTTTTTAATTTTATTTTAATGTTCGATGGTTGGGCCATACTAGTGACAGAAACAGCCATCGAAAGTGCAACGGAAACAACCGTCGGAAGTGTGATGGAAACAACCGTTGGAATTGCGACCCTTAAAAAAAAATTTAGGGGCAGAAGTAACCCTAAGATGATCATCCACTTTAAGAAGGAACTCACAATTGACTTATGGCATGATATCAGTAGTTGATAAAGGAGAAAGGAAGATCTATGACCTCCCAAGCGAGCTAGGATGAAAAACAATTGTCTCAGTTGTCTTTCATCCTAACCTAGCTCGCTTGGGAGGTTTTCGATCTTTGTTTCTCATTTATCAAATATTGGCATCATGCCAGAAGCGAAAGTTGAGTTCCTTCCTAAAGTAGATGATCATCTCAGGCTTAATTCTACCCCTACGGAGGTATCTCCAGTAAGAATTTGGTACCTTTTTTATAAGATCAAGGGCATGTCATGGACGACATCATTTTTTTGTTAATTGGTAATGTATTATTACATGACAACATCTCCCTTATCATGGATTGTAGAGTGCATCTCATTGGAATTACTATTACACCAAAAATCTCCTTACTCGTGGTCTTTCAAACAATCAAGGAATAAAATCATCCTACATGGAGTCGAGGATCACTTGCTTTGTCTAAGCCATCATTTTATATTTTTCCAACTACATGGGATCAATAGGCACGAAACCCTGCACACTGTGCTCCGACAACAATAGTACTTAACACTTCCACAACTGAAGTTGCAGGGAACTTTGAATCTATCTTCATATCTAAGATTGAATGTAGTCACACAACTAGAGAAAATAAATCAACCTAGAGACAACCTATCATAGTTCCGTAATGTTTTTCTTAAGCATGGATCTCAGCATTCCACCCTTAAAACCTTTTGAAAACTCCCTAGAGCAAGTAGAAGCCCTAATACCCATACACGGATGCTTGGAAGGATTTCCCCAAACACAATTTAATACCATGTCAAAAATCAGACAATAATAAGTTGATTCTAAAATTAGGAATTTAACCTAAAATTCTATATATTTAAAACCAAATACACCAAAAAAATAACTATAGGATATGTTAACTTAAAAAGACATACTATTGATAATATAAATAAACACATCTCAACTCTAAAAACCACATATCATTGTTTCTATATTAAATCTGAAAGCATTAAAACTAAAATGTTATAGCTCAAAAGCTCAAACTCTTGAACCACCACAGTGGTTCACCCTAATTATCCTTTATTGGATAACGAGAGCGTAAAACGAATCTGGACATATGCGCTAACCATCAAGCCCTAATCCAATGCACCTTCCTTGCATAAGATAGATGAGGGAAGAATGTGCCTCTGCTGAAGATGTACTGAGGCATTCACACATGCATTGATAATGCATGCCTCCCATAGATTTGCACCCTTAATAAGACTTTGGATGGCATATGCATGCACCCTCTATCTCTCCTCCATATATTCCTTTGTGTCCTCATTACCTACTGTGTATAAGTGCTTAAAGAGATGGAAAACAACCACAACCATATACTATATTGGAAGAGGAAGGTGCCATAACTGGAACACATTTGAAGTACAAACAAGTACAAAAGTAACAGTTACTACATAACTAACATTAACTACTACAACGGACAAGGAATCCACTTAATAAATGCAGTCCATTACATCCTATCCATTACAAAATTGTCTAGTGAATTCCCAAGACATCAGCAAGGTTGTTATTTAGCTTGGTTTTATCTTTGTGAAAGCCCTATCAAAGTGGTTTTAATACTAATATTAAATTCTGTTGAAAAGGTAAATATGTTTTAATCCTCCTTTGCTTACATAGAAAATAAAGTGACAAGTCCAAAATGTAATTGTGTGTTTAGTGTGTCCACATTACACATTGATAAATATGTGAATCCATAATCCACAGTAGTGTTAAAAACAAGGTGCTCCTACAGCCTAGTGTGGAAAGTTGCATCGCAGCTAACAAAATAAGTTGAAAAAAATGGCATCTGACATCTAATGGCAAAGAAATTACAACTATGTTAATTGTCCAGCACAACCATCTACAACTATGTACTGATTATGAAAAATAGCAACGCCCATTTCAAATATCACAAAATTATTTAACAAATTGACTGCATTTCATTAGTATACAATGCATCAACTTGTCATTAAAGGTTAGATGAATTAATAGGAAACCATGGGTCTACAACAATATATTGAATATTCCTGCAGCCATTACAGACCAGTGCCAAGCCATATACACCCTTCTCCATTTCAATATACCGTACATTGTATCGTGGATGCAATCACTCCAAAGAATTTAAATGGATGGATATGAATAAAAGCAGCAAATTTGAAAGTAATTAAGGAATAGTATAGTATACAATTTCGAATCCAGACAGCTCCAAGTTTTAAAAGACAAAAAAATATTGTCATTCTTATTTTGGGCCTATTGTTTGAACTAGCAAAAAAGGTGGGGGTGCTTACCTCATCAAATAATGATTTTGGTAAGAATGTGATTGGCCATTCCTTGAATGCTCCTCGCTGATCAATTATGATGGTCTTAATTTTTACAGGTCTCCAAACAACAATTTAAATTAGATGGCAGTTGGATATGCATTGAACACTTCTAATTGATTTATTTTTATGTAATGACTTTCACAGGTCCCATTTTAATTTCTCTAAATGCGGCTAACATATTGTCCTGACAAGTTAAAATATCCACGTATGGATAGGAAGCTCTGATCAATCTCATATGATTCCAGAGCACAAATACAAACATGTTAAATAGAATAGGAATCATGTATTACAAATCTCAAAACAGAGATAGAGACCAAGTCAAGAATTGCATTTTTTAAAACAGATGGATAGAAATTAAAATAATATTGGAATTATCTGCAAAAGCAAACATCCTCAGCAAGGAAGCCTAACCTAGAAGGTAAAACAAGATACAAAAACATTAGTGTTGCTGACTTTATTTTGATCTTTAATATTAAAATTCCTGATCAAATTAAGGGCAAGGCATTGGCCCTATGGTAAGTTTTAATTTCCTATTTTCTGAGATTTTAAAGCTACAAATGTATTGAAATTGTAGAAATATATAATGGGAAAACACAAAAATGCACTAGTTATTAGTTTTAATGTCACAGAAAGATGGCTAAGAATTTCTTACAACCGTAACCTTTGAAGCATAGAAATCCAAAGGCCCGATAGAATAGGCATAGCATGGCAACAAAGAAAACACGACAGCCTTAAAGGATGGTATTTTCCATGGGATTTCCATTCTAAAAAGATTCACAATGACCATTACAAAATGGCTTGTTTTACAACCCTAATTAAAATATTAATTTCCCAATAATGTAATGCATGCATACAATCCATATGAAGTTTTTTAGGCATTCTATCTTCGGAGATCAACTATGGTTTCTCTTATAGATTCCAACACATAAACAACAAAGCACCAACATGCGAAAAAACCTTAGAGAAGTTCAATGTGATAAAGGTGTCCTTGATCATCAGTGAAAACCCAAACCTCCAAGAATCCAGGAGAAAATAGTACAATATGAATTTCATAATGGAACTTATACATGAACAAATTCCAAAGGGAAAACACAAAAATGCACTAAGTATTAGTTTGAATGTCACAAAAAGATGGCTAAGAATTGTTTACAACTGTAACCTTTGAAGCATAGAAATCCAAAGGCCCGATAGAATAGGCATAGCATGGCAACAAAGAGAACACGACAGCCTTAAAGGATGGTATTTTCCATGGGATTTCCATTCTAAAAAGATTCACAATGGCCATTACAAAAATGGTATGTTTGACAACCCTAATTAAAATATTAATTTCCCAATAATGTAATGCATGCATACAATCCATATGAAGTTTGTTAGGCATTCTATCGTCGGAGGTCAACTATGGTTTCTCTTATAGATTCCAACACATAAACAACAAAGCACCAGCATACGAAAAAACCTTACAGAAGTTCAATGTGATAAAGGTGTCCTTGATCATCAGTGAAAACCCAAACCTCCAAGAATCTAGGAGAAAATAGTACAATATGAATTTCATAATGGAACTTATACATTAAAAAATTCCAAACTAATATGCTAATCCTTTTGTGAAAATGGAAAAGCAAATGATCATGAAAAAGACTAAAAAAGATCATGTGCTTTCGAAAAAAAATATGTGATGTTTCTTCACATTATACTTACTTATCAATTAAGTCCATTGCTTCATATCACATCTCCTCAGGGACAGCAGGCCAGGGTATTTCATATGACATCTCCTTATTCATTCAATGCATAAGCACCAATTGTACCACCTAAAACAAAGCCACTAACCCCTTCCCTTTTACTACTTAGAATATTGGATTACTCGCTAGAGCTTTATGCAAAAGAATTAGATGATGCAGGGAAAAAATTACTCTTTAATTGTGCCATCATTCCAGTCTTCAGAGCATTTACTTCTACTCCATGGTTAATATTGGAAGGTTGTGATGGTCTATTAACAAAATCAGGATTATAACCTATGCCAAGCCCATAATCAACACCATGTATATTTCAACCTCCACCACCACTGTTGCCACTTCCACCCATTCCACCTCCTCGCCCACCACCTTTCCTCCCACCCGCATAGAAACATTTTCACAAATAATGTAAACCAGGCTATAAATAGGTACACAAATTTAGAGAAAGACATAAAAATAAGAAAGAACAATAAACAACACAAATTTCAAGAGTTTGATCATTGTAAATAGATAATTATTGAGAATCACATACCAGGGACTTTCTTAGCCTCTTGTTTGGCCCGAAAACGACTATCCTACAAGTTTGTAGTACAAATCTAGGTGAGAAATGTGAATTGCATATTTTTTCCACCAATAAAAAATCTCACAATTAACTATTTTAATGAATCTGTATTTCAAATGCTAACCAAAGAACTTAATAAATCCACAACAAAATCATGCGAAAATTAACTAGTACAGTCGAAGTCTTCAATTTGCGTTCATATAACCTTCATTTCCAGATCCATTAGCTCCTTAGAGACATTTTGACCAGAAGCAACAAAACTGTTCACAAGTTCCCCAGCAAAGCGTGCTTCCTTTTCTGTAACAAGGGTGTAATCTATGCCTTCTTTGTCCCTTGCCTGCCCTGTCCTTCCGATACAATGAACATGCATATCTGTGTCTCTGGAAACATCAAATTTTACTACAGATTTGATTGACTTGATATCAATACCACAAGTTGTAACATTTGTCGCAACAAGAACATGGTAAATCCCTGACTTGAAATTTTGTATAACCTCCATACGAGAAGCTTGGTGCTTATCTCCATGAAGGGATACAATTTTGAAACCATCTTGAATCAACTAATGTTAAATCTCATCAACCTTTGTTTTTGTTGAAGAAAAAACTAGAACATCTTCATTATCAATAGAACCATAATCCATTAATTATATAGTTGAAAATATAGGACTGCTTATTCTATTGCTATCACTCAAAAACCATAATTAATTTCATCATTAATGAACCACACAAACTCATGTCATCTCTTAATCGTAAGTGATGCGTGTAGGCAAAGACTAGACTCTGGGATGTTTACCCATGACTTGACATTTTTTCGGTCAAGTTAACATTCCCTCGCTGAAAAGCTCGTTCCTTAGTAGTATAATATGCAAGCCTTTGCTAACATATACATGCCACCCATTCAAGACAATATAGACTAGAAATCCTGTGTTTATATTACAATAAGAGTCCAACTGAAATCTTCCTAAGCCGATAGCACCTATCCTATTATCAGGTAGATATTACCAGTTTGATGGACATTCAACAAAGTAAACCATAAACTCTTTAGAATTTAAAATGCCAAACTAAGTGGATATCCAAGTTTTTGTTGTTTTGCTAGAGTAAAAACCCAATAAAAAAATTTGAACAGTGGGAAATTAAATATTAAAGTCTGCTTATTTGTTAAAATCCTTATTGTTGTGGAAATCATGCTATAAAGGTGAGTTGCATGAAATTCAAGCACCTATCACAAACTGGACACTCCTAGTGAAATTGAAATTTACAACTTTCATCCAAGAGTTCATTTTTAATCGTTTTCATATTATCCCTATAGATGAAGCCTTCAGAGGTTCATGAAATGTTATGAATTACATCTATATAAGATACTGCTTAAACACAGACAATCAAAGAACCAATAAAATAATTTCACTCGTGGTTAACCTAGTTCGAAATATTGTAGTGTAAAATCTGATTCAACATGAAGTCAATGCAAAAACATGAAGATAATAATTGACTAGTATCCATGTTTGACTAGTGAAAATATTCTTACTCATTTTTTTTCATCCTCGGGGATACATCAAGATAAATCAAATCAAAACCGTGAAACACAACCATTTAGTGCCAACCAAGAAACATTGTCACAAATACCCAACTAAGACCCCAGTTGCTCGTTCATCTAGCCTGATTTGTAGGTTATAGGAAGAGACACTGTAAATGCAAGTAGTGGATCAAAGATGTCAAGAGTTGTCATCTTATTTAACATGCAACTTGTCCTTTTTCATTTTCAAGTGCTGAGGAAAAATTAGAGTTTGTAACTACAAGTTCTGACTGAGTGATAATGAGTGAAAATGACTTGTGGCTAAATATTGTAGACTTTGTTGCACAGTTTCAAGTTTTCCGATGGTTATCAACATCGCTATGGAATTCTACATGTAATATTTTATTCAAATAATTATATCTGAAAAGATACCTAATTCATGTTGAAGTTTAATATATTAAATTTTTGAAACAAATGAAAAATGTTGATCTGTTGAAGATAAAAGACATGGTAATTTGTTGAAAGTCACGCGACATTCTCATCATGTTAATTTGCATTTAAATTTTCATTTCTTATGATATATTTCTCGTCACAATTGCATTTACTTGTGTCCTCAGTGTCCGCCTTTTACTTCTGGTGAGGAGGTATCCTAATAAAGGCCCATTCACCAGGGGCTCTGCTAATTCTGTTACAGCAAGATTGGATGGAAAAGGGCACCCAAGAAAGCCCAAAAATTTGTTCCGAACCTCTTTCATGAGGTAATTATTCTACTATTGTTTCTCACCCTCCTACATTAATCAATGTTGAGGAACATAATGATGCATCCTTTGATTACATTCACTGTGCCCTACATGGGTCTACAAAACTTTGGAGCCTTGTGGTTGGCATATTAAGAGTATCTGGAATGGATTTTCATTTTTTCAATGTTCAAGAAACATGAAGACATTTTTAACTCTATGTTTTGAATGAGTGACAATGACTCATGGGTATAGAATGTAGACTTTGCTAAACAATTCCAAGTTTCTTTATGGTTATCTATATAATGCCATGTTACTGTGAACTATGTGAATTTAAAATACAAATATATGAATAGATACCTACCTAGATCATATTTCACATTGACATAAGAAAATTTTGAAAGGGATGAAACTGGGTGACCTGTCGAAGAAAAGGTTATGTTAATTGGATGAGATGTCAGTCATGACTTACTCTCATTATGTTAGCTTTTACATTTGCATTTCTTATGATATATTTCGTGTCAATTTAACTTGAATTTTTCCGGCGCAACCCTATAAGACATTGAACGATGGGAATCTCTTCATCTTCTTATTTCATGTTTTGATAAACATTTCTAATGTTGCTACATCTGTGGAGAAATCCAACTTCAAGCTCGTTCAAAGTGTCACATCCTTTCTAGATAGAGGTTCAAAACCTTCTAGAAAATTCTATACTCTACCTCAACGAACTTAAAATGGGTGTCTCGTGCTTTCTAAGAGCGAATAAAAAAGGAAAATTGCAAGTAATTAAGACATCTGGCACCTCCAAACACCCTCGATCCTCTGCTCTACTCCTTCATCATATGTTCCCGCTGATCATGCTAGATGAACAAGAAACAAGGATCTAATGCCAAAAGCATATGTCTCATGCCTGAAAGACTAGCTCTCGGGGTTTGAGCAAAATTGAAAGGAAAATTTATACCCAACCAAGGCCATTCATGGTATCTTAAAAATGCCAACTAGGAGCTATAAGGCAGTTACAAATCATACCATCTAGATTTCCCAAAAGCCCAAAAAAAAAAAAAATTAACCCCCTTTGGCATAGATGTGTCAATATCTGAAAGAATTAATCGCCAACAAGAACAAATGCCAATGGGAATCAGAAATGAAACAAACAAGACTAGAGACCATAGGACACTTATTTAAGTTGATCAAGTTAAAACATGATGAAAAATTATACCCCATTCACTGTAAACTAGTGTAGTCACAATCATCTGGTGGGTGTCAGCAAGACCAGAAGAAACTTAAACTAAGGAAGGTAAAACATGAACAAAAATTAGACCTCGTTCGCTATATACCAGTGTAGTCAGAAAAACCTATATGGGCCTAAATATGTCAATGTTTGAAATAACTATAGCCAACAAGAGAAAATTCCAATAGGCATGAGAAACAAAACATGTAAGGCCAGAGACTATAAAGATTCAAACATAAATATAAAGATACTTACTTTTCAAGTAAAGATGCTTCTTGATGATGATATCTTTAACTTGATGTCTTCTTAATGATGATGAAAATTGAGTATTCTTTCTTGAATATGGTTTCTTCCCTGATGATGTCTTCCTTCTTCAAATATGATAATACTCATTTTCTAGATAATATGCTTCAGATGTGATCCTTTCTTCAAAGAGAAGGATATCACCTTGATTTCTTTGATGATGATGGAAATGCTTCTTCTTGATTCCTTTGAATGTAGAAATGTAGAATGTGGAGACTTCAAGATGCTTCAAGTGTGTATTCCTTCTTTCTTTTCAATGATGTGCTCAAATCAACTATCTAGTGGCCTTCCTCGTGGTATATCTCCAAAAACCTTCTGGTGCTTTTGCAATAGTGCTAGGATGTCAGGGGGATACTCCTTATGTTGTTAGATTTTTAAAAAAATGACAAAAAAAATACCACATTAACTAACTTATTGTATTGATAGAAAAAAGATCATCTTGCCCAACTAAGTGAAGTAATCATTTCATATATATATATATATATATATATATATATATGCTTTTTAAGTATATTAAAAATCATTTTAAAAACTATACTTTAATTATGTAAAAGATTATCAAAACTAGATATGCTTAATTTTCTTATATAGTTTTTTAATTTTATTTATTTCTATATAAGATTTTAATAGAACTATTTATGTTGTATATTCATAATTAAGATAAAGTCTTATTAAGTTTTTCAATAAATATATTTTTTAACATAATTGTCTTTAGAGGCGCTCTACAACTCAATATGGAAGAGATGTTGTAATGTCTTGTCCTATTAAACATTTTGACTTATCGAATCTAGGGCCCTTTCCTCAACCCTATTCCAACCTAGACTTTGGAAAAGGTTTTTGGATGAAACTTGTGTGGTCTCGCTTCATGGAAAAGAGAAATTGGACCTTTTCTTCCATCATCTTAATGATAAATTTGACTCCATTAAGTTCACCATGGAAATCGAAGTGGATGGAAGCGTGGATTTTCTAGATGTTCTTATTTCTAGGAATGATGATGGTTCTTTTTATCATCAAGTATTTTGAAAAAAAAATGCACACTGAGCAATATCTGCATGTTGGTTCTCATCATTTCCTTACTCAAAAGCTAAGTGTTCTTAGCACCCTAGCTACTAGAGCATTAAGAATCTCGGATGAACACAACCTTGAAGAGGAAAAATCTAATCTCCTAAGTGTTTTCAATAAGAACGATTATAGCAAATTCCAGTGTCTTAGAGCTTTTCAAAAAGTAGAAAAAAGGTACGAGGAATTAAAAAATATCCTACTGATCTGTTATCTGGAGTTCACCTCTTGTTTATTCAAGTTACTACCGATAGGATCGCTAGGATCCTTCGGAAGTATAATATTTCCTTGACCTTCAGGCCCCTTCGCACTATTCAGAGTTCTATAAGATCGGTTAAGGACTCGATTTGCCCTAGGGATGGTAAGGGTGTTTACCTGATTATGTGCTCGTGTGGGACTCCTTACATCGGTGAAATTGGTCGATCCATTAATCAAAGGATTCATGAGCATATGGCAGACCTTAAACATGGTATATCACGTTCCTCTGCCTTAGCAGAGCATGCTGAAAAGACAAAGCATCACATTTGCATTGAAGATGTTAAGTTTATTGCGAAGATTGATCATTTTCATCACTATAAGTTAAGGGAAGCCTTAGAAATCGAAAAAAGACCAGTAAACCTTAATAGAGACGATGGGTGGAGTGTTAACAAGTGTTGGTTCCTGCCCTTCATTCTTAGTAGGTGTTTTAGCGTCCCTCCCTGTTTTTTCCCCTTTAGTCCTTTCTCTTCCTTTAACCCCATTTTTATGATTTTTTTCCTTGCTTTTTATTCTCCTTTGATGATTTTTAGTAGATTAAATTAAAACAATTTATAATAATATAATGCTTAAAAATTATATTATGTAAAACTATACCCTAAAAATAATGTCTAGAATATATTATTATTCTTATTCTGTTAATTAACAAATTAAATTAAGATATATTAAAATAATATTATTAAATTATAAAATAAATTATATTATAAATATATTAAAATTATATAATATAAAAATAATAATTAATTAATATTTACATAGAGCCAATTAAAAAAAAATCCTTTTCTAGTCAAACTAGCCGTTATATTACAAGTACTAGTTGGAGTGTCTCCTCATCTATTTAAACTGGGCTCCTAGATTTCTCATCTTGTCCTGAAGATGAAACCCATATGTGATTATCACCGAAATTTTTTATATTACTAAAAATAAAGTTTAAAAAAATTAATAATTATAATTATAATTATACTCATATTCATAATTATATTTATAATTAATAATTTACGAATCTAGATTCATTTTAACTCCCAATTTACTAAGAATTGAGATGGATCAAATCTCTTGAGTTGCAAACTTCTTTTTAGAGTGAAAAAAAAAATTTGATTATATTTCGAGTTTAGATGGACCTATTTTGGTTTTATTTAAGCCAATAAAACCATAATTATAAAATAAAAAAGATGAAATTTTTTATTATATTTAATACATTCTCATGTCTTCCATCATCATGGTTCACAAAAAAAATATGAAAATTTTGGTTACTTTTAGTGATTATTAGTAAGAAAAAAAAAGTTCATACGAAATTGTGTTATGGTTAGTACAATCTCAACCCTTCCATCCATCATGATGACTTAGGTCAAGTTTTTACAATCTTATTCTCACTTTATTTTTTATATACACTCTTATTGACTCCTCACTCACACACACACACATAATTCTATTAAATTATATATTTAAATAATTTAACAAAAATTAAATTAAATGAATTGGAATATTAATTTTATTGATAAATAAAACATTAATATTATAAATGAGATGAAATAACTTATATAATTGTTTATGATGTTTATGTAGAGATATTTAATTGTGTCAAGAGGCATATTTTATAGCTTAGTTTGAATGAGGGGTTTCATTTTGGTTCTCTATTTTTTTTGGTTAATTTGGGCTATACTTATGAGGTCACTTAGTTTTCTTTTGTTATTGACAATGTTTTTTTTGGCTATTTTGTAAGAATGAGGCAGAAAGTATTTGAGAGAAATCTCCTCATGATGTATGTTTGAGATTACTTAATCGAACTTGTCGACATATAGAATAAAATTCAATGTGGGTCATAAATAAAATATGAAGTTACGATGGCATCCTTATGCAAATGGTCTACCCATAAATTTTCACATGTTTTTGGTTATACCTCACGTTGTTGTTTACTTGCAAGGGGTTGGTTGGTGTGGGTCATAAATTCAAAGGAGGATGCAAAAGACCTCCTCACTTAGAGATGGTATCGGGGTCACTAGGCCCTCGTCCTTAAAAACTAGAGGATCAAATTTGACGCTCACTTAATAGAACACCTTAACAACATTCTAATATGGGTTCGTCTTCCAAGGCTACATCTCCACCTTTGGATCACAGGGGGTTTTCTAGGAGATTAGTAATATCCTAGGTTTCATTTATGAAGGTGATTACAATTTTCATGCCACATGATGCATGGGTATACTTTGTATCCTATTTAGAATAAATTTATCTTTGGGATTGGAAGACAACATCAACATCAAACTGGGAAACCTTACTTACAAATAGTCCTTGGACTATGAGGGTGTTTCATTTAGATGTATACATTGTTGACTTTATGGACATATTGGCGCTAATTTTTCTTCTCGAAAGATAACCAAACAATGGGAAAAAAAAACATTAGAACACCTCCAGGAACTTTATCTAGGGTACCTGCTCTTATGGAACCATTCTAACCACTGGTGCAAGATGTGGCTCCCAAACTAGAGAACCTGGCACAGGAGGCCTCCTTGCCACTGGACCAACCCATAGAAGGTACTCACATCAACATGGAGCAAGTCACCCCACAACCAATTGCGTTTGTAGCACAAGCACCTTCTCCATCTAAGCCAACGCATTTTCCACCTTCCATCTCTCCATCTATAGTAGATCGCCCTCCTGCTATGGGCATGCAGACTCTCATCCCAATCCCTTTTTCTCTACAAGAGTTCACTTTTTTTTTTTTCCTTGAGTCTGGGCAGTTCCCTACTTTTAATTATTATCTTTCTTTCTTTTTTTTTCCTGAAATTCATTGTGTTTCACCCCCTATTCATTATTTAATACACCCTCGTGACACTATTGGATGGGCCATACATCCAATTGTGGCCTTATAAACCCATTTTTTTTATTAGTGATTCCCACCACATTGTTGACAGCTGCACAAACTTAAATAGACACGAGGTGTCTCCATAAACTTGAATAGACGTGAGGTGTAGAAGGACAGAGCAATTAATGTGACATTTTTTTTGTATTTATGGTTTTATTGGCTTAAATAAAACTAGAATATATCCACTTTAACTCTACATATAATCAAATCTCTTTACACTCTAAAAGAGTTGCACTTCAAGAGATTTGATCCATTTGAATGCTTAGTAAATCTAGAGTTAATATAAATCTAGCTTGATTTAATTATTAATTAAAAATATAATTATAATTATAATTATTGATTTTATAATTTGTTATGTGATGTTTAATTGGTTATGATATAGCTAAAATAAATATTAAGAGATAAATATAATTTGAAATATCTTAATTTATTGAAAGGTATTTTTTTTTTAAATTCAAATTAACAAATAAATTATTATACAAATTATAAAATAACAAAATTACTATTTTTAAATAATTAACATAAAATTTAAAATACTTTGATTAAAAAAATATAAAAAAAAAAAAACAACAACAACAACTAAAATCCCAATGTTAAAATTTTGATGGCTGTGTATTCACATTTGAGAGCCACACCTTTGGTAGCTACCCTAATTTTTCACTCACAATGAATAGTTAACACAAGAGGTCCCTAACTTTATACTCACAATAAACAATAAACTAGTAAACACAAAAGGTTCGGGGTTTTTAACTCACAGCTAACTAGTTAACAAAGGGTGATTTTCCAGCTAGTTAAATGCCACATTAATTGCTCTATCCTGGTCTATTTAAGTTTGTGTGCATGTCTGATTACCCTTATCCTGGTCAGCGCAGGATGGTCTCATTCCTTTCGATTCTGCCATCCATCTCTGTGATAAACTCTCCACCGTGATTTGTAATATTTTTCGGTATTCTTAAACATCCACACTATCCCAATTATACATAAATTTTATTTATACATGCACTAATAGGGCTTATTATAAGGAATCAAGCGAGGGACACTACAGTCCCAAGCCCTGAGACGAAATAATGAAAACGAAGTAAACCCTGGGTTGATGATAGTTGTGACAATGTGTAAGAAACACACCATTTCTGACTCCACGGGAGGGGCAAAGCCTAATCAGAGGATCTGAACTTTCAGGATGAGCATGCCCAAAATTCCTAATGCAAAACCACAGTAACAGATCTTTGATATAAAGATAGATATAGCCTGCCAAGACTCCACATAGAAGACCCACAATGATTGGAAAAGAATGAAAAACCAATTATAACATACCTGGTAACCTACTTGGCTGCAACACAAAAGAACCCAATTCTTTGTCTTGTTTTCCAGTCCACAGCAATACTCTCAAATTCCTTTGTAGGGTAATTGAACATGCAAACTGTGTTATGGCCAGCATCACTAATCGTAAAAACAAGTTTATGGCCCATCTAATACTGTCAGAGGGTGCATTAAATAGAGGGTGCATTAAATAACGAATTAATGACTTGTTATAATGTCCGTACACAATAATTCAGTGTAATGCACTCGTCCTAATTAAAGTGCCTCCGCCATGAATCAACATTCCATGCACTGTTATTGACAGATAACAATACAGGAACTTCGTCGATCAAAACCCCTCTAACATAACTCCAAGGCTCCATTCCTCCATGGAATCCCACGGTCAAGGCTGCATCATTGAAGACATCCTGAAGTGTGCGAGGAAGCCTCCGTCGAACAATCAATTCGCAAGGTTAATTCTCTACGCTTTGCCATGGGAAACTCAGTCAATCATACTGCTCACCAGAAACCACTCGTTTCTCTGGTGGTTCGATGGTGAATGGGTAGGAGCCTGGCTCAATTATACATAATTTCTGGTGGTGGGTAATCGAAGTTGACAAGCAAAACAGTTAAGACTATTTGCAGGCATCTGAGCCAGTACTAGAGTGGACATTATGGACATGTTAGAAATTGAACACGGTTACGGTAGGGAAGAATAATGCATTTTGCCTAAACAAATTCATATGTGATGGTGCTTGCTTCCCAGTAGTTTTTAGCTTTGCTCTGGAAGTTACTGGTGTTACTGAAACCATTATTACTTCTCGAATCCGTGAGCATTGAGCAAAATGCAAGCAAAATAAATAGAGGTGATGGGGGACTGTTCAAGTCCCAGCTATGCTATCCTTCCCTCCAGTAGGTCATACACTGCACAATCACTTTCAGAACCTGTAAATGTTGTGGTCATTTCCTTGGGAAAGGAAACATGGGGTTGGGTGGGAATAATAAAACACCTTTCATTACTAAAATCTCCCACCCACAACCTAAGTAGTCAGTACGAGAGAACTGGCTGTTGGTTATGCCATTTAAGGTTAAGTACACCTGAGGTGTTTGCTCGGAGCTCTAGCAGAAACTTCCCGAGAGAGAATTTCAGAGGCCCATCCCATAATCGAAGAGGGCTTTACTGCTAGTTCTTCCATTCAATCAATTGTCCGTTCAAGATCAGGTATAAGGTTAAAACCTCCAACTTTCAGGTATGCAGGTCTCAATTCGGTATGGGGGGCATGTCAGTTGCTCACCAGCGTGCCTAAACTCCTCTCTGCTTATGCTGTTCATTCCTATTGTTGTGTTCATTTTGAGTTGGTGGGTAAAAATTCTGATGGTCTGGAACACATACAAGTCGTTTGGCTGACAAAAGAGGGCAAAATCTTGTAGAAGTAATACATATGGTTTTGTGTTTAATTTTTTTCGCTATTTCAGATATTTTAGAGAATGGAGCTGTTGAATTAACGTCAATGTTGTCTCAAAGTCACATAAGAAGAATGGGCCATTCGTGAATGGAGGTGGGGCACCTGTTGGTGAGGGAGTTCTTCCACTTCCGGGTATGCTTCACAATTGGCATCAGGTGTACTTTCTGGGTCTGGACTCTGGAGTTCTAAATGCAAGATCTCGAAGTAAATATCACCAAATTTAGTTTGGCAAATGGTGCAGGTTTAATTTGGCAAATGGTACCCACTCTAAATGCTTGGCAAATGGTACCTACTTTAAATGCTGAAGCTGCAAGAGAGGACTCGGAGAAAGTCGCATCCACGGTTGAAGTCAAAAGCTTTTCAACTTTCCAGCTATAACGAGTGGGGTGACATTAAAAGGTACACATTCACTGTGTATATCTACCTTCCCAAAGAGTATTGAGTAGTCACTGCATTCATTTATGAGAATAAAATTTATTAAAAATTTATTTATGACTATAATTTACATATATATTTTTTTTGGGTAATGTTTAATGAAGTTGTTTACTAACGCAACAGAATAGTTAATAGTTAGGAAGGTAGATTTTAGCAGGAATTGAGTAAATTTTTATTAAAAAATTCAGGTAGTTAGAGTGTTTGAATTGCATTCCTTATGATGGATATGGATTCAACACCATCAAAAACCTTTTAAACACCCAAAATACTAAAGTTTAATTACTATAACCTAAATTTTCAAAAAAAATTATGAGAATTTTTCATAATCTAACCAGAATTTCTAAGTTATTCTGTGGGTTTGTTTAGACTATGGCATACTTAATAGCAGGATTACAATTAAGAAGGGCAGGTTCACAAGATTTACCTTTTGAGTAAAAAACCCTGGAACCTGGATGGAAGTTGGGTGAGGACTAAACCCCACTAAGAAACTGGATAGGGACAAATCCCACTAGTTCCACACCTCACGAATAAAATTATATTAATAATTATTATAAATTTATTTTAATTAAATATTTATCAAGAAAAATCAAATTCCACACCTTATAAATAAAATTATATTAATAATTATTATAAATTTATTTTAATTAAATATTTATCACTAAAAATCAAATTTCTTAATATTAAAATATATTTTTACATCAAAATATTAAATAAAATTTAAATTGCTTTTTTTATATAATAAATTTTATAATGAATTTCACTCTCCATACATTACATTATCAATTATATTATAATGAATTTCATCTAGATACATAATATTATTTTATAAAGAACTTTTTTTTGAAAAAAAGTGGCAGTGAATTGGAAAATTAAAAAATAGAGTGTGGCATGAGTTTATGAGAAAAATATATGGCTTTTCAGTTTTTGTATTACTTAATTTATCACTTTTATCCAAGTATTGAAGGAATTTCACAGTGCTTTTTTATCCAAGTATTGAGGGGTTTTCCCAGTGCATTATATTAGATATCATTATCATTTATTTATGACCATTTTCATAAGAAGTAGTAGTAAAAAGTCGAATTAAAACTACAGAAATAAATCATATAAAGTCAAACAAGATTTCCATAAAAATCATCCATTCCAGATCGTTTCTGACTCAAATGCTTTTCACTGTGAAATTTTCCCAAGATCAAACCCACTTAACCTATTTATGTCTTTACTCTAGTTTCCTCTCAAGTGGGGAGTATCGTGATGTGTTTTATTGTAAGTTTTGTGGTTTGGAAAGGGGAGTATTGTGATGTGTTTCATCTTCTCAATTTGGACGACAATAAATGGGTATCTATTGATGCCAAGGCGTGTAGGGTTCTAACATGTGATATTTCATATCTGTTGATGCACAGATTTTCTGCAGTTTAATAAAGGTACGTGTACATAGTATTTTGTTTATTTTAAGTTTTTTCCAACTTGGGCAGCTCGGTAGAGAAAGAAAATGATTATATGCATTAATTTGATGTCAGGGCGTTACTTATTTGGTTTTATAGATTTTGCTTTGAGGAAATATAAATAATTGCAAGAAAACCATCGGAACAGGATAAACTCGTGGGAAACGCTTAATCAAAGGTTCTGTAATATCACCTTTATCGAGAAAACATTATTCCATTTATTGATCCGTTTCCCCAAATATAAAGGAAAATTCAGGGAGATGCCTGTATTTTGTCATTATAGAGACATTGCTTTGTTTCAAATTTCTTTTTGCCTTTCAAAAAAGGAATGGCGGCAGGCAGTGGCGTGAATATCTGTGTTCTGTTTTGATATTTTGCTTTTATAGAATTTTAAGCTGTGTTTGAGAGTAATTTTCATGGATTGAAAGTATTTTTACTGCGCCAAAGTTAATTTTCTCCTCAATGGAAGTTAATTTGTTTTTAATTTGCTTTCTTTTTTTATTTATAAATTTTTGTTTGAAATTTTAAAATTAACTTGAAGTTGATTTGTTTGTCCAGTCTCCATTTTAGTTAATTAAGGGAAAGAATCTCAAAAATTCACAAAGAACCAAGGACAGCTGACCGTACCATGCATCGCTGGCATTATTATTTATTCATAGATTTTGAAACTTTAATGGAGAAGCTTTGCCCAATCCTAATATAAACAGGTAAGGTGTTTTGTATATATATGTATATATATTTATGTTGTGAGGTAAGGTGTTTTGCATATATATATATATTCATGTTGTGAGATTTTAAGTTAGTTTTGAAAGTTTTTAATTTTTTTAGGTTATGGTTAAAATATGTTTGACTAGACTAAGGTTAATGTGTTTTTATTTTGCATTTTAGTTTTAAATAAAAATCCAAGAATTTCAAGAATTTACAAATAATGCACAAACACTATATATATGAATATTCTATTTTAATTAATAAAATCTAAATTGGTATTTGTTTTTGGTTTAGCATCTCTAAGTAGTATTTGCTTTTGTTTTGGCATTTTTTTTTTTAGCATTTTTTTTAGTTGTTCTAACCTAACGGGATTTGAACTTTGAATCTCTTGCTTTACATATAACTAATCTTAACTTAGTATTAATATTATAAATATTAACTTAGTATTAATATTATAAATATGAACAATTTTTCTTCCACACAGAATAAAGTTCAATATTTTATTAATAACATAAATATAAATACAAGTAACAAAAATTCATTCAATTTGCAATGAGGAATTGGAACATAGTAGTGTTGCTTCTAAACAAATGTAAACAAAAATAATAGATTAATTTAATTTGTTATGGTTGCATTTGAAAATGAAAATTATAACATTTCATTTTTCAAAACCCTCAATTTAATTAAACAAAATATTTCAAGATTATCAAATCGAAAGTGTCTAAACAATTTTTAATTTATGAAAGATTGATATTTCTCAAACCAAATTCCAATATAAACTCATATAAACCACCATTAAAGCTGAAATATTCCTCTACTACAATGTTATCGACTCATTTTTTCTTTACTAATAAGATTTTTCATAAATTCAAATATATTAAAAATTCTATTTATTTTTTTGGATAAATTTAAATATATTACAAATATCAATAAAAAAAAATAAAAATTTATAATTAAAATTATCAAAAATAAAATAAATTACTTATAATTTAAAATTAAATAATTAAATTCGATAATTAAAAATTAAATAAAAATATCTATGATTTAAAACCGAATAAAAAATAAATAAATAATTAAATTCGATAATTAAAAATAAATAAAAATATCTACGATTTGTTATCAAAATTAAATAAATTTTTTTGATGGTTAAAAATATAAAAAAATTGAATTAAAATATTTATAATTTAAATTCAAATAAATATATTATAAACAAATAAAGGAGAGGAGACGCTCCAAAAAAAAAAAACCAGAGAAAAAGAAATTTTACAAAAGCTGGAGGAAAGATATTCACGAAAGCAGAAGATCGTTCATTTCTCTTTGGTGTAGCGAATTCAAATTTTCTAATGCATGCTGATGAAATGCCTGTCCCCGTATCATACCAAAAAGCTATAAGCTATCAGTTCAGAGCGCCTTGACCGTTTGAAAGGAGGAAGAGTATATAACACATTCTTGCATGCCAAAGGTCTCTAGACTTTCATCTCTTCTTCTGCTTCTTTACATTTCTTTGGCTTTCTCTTCTCTTTTCTTTTTTTCTTCGTCACTGTTGGTTTCCTCTGTTGCATGGCCATGCATCTTGGTTTTTTAGCTTTTTAATTTTCATCTGCTTGTCCGTTTTGACTGTAATTTGAGTGTTTCTTTTCGTTTTAATTGTAATTCATCATTCTTTCTTTTGCCGTGGGTGTTTGCATCGATTGCCCTGGTGATTTTATTTTGTTGCAGAAATGTAGAGCAGGAGAATCGATGAAAGGCATGTTACTTATTGGAGTGGAGGACAGGTATGGATTTGTTTTTCAATTTATATCTATTCAGATAGTTTTCCTTGAGAATCTGCACAGTGAGAAGCCTCGTAGTAGATAATGGTTGATAGTTGTTTTCAGGTTTTAGCTGCATAGAGCCCTAATCATTAAACCGATTGTCTTCATTATTTCTACTTTCGCAATGAAGCTATGGGAATTGCAAGGGGCTTAACCATTGAGATAATGCATTTATTCCCTCTGGCATTTCTTGCTTATGGGTTTTGATCTGGTTAATAATTTTGCAACAGGTGAAAGGGAGGGTTATGAGACGAGGAACCTTTTTTTTGTGCGGTTTGCAGGAAGCCGAGATGGAGATTGGCACGCCGGACAGGATACGAACGTGCCAAAGGATGTTCGTACACCTGTTAGTAAGGTGAGCAACGATCCCTTAATTCTCGGTTTCCAAGAGAAGATTAAAAAAACAAATTCGCTAATCGCTAATCTTTTATTTTCTCAGCGAAGTGGGACACGCGGAAAGAGACAGGACAGATTTCAGCGATCTTGGACGCGCGGAGAGTGAAACGGGTGTTCGTACGCCTTTTCCCTTCATTCATTATAATAACTCTAAGGTACAGACCCTTCTATTACATTCACCGATGTCGGTATCTCATAGTTCCTACTAGTACATATTGTATCAGTTGATGTAGCTGGAGCTAAACAACCAACCTCTTAGATTATGAGTGTTAACATTAATTTCCTCAATATTTCCTTTTGTGTATTCGCTTTTTTTTTTCCTTTTGCTGTAGGGTGTACAACAGAGGATAGATAGCTAGATATGGTTTTGCCTGTTAGTTAATGGGCCCTTTTCCAGGTAATTTTAATTTAATTTTGCTGTAGGGTGTACAAAAGAGGATAGATCGCTAAATATGGTTTTCCTGTTAGTTAATGGGTTGCATTAGTGTTTATGGAGCACTAAAAGTACTCTTCTCTGTTTGAGCTTTTGAAGGAGTCATGGATATAAGACTGCTGAAGAATACTACGAGCCTCCCTCGTGTAGGTACACCACATTGTTTTGGTCGCTTTTCGTTGGCTATCTTTTTCTTTATTTTTATCCATTGGCTAGGCGATTTAATTTCTCTGTTATTTTTTTTCTTTTTCTAATTTCTATATTTCAGACGAGCTTTAGACTTTTAGTTATGCGTATCTATATAATGGATAATGGGATTCCGCCTTGGTAGAAAATGGCAGAGAGCCTGAAGAGTCGTTATTCATAGGAGATATTATAACACATTTAATTATTAAATTGATTTTAGACTGAAATAGTGGGAAAATTTTTTGGCATGTTGTGGGGAATCTCGTTTACATTAAAATTTTTTGTTTGATTATTGGTTGTGATCTAATGTTGAAAGTGATTTGCGATGGGTGAAAAGGAGGGAGCGTTAGGAGATGTTATAACACTTTTAATAATTAAATTGATTTTAGACAGAAACTGTGGGAAAAATTATTGGCATGTTGTGGGAAATCTCGTTTACATTTAAATTTTTTGTTCGATTATTGATTGTGGCCTAATGTTGAAAGTGATTTGCTATAGGCGAAAAGGAGGGAGGGTTCCATTGAGGATGAAGATGAGATGATAAAATAATATTTTTGTTTCAAGTTCGGAGCCTAATATCTTCCGCAGGTTTGTTTGTCTCGCTTAGATCATTTCTATATGCCAGTTCGTACATGGTTTTAAAAACATTTTAAATTCTCATTGGTTTCTATATTTGTCTCTATGTGTCTACCTCAATGTTAAGAGGGAGATTTATTTATAATACTTTCTAAGGAGGTGTTTAAATCATTTGCAGATGAGATTACATTTTGGATAAGGAAAGAGGATGGATAATATGATCAAGATTTTCTTGCTTTGGGAATGGTGATTCATATGGACCTTCCACTCCCTCATTCTTTGTTGGGATACACAGGTACCTATTTTGTTTGTCATACTCTCAATAGGTAAGTATAAATGTTATCATTCTCGGTGTTTCAAAAAGACAATATTCACTATTCACTAATTTGAAACTATGAACTAATCTGGAATCATATAACTTCTATAACTTCAATTTATGCTTCTAATTAGGTTCATATATTCATTAATTTTATGTGCAAAGATAAACATAAATGATTATTCATTAATTTTGTAAACATAAACTAGGGTTTAATACATATTGTGAATTTTATTTACCTCTAAAAGATCAAAACAGAAGGAAAGTTGAGAAAAATTCGAAGACATTGGTTATTACTCACTTGTCTAAATCACATTATAATTTTACAAGGAACAATGACAATGGGTTTGAAGAAGGAAAAGCGGTCATACTATTTATAGGCATAGGGAGGGGCACCTTGTATGTCATAAGTATAAGTGGGGTGGTTATATGCCTAATCTTGGTGTGGCTAGTTGTTACTAAGTTGATTTGCTTGATGATGAGCAACTCTAGTAGTCCACCTCTCTATACTTACTTTCAAGATAAATCTTGAGGGCCTATAGTCTCTATGACAGATTGAGGACTTATATTTAAAATTTTCTTGTTCTGTCAAAATTTCACTGAAAGAACTAGATGGTTCTAGAGGAAAGGTTATCCTAAGTCAAATGATAGTTGGTCTTTATGTCAACGATAGTTGGTCTTTACGTCGGCGGATGTAGATGTGAGTTGTATTAACTTCAAATGCTTTAAAGTTCGTATGTTACATTTCATTTAGTTATTTCGTTTTTGATGGATAATTTTAGTTTCTTCATTTTCAACTCTCAACAAGTTTTGAATGAATTATAGTTACTTAACATTTTTTTTTTTAAATGAGGGATGTCACTTAATCTAACCTTCAATGAGTGGGTGAAATTATTACGTAGCATTTAGCGAACTACCCAGCGAGTTATTATGAATCCAATAAACATCCTTTGTAGCCACAGAGGATCTCTTCAAAAACTACGTAAGCCGTACATCATGTCTTCTTTCTTTTGATTTTCTAAGAGCAAGTGTGAGATAGAATTGGGGTCAAAGCACAACATGTAGAGGTTTGCCCTTAGTGGCCACATTACGGAAATGGAAACATTTTGTGAATTGGGGTCAAAGCACAGGATGTAGAGGTTTTCCCTTAGTGGCAACATTATGGAAATGGAAACATTTTATTGGTTGGAGAAGATGAATGCTACCCAAAATAGAGGGACATTGTCACATCATGTCCATTGGACACCAAATATAGAAATGCGATTTGAAATGTTTTGATCTCTTGCTTTGTTTTCACATGATTATAGTAAAGGCTTTATGAATTTTGAAACAATACAAAGACTTTTTATGGTAACTTGAGCATAGATATATATTCGAGGCATACTCCGATCCTCCTTAATAGTGGAGACAAATAGAAGAAATGCCTATCACTACGTTGCACTAGAAAACAAATTCAAAAGTTTGCAAATTGGAGTCCATAAATCTGATATGACTTAATCTAACCTGCAATGAGTGGGTAAAATTATTACGTAGCATTTAGTGAACTACCCAGCTAGTTATTATGAGTCTAATAAACATACTTCGTAGCCACAGAGGATCTCTTCGAAGACTGAGTAAGCTTTACATCATGTCTTCTTTCTTTTGATTTTCTAAGAGCAAGTGTGAGATAGAATTGGGGTCAAAGCACATCATGTATAGGTTTTCCCTTAGTGGCAACATTATGGAATTGGAAACATTTTGTGAATTGGGGTCAAAGCAGAACATATAGAGGTTTTCCCTTAGTGGCAACATTATGGAAATGGAAACATTTTATTGGGTGGAGAAGATGAATGCTACCCAAAATAGAGATACATTGTCACATCATGTCCATTGGACACCAATTATAGAAATGCTATCTGAAACATTTTGATCTCTTGCTTTGTTTTCACATTATTATAGTAAAGGCTTTGTGAATTTTGAAACAATACAGAGCCTTTTTATGGTAACATGAGCATAGCTATCTATTTGAGGCATTCTCTGACCCTCCTTAATAGTGGAGACAAATAGAAGAAATGCCTATCACTACATTGCACTAGAAAAAAATTCAAAAGTTTGCAAATTGGAGTCCATAAATATGATATGAGCCTGCATATTCTAGTGATAAATCTAATTCCATTGGAGTTGGAGGTGGAGGTCTCTTCCGAGCAAAAGAGGGTCGAAATTTTACAATGTAATTTCAAACCTTGGCATAGTTGTTTGAAAACTTATGAATAATTAAAACACACTTTATTCCCTCCCATATAAACAACATCAATCATAACATTAGCCTATTGTTAATCAAAGTATCACTATCGGTTAGAATTCTATTGTTAAACCTGGATTTGTAAGATGTATTAGTAATTATCTACCATTTTGTCATGTGGAAATTTGTACAAATTTTTCCACTCTTTTCATGTTCTTGAGTTTTAGGATAGTGAGAAAGTGTGTGTTGGAAGGTTGGCCTCCTGAAATATTGAAAGATCGTCTTGAGCTACTTCATCTTGTGAGCAACCTAGTGAAACCTTGATTTGTAAGACGTATTAGTAATTATCTACCATTTTGTCATGTGGAAATTTTTACAAATTTTTCCACTCTTTTCATGTTCTTGAGTTTTAGGATAGTGAGAAAGTGTGTGTTGGAAGGTTGGCCTCCTGAAATATATTGAAATATCTTCTTGAGCTACTTCATCTTGTGAGCAACCCAAAATAAATGCGATGTTTGGTTGGGGAACATGGGAAGCTTTATGCTACAAAGGCCTGAAAATTGATGTATGGCTGAGTGCCCCCTAATTTCATGCCTATGTGGATATCCATATGAGAGGGCTGTTGCTAGTAGATCAAAAGAAGACAAAAAAGTTGTCACATTTTGGAGACTTGTAGCATCAACTGTCAGTTAAGGTATTTTCTTGCCATTTTCACTTGTAACCACAAATCAGTAATTTCAAGTAGAATTTAAGGATATAAGGTGTAGATTGTAGGGTATGATTTACATATATTCTATGTCAAGTCCTTTATTCAACAATAGGATGTACCTCCAACTCCATGACCTTGACTGGAAGTACAATATTGGAATTTTGGAAGCATACGAACATCCAAGGATCTAGTGTGACTTGATTTTTATAGCAAATTAGGTCGTTGATCTAGCAAGTAGACAAACAAACAATCAAGCAACGGTAGACGTTTTTTCTGAGGCAGATCTGTAAAACAATATATAGGGTATACCTTAGAGTCATGATTCATTTGTGGGATTAAGAAAACAAGAGTTGAGAAGTGTTAAAATGCTATAAGATGCACCCAGGTCTTTTACTATTATGAGGAACAAGTGCAGGGGTCCAATGCATTAATATTTGTTTGGCGGGCATAATCTAGTTGGTATACAGGGCCTAAAGCTAGAATAGGGCATACATTTTCAAAAATGTTGGGTGACTTATTGCAATACTTATAGGCAGTTTCTCCAATGGTAACTAAAAATCTAAATATACTAATTGAAGTGGAAATTGTCTCAGATATTAAACCACGCAAGTGCTCATAACATAATATGTTGGAGTCTTTGTATTAATGGGCTATGAATTGTATCATCTTATGGATCATTCTGTTCTTGACTCGTGGTCTATTTGGGAGCATAAAGTGTTTTTTTTTTTTAACTGAGGACATGGTGAAATGGTGAACGCTCAATGCTTTGTTATAGATATATATATACATAATTGTGCAGCAATTTTGGGACTGGGTTGACCTACAACACACAAAAGTAATGTAAGTCGACCTTTGAATGCTGATTATGGCCGACCTTCATAAAATGTTCATGATGATGTGGATTTGAGAAGGGATGAAGTATTTGAAGAAGCTAATTGATGATTAAAGGGAGTGCTCTTCCATCAAGGACTGTAGTGTCCACTTGGGAGTGCATTTGCTTGTTTAGGTGGCTAGTTTTTGAAGGTTGTTTGCCCCTGTTTTATTGGAGAAATGATCATCGTGGACCTGTTGTGTAAGGGAGTTTCGCGTGTTGATTAGTGGATATGGCTGACATGTTGAACGTTTGGAGGCTAAACATGGCACCATGGAGATCACACTTGTTATCACTTTGGGGGGTTTCTATACCTTGAGGGACCACTTTCCCACACTTGGAAATTGTACCCATTGAATTTGTGGAGGAAGAGGAACATTTAAAAGGTCTTTGGAGGTTGGATAATACAGTAAACCCCCTTATTCCCCTCATTTAAGGAGATATACTACTTCTGAGGGCTTCTTCCCCTTTAGCATTGTACAAGTGGCTTGATAAAGACCCTATTTTGTAATTTTAGATTATCCAATTGGTGAAGAGGGATTTTACCTCCTTCATAGGTTATATTAGTGGATTTTAGCCTAGGAAAATAATATTTTAATGTAAAGGAAGTTGAGAACCTCATCTATAAATAGAGATGCACTTCATCTCAGTTTCTCATGGTGGGATTGGGGAGAAATCTTTTAGCAAGTCTAAAATTTATGAAATTTTTTGTTGTTTCTTAATTTTGAATATGGAGGAATAAGTAGAATGACCTCTCAAAGGATTTGGTTGATGTGGATAATCTTCTTCTCTTGGATGAATATTGGTAGATCTTGATGAAGAAGGCCTTTGGGATGTGGATAGTCTTCTTTTCATGGGATGAATATCTGTAGAACTTGAATGAATGCATGGTGATCTGAGTAAGTGGTCTTTTATCATCTTGGTTATGGTTATGGATAAGGGTTATTAAATATTCACGACAGTGTTGTTGGTATATTTATTTCATTGCCACTCTTGAACAGACCCTCAACCAAGTTCTTTTGAGATGACCTAAGTGGAGCTCCCTCCCTTATACCCTTCTTGAAGATTGTATGAATTTTGGCCCAAACCTCTAGGGTACATGAGTGTGTTTCATTAGGCTTTGAAGTTAAATCTTATCCAACCCTCATTAAACCTCTCATTAATATCTTTTGAGATGATCTAAGTGGAGCCCACTCCCTTATCCCATCTTTGAAGATTGTAGGAGGCCTAGGTCAAACCTCTAAGGGATACAAGTGGGTCTCCCATAGTCTTTGAACCTAGATCTACTCCATTTCATTCCAAATGTGTTGCTCCTTGACCCCATAACACAAAATACATTGGCAAGCTAAGGCATTGATATCTCTCCTCTATCACCCTTCTTTTAAAATCCTTTAAACCATTTTGCTTGGGTTCAGTCTCCTAAATCTCATTGTAATTCCTTGATTGTGTGTATCTGGGGACCTTCCCTTTGAACTCAAATTTGGAAGTTACCCTAAATAAATCCCTAGCAACCTTATGTTCAAGACCGACCTTAAACCCTAATTGTTCAATCCTTTGATTGGTGGTAATCGAAGTAGAAGTCTTAGGGAGCTCTTGACTTAGTTTGATTGGGCCATTAAATCCCTAAGATCTACTAAGGGGGTTTAGCTAGAGTATATTCGGTTAGAAGTGAAAATAGGGTGTGAGGTGACAATGGCCTCGCCCTTGAGTTACATAGGGTTTTGCACTTGAACTTTGGGACTTTATGTGAGATTTTGTTGTAATAATACCAAATGACATATTGCATTTGATGACTTGGTTTAATGTGCTAACGACAACTCTCTAATAAAATTAATGTAGTGGAGGATAGTTTTCCTTATTCTTGCCTTAGTATTTGTTAAATACCCCCTCATTGGTGAGGCCCATATTCCTTATTTTGTTTCATGGGTTAAAATCCTACCCTTTGCCTTTTGACCTCGAATTTGGTTTTTTGGACATCTTTTCCATTTGTTTCCTTTGAATTTTATGAATTTATGGACCGTTTCATGCAATTTATGGAGTTCAAAAACACTCACCCTTGTCTTGTGGCTCTCAATCTTGAACATGGGGTGCATAGTGGTCCCTACCACTTTTGTTTAGTTTATTTCATGTGTGCTTATTTTTTGGATCATTTTTCGCTGCTATAAGTTGGATTCTCATCCAAGTTGCAAAAATACTTCTCTCCCTCGCTCGTTTTCACGACTTTATTATTTAGACTTTCCAAAAGGAAATCAATTACTTCATGCTAGGAAATAATATATTCACTAATCTTATTAGAGACAGTGACCAAAGGAACAAATTCAATTTTGTTTTAGGAATTTTCAATGATTGTGAAGGAACCTATCTCCCTTTCAAAACTTTTTTACTTTATTCAATAGTGGAAGGAGTTAGATAAATGAGACATTTTCTTTTATATTACAATGTCATATGCAAAACATGTGAAGTGTGAAGCCAAATCCCTTGATACAAGTAAATCTCCAACAACCTAGATTGTTATGGCTCATCGTTGCGCCTTACCAAGATTAGCCTTGGACCTTATGTGGCTCAATCTAGCTCGTGAACCATCCACCTTCTTGGAGAGTGATAAATAGTTTGATTCTATTGCCGCAAAATCTAGCAGGCTTCAGAGAAGGAAAACCTACAAGGTATAAACTAGACAATGGCACAACAATGGGGTAGTGTTCCACTGTCACCATAGCGAAAACCCCCTGCTCTTTACGGATTTTCACCGACGGGAGGAGTCCAGACTGGAGGGAGATCACTTATAATGGATGATCTCACTTGGGGCTCTTCAAGAAATACACAATTTAGGTTTAATGTGTTATAAAAATAGAGGGATCAGAGAGCGATAGACACAACACCAAAACACATTGTGATATCTTTATTGATCACAACAGTTACACATATATAGGACCTAAAACACTGACTTAGACACATTTAAATCACGACTACAACTCATACATAGGAAATAACAAATTCTAGATTGACGCTTGGGAACTCGCAATGACAAATTTCAACGACACATGGAAGCATTACTTCTAATACCCTCCCTTAATGCTTACATGAAAAATATTGAAAACACATATTACAACAACACAGATAATATGTGTCTGATTGGTCTTCATCAACACTCACATCCACTCTGGAATCTCACAAACACCGCTCTTTCACCACCACATCTTCGAGCTATTAGTGGACCTACATTTAAAATGTAACCACCTTTGACCATCATTGATGAACTTTGCAAGATCAACAATATTGACACCTTGGCTCATCGGGCCTTTTGCGATAAGAGTCGTTAAGTAATGAACCATCTTATGGACCAACTACCATCTGTTGGATATTTCAATTTTGACTATCCGTCAGTTGCTAGGATGTAGGTCTGGATACTGAATGTGTTCAAAAGTTGATCAAACAAATTGACCTACTAACACACAAGAATTGATGTTTCAGACACTGTGGATTCTAGTTTAAGAACCACTGACCCTTTTTTTAACCAATAAAAACACACAAGAATTGATGTTTCGGAAACTAGGGCTTCTAGTTTAAGAACCACCAACCATTTTTATAATCATACTTGAAAGAAATAGAAAACTACTTCAACTTGCACCACAACAAAACACCAAAACATATAGAGACAAAATCAATGACTTCTCTTTATTGATATGTGCAGATCAAATCAAATATAATAATAATAACTTTGCATATTGGTATTTACCATCAGATATACAATGTTTATATCTCGATCTTTGGATAAACAATACCACAATATTTTATTAGTTTTTAGATCTAGAATGAGAAATGCCAACATTCCACTTGCATGCCACAACTGTACATCTTGCGCCATCTGATAATCTCGAGAACCACCATTTAAAACATGTAGACATTGCTCTCAATTGTCGATCCACACTAGATCAAACCAAATCTATGTTGATCTAGCTTCTTCACAAATATTTGTCCACATTGGAACTTCACACAAAACAACGCTGGATCTTTCCAATTCTCCTTTGCATGCAACTATCCACAATCCACACACAAATCAAATATTCAAACAAAAGACTCCTACAAACAATAGATCAAACACTCTATTAAACTAATCTATGTACAAAGGAGTATCATGGCTAAAATTGCATAATCTCAGCCCCTCTCGTGAGAGAGTTAGGGCTGAACCAAATCTGATACCATGTTAGAAAAATAGAGAGATCAAAGAGTGATTGCACACAACACCAAAACACACTGTGATATCTTTATTGATCACAACAGTTACATATATATAGTACATAAAACACTGACTCCGACACATCTAAATCACGACCACAACTCATACATAGGAAACGACTGCTAGATTGACGCTTGGGAACTCACAATGACAACTCACAACAACACATGTAAGCATTACTTCCCTTAGCTTCATAAGGAGGCAACTCATTTTGTATGAAAAGAGGGCACAAGACCTAGGGTATGATCAATTGAATGTGTTGGAGTATCGAAAGGTCAGGGCCAAGAGAAAAGGTTTCCAATAATTGGTATCAACTATATCAAGGCTCATGAAACCTTCAAGAAAACCCTTAAGTTGAAGCAAGGAAAACTAGGGTTTCCCTCTTAGGAAAGCAACTACAGAAAGAAAGTTTATGGATGAAATTGAAGTGGATGCCCACCAAAAGGATAGATTTTGTGGCCAAGTGCCAAGACTATCCTATTGATGTTTAGGCTTTACAACCACCAAAAACTCACTTTTCTATGGATTCACACCAAGCCCTAGTTTCTTAGCTTGACCTTGAAAGGGTTGAATTGGGAGAGAGAAAAATATGGATAAGATTTAAGTATGATCACCAATAAACTTGACTAGTTCCTTGTTCCTTGGGAATATGGAGTCAAGGATGCGATAGGTTAGCTAATCTTGCTTCCAAGGAGGCTGAAATTTGATGCCCTAGCAACAAGGCTTCAAGCATTTACTCACTCAAAGGAAAAATGGAAACTTATGAGAGAGCTACAAGGGGTTCACAACTAG
This sequence comes from Pinus albicaulis, assembly GCA_034641835.2. Taxonomy (NCBI): domain Eukaryota; kingdom Viridiplantae; phylum Streptophyta; class Pinopsida; order Pinales; family Pinaceae; genus Pinus; species Pinus albicaulis. The sequence goes on along the minus strand of CM076570.1, from coordinate 1,109,286,810 downwards.
GACAATTCTTAACATGTTATGTATGAGTAATGTATGCAATATTAACCTAGATAGCATTCAATTAATCTTCAACAAAATTAGGGCACAATTTAACATAAACTAGATTCAACAATTCCATACATTAGACATAGATTAATAGATTTCAGCAACCAAGATCACTTACAAGATAACATGGGATATTTCCATCCATTAAACCAAATAATAGCTCTAAAGAACATCTAAAATCAGCTCCAAATATTGAAATTCATCCAAGATCTCCAATTTATCCACAAGAGAACAAGTTAAAGTTCCTCTAGAGGCCGAAATTCCAAGAAGTTATGATGATGAGTTACAATGGCATAATCTGTAATTTATAAGAGGCATACTAATGTTTGTTAACCTACAAGCCCCTCTAAAATTATAAAATAATGTGCAAAATAAACCTAGGTCACAAGCTAACCTAGTAGCCTTTGTGAAATTAAATCTATCTCCATAAATGCAAGTCAAAATAATGACGCATGCTAGTGTAGGCTTCCTAACAGTAGACATTGAGGCCTTCAGTGCCTTCTTTGGTGTAGAGGCCTTCTAAAATCACGATCTAAGGGTTGGCCCATAGATCTCCATCAAAATAATCCCATGGACCCCAATTGTGGGTTTGGGGCACCAAATGGGTCTCCTAGTGGTGTAAATGCATGATTATTCTCCAATGTTGAGGGCTTTGGAGATGGTGCTAGCCCTCCCATGTCTCAAGGTATGAGACAAAGCTCATCTGGGCCTTGGATCAACTGCCTGATACTGCTAATCCAGCTGGGGGCATACTTGTCTAGGTTCTTCATCCATTAATGATAAAGGGGTAAAGTGCAGAAACACTATGGGTGTTGAAGGTTCCCATCGATATAAATGATGCTCTACAATTAGTGGGAGTCCCCTAGCTCTCAATGCCTCATTCGTGGGTGTCAATATGCTCCTCTAGTGGACTTCGGCCCCAGTTAAGTTTCCCATCCCATGATGAAACCACCTGTCAATCACACATAATATCTAGTGTTGCATCTTCACCATTAGGTACTTTTAATCATTATTGCATCTAAGTGAACCAAGCTTGCAAGTAATGAGAAAATCAACACTTCATACAAGACTTCCCTTCCAAATTTGGGGCTTTGATTTCGCAATAGGGTTACCTCCCTAGGTAGGAGTGGCTAACAGACCACCCTATTACATGTTCTCAGATCCTAAAGGGAAAGACATATCCTTGGTTCCCTCCTAAGTTTGATAGGTGTCATGTGAATAATGATGGAGCGGAGGGCAAAGGAACTTCATGGTCAAGTGGGTTGACATGATAGGGAGTCCTCATCCTGAGCGTACAAATGTGAGGAGGGAGCCATCGTGGATGCATGAGTTACCTCAACCTTTGTTTTTCCACCCCTCTTATTTCCTTTTTGAATTTTTCTTGATTCTTTCGTTGTATTACTGCTCATAGGTCAAAGGCTTTGGAGTTTTCTTTGCATGATTTGTAGCAGTTATTACCTCCTTAGTAGTGGGGTAGTTCATCGCCACCAGGGGTTGGGACATGCGAAGGTTCCTCTTCCATTATGTGGTCGGGAAACATTGGCCCAAGAACTGGGTGATGGCCATAATTATGGAGGTAGAGCGCATGCTTGACCTTTTACCATGCGCTTCTTATAAGTCCTGACCATCTTTTGCATTTTTATAATTTTCTTATCTTTTGTTTTGCTTGTGGCCATCATATGTTGTTTCTTTTTATTTTAGTTGCATCAACTTTCCGGGGCATAATTCCGGTGCTTGACTCAGGTATAAGGGTAGGGGAAAGGGGTGTGCCAAATCCCATTGAATCCATAGTCAATTGGGCTCGAAGAGGGGAGGTGGAACAGGGGCTCATGTTGTGAGATGGAAAATGGTGAGTATGGAAATGGGATATGCGGGACTATGTTATCTCACATCGTGTTTTCCTAGGTAGTGCCCTCCCTAAAGCCATGGTCCATTAAGGGAGGTTCCACTAGGCTAGGGTTGAAAGTTAACCCCCCATTCAAGGTGAGGGAACAATATTACGGTAAAAGGTCGCCAAATATTCCATATCAAAATCCCAATTACAAACAAGCATAAGCACCTGATTGCAAAATGAATAAAGTACCTTTTGCGTTGGGTTGCCCACCTTCCAACATGCGCTCTTGGAAAATGGGTGACCAAACATACGACTGATGTAGGTGGCGAAGATATGAATGGAACGTCACATCGACTACTCGGTGGCTGTCGAGGTTGTTGGATACTAGTTGGAATTGATGAATAGGAGAGAGATTTCTCCTAGAGGTAACCCTTTTTTGGTGGGTTACAGGCTCTTGAACTATTTCTTACATTTTTTGTTACTTCACCTCCGGCATGCATCCATTCTTAATATGGTGCATTGTTTTAGTGGTTCCTCATGGGTGTTAAACCCACAAACTGTTAGTTGGATTCACTCTTCTTTAGGCATAATCCATTTCTCCACATTTTTATTTTCCTTTCATGGGAGAATTCTCCACCCCATTTTGCTCACCATCTCTCCCTTCGTACTTCATTTACCCTCCCTTTTCAACAAGGCCTTTTCCTCTAGTCAACCCTTTGGTACCTTTTAATTCCTCCATGGATTCTCTATCAAGTCTGTGTTGGATTCTCTTGGAAAATAGGCCTCTTGTTCCTTGTCATGTGGGGGCCATGTTTCTCCATATCCCCTCAGTGCACACATTTCTTGCGGTCTTCCTCTATTTTAACTAGCATTGTTGTTGCATAAGTAATTTATGTTCCTACTAAAAACCATATTGTTGGAGTCTCTTTGCCTTTCTCTTGATTTATTAGAGAATTCTATGCAATTTTCACTACAACACCTTCTCCTAACTTAGCCTTGCCCTTCTCAATGTTCCTTCTTATCCCTTGAGTTGCACTTGTTTTAGCTTTCTCACTCTTACAAGGGAGCCCCCTACCACAAAATTTTGCTCCCTCTTTCTTTTTTCTCATCATACATGTCCTTTGGGAAATGGATTAGTTTGGTAGCCTCCTTTATATAGGCAATATTACATGCTCCTATGCCTATTAATAGTGTTTAACCTTGTACAACGTTACTTTCCCACATCACCTCCATTGAGCACAAAATTTTGCTCCCTCTTTCTTTTTTCTCATCATACATGTCCTTTGGGAAATGGAATAGTTTGTTAGCCTCCTTTATATAGGAAAGATTACATGCTCCTATGCCTATTAATAACATTTAATCTTATACAATGTTAATTTTCCACATCACCTCCATTGAGCACCTTGGTTTCTCCTTACTCTCTTCTTGACTATATTTTGTTTTAATTGTTTTCTTTAGCAAGTTCATTGTCCATCGACATCTTATTATTCAGAAACCCATATGACAATGATTTCATACTCCTTTTGGGTAGATGTAGTATCATATAATATAGGATACACTTAGGAATGTCCAAAAGTGGCCAAAGTAGGCTAATGGAACTCGGGAGTACAACAAGGCACAATAGTGATGAGGGGGTGTTAAAGATACCTTTAGGTGACAAACAAAGTACATTTAAATATAGTCAGTAGAAATGGATAAAGCCATATGAAAACTAAGAATGAGTACATTGTAATGCAAAAGGAAAAAATAAAAGAGGGGGGAAACTACTTTGCCAACATATGTAGATGTACAGGTGGGGGAATTATCTCTATCATAATTAATCACCATTAAATTATCAATGCAAAATGTAATGATATGCTTTCGGGAATACTTGGGGATGAGACAACTCAATTGGGGATTATTGGGAGTGTCTTGGTACAATATATTGAAGGTTTATTAATATTTGAGGAAAAGAGAAATCTGGTAATGGATACTTGACCACTCGATCTATGTCAGAGGACATAGAGGTAAATTAAATAGATTGGGTAATTCTTTATGGCTTCATGTAAGAAGGTTGTCATTTCATGATATAGTAGAAGACATGGATTGTCTCACTTACCTATTTACTTTGTATCCATGGTAGTTATGTCTACATGGTCGTCACACCTTCGATTGCCAGTATAGGTTCAAGGGAAGAGCTCATCAACCTAATAATGCTCAACTTGGATGAGTCTTATTGGGCTGTTGTTCATGTAATTCCCTCTAGGATGTACAAATCCAAACATCTTTGATTTGGATAGCAAAAAAGTGGTAAGAGACCCTCTTGAATCATGGTATAGATAATTACATCTTTATATGATATTATAAAATTTGGGGCATCTTAAGGTGAAGTGCTCTTCTATCTCAATATCCAATAAATGACACAATGAAAATATGTTGTCCATTGACATAATGTAGAGGTCGTGATTTACACATAATTGGTGACAACATACCCTTGATTGTCCTAGTGGGATGTCGAGGTTGTTTGTTGAATGATGCTAAAATTATTTAGGAATAGGAATCCCTCTCTAAGGACTCCTCTTGATTCCTTACTATTGCAGTGCCACTCTAAAGGTTATATGCAAGGATATATATCCTCTTGTCACTGTTAATATTCTAGGATCTTGTGTAACTATATTCTCCAACATATTTCCATCCACTCATTATCCCCTCTGAATGGTTTCCCATTCTACTTTTCATTTTCTTGCAATAGTTTACTTGCTTTCATATCTTGCATGGTGTTCTTCACCCTAGCTTGCCTTTATCTCTAAGCCATTATATGCCCTAATTCTTGATCCTATATACATCCCTAATTTGTATGCTCTTCCCTTACAATTGTTGTAACATTGCAAACAACTAGCTTTTTTGTTGCAAATAATGTAGACCATGTCACTTGTAGCATTGCCCATTGTGATTTCATGTCTTTGCCTAGTGCACGAGTCATTGTCCTTTGTAGTTGACAATGTGTCTGTGGTCTATGTGTGCCAAACCTTAATTTATTCCTCTTTTCTATGTCACTATTGTCACTTCTCACCCTCCATGCCTCGAGTATAATCCCTCCTACTTTTCATTCCCTAAGTGCCTTGAGGGGTGCTTGGGGTTCAATTCTCTTGTTCCTATTTTCCTTTAATATCTTTTTAGTGACATATCCTTTGGTTCTTTTCTCAAATGTTTGTTTGGAGAAATTTGGTGGCTTGATGCATCCCTTGCTCACATCAACTTCTCTATTTCCTTTTTGACATATTGACTCTATTTTTGCCTTGCCCTCACACATTTTTGCCTGCCTTTTAGGACCATCATTTACCTTTCTTTCCTCTTGACCATATTTTTTGGTTTCACAACCTCCATTTTTGGCCTCTTGACCTCGCTTTAGCATTTTGGCCTTTCAACTAGCATTTGACTCTTGTTATCTTGATCCCTCTTCTCCTTATCCTAATAGATCTTATTTTGAACACTTTATGATGTTATTCCATTGTCTTAGTTTATTAGTTGGTAAAATGTGAGTCTTGCCCCAATTGCCTTTTTCTTCATCATTGTCTCATTGTATGAATAGTCTAAAGGTGAAGAGTTACATAATTGGGTTTGTTGGTGGTTTTAGCTATAACATTGCCCAGTCACCCAACTAGGGCGATGCCATCACCTTTAACACTGATACTATGAACAAAATACATATACATAACAATAAAATAATATACCAAAAAAATCCATAAAATTGGTTTTAAGCACTTATTTGTGAATTTTGACCAATTAGTTGCAAACCTTAGATGCACCACCCATTCGTAGACTATGCTGCTCTAGTTCTCTTAGCAGTTGGTCACCCTTGAGTTGGAGCCATGACTCTATTATGGAAATGGCTACTCAATCTAGATATATACCTAGTACTGAATGCGAACTAAGCCAAGGTACCAAACCCAAAAACCTCCAACCAATAGGCTCACATCCCCCATTAGCCCCACACCTAAGTAGTGCACCCACTTCTTTGCGCTCACAATATTGTGGGATGTGGCACCGCCTTAGGGTGTCCAACTCAGGTTGACTAGGGATGTCTCAAAGCCTTGTGGCTTCCATGAGTTCTTGTTGCCCTCGAGGGTCTCCCGACACCCTTTAGGCCCTCTCGTAGGGACACCAATCCATTATTGATCCATATCCAACTGAATAGGGGAAATATCTTTTTATAGGATTGGTGACCCCTCCATTTTATATTTTAATGATATATTATGATATTGTAATACATCAAGACACTTTTTTTGTCGTGGAGTTCGAACCTTTGAACCCCCCATACTCCTTTCACCCCTTGATCTGCAACTGTGGCGTTATTGTGTTAATCTTAGTATATTTGCATATTATGTCTGAAAGACTCAATGGCCTTTTTTCACACAGGGTATTTGACCTAATCACACAGGCACTCTAACCTTCAAACTCACAAGTACTCTGGACCACTAGCCTAGCACATTTATGCACATATATGCACACAAGCCTCCATAGAATCTAGCACACCATCCTATTTTATTTGCACTTGATCACTAGCCTAAATATCATATGTACATATTCATTTTGGTCTAGATCACCCCATCATTCATACTAAATGCCCAAAAACAAACAAGTATAAGCACTTCATTGCAAAATGATCAAAGTACCTTCTAAGTGGTAGTCCACCTTCATCCAAGTGCTAATGCGAGATGGGTGAGAAGCACATGGATGATGTAAGTGGCAGAGGCACATGGCATATCATCCTCTAATGGTTGATTGGTCGGCCATCAAATGTTGGAGAAACATTTCCTCCTATGGGTTACCCATTTTGGTGGGTAACATTTGGCTCCAACTTAGAGACATGAGCTCACCATAGAGCACATGAACTAACAACTTGAATGAGGGAGTTTCTAAGAACTCTAACAATCCTTGGGCTCACATGCCTGTAACTCGCACATCCAAATCAACTTGTTTGGGAGCATGTGCATTAGATGTATGGTATCACCCATGTTTTATATGATGATAAAAATCCGTACAAAAAATAAAGTCGATGCTAAGTGTGAAAATTTCTGAACCTAAGTCACATAAACCCTACTGCAGTTTTCTGATTTATTTCTCCTATTTGTTCTGTTAAATTAACAAATTATTTTTTCTGAATTATTCAACAAAAACATCAAAGTAAATACTACTGCGGCCTACACATACATACAGATCATTTACTGAAGCATAACGCACACATGACAAAGGACACAATATTTTTTGGACAATGTCCCCAGAAAAACCCAATGCGGGAAAATCGGTGCAACAACTCTTAGAGGGTTTGCTTATTAAGCAGAATATTTGAATACAATCAAGGGCACCAGCAGTGGTTTGCCCAACAGAGAAATCACGACAAATGTACATTTATCACTCGGAGATAGAAAATATGGTTGATTCAATTGGGGATTCACACCTTCTGAATAATGCTGAATACGAGCCCTTTCTAGCCCTTTGGAAATCCAAGTGCGGCCTCTCCCAACACTGCGTCAACTCTGCGTAGCTGCTTGAGCCTCTACGTTGCACAGGTTGCTCCTGCGTCACTCCTATGGGCTCAATGCTGCCTCTGCATCACCCTGAAGAGCTTGTGTTAGCCTCTGTGCTGCGTCTGTGTGAGCGTGGCTGGGCTGCGTTCTTCCTGCTGGGTCTCTGCGTTGCTTGGTACGGATCTGTCGCTCTGCCCATGTATTCTCGGCGTCAGATCTGAATAATCCCTCGCCGATCTGACCCTCACCAACACTACAAGCTCACTCGAAAATTCTTAGCAAATCGCACCCCAAAATTTTGACTTAGCTCAAGTGCTACCGCTCTGTGTGTGTACTCCAATTGACCCTAAGCCTTCCTTTAATACTTTTCTCGTTGAAAAATCAACGACCGTAATCTAATATCTAATCAATGGCTAAGATTAGAAAATACTTGATCCACGTCGCTTAGAACTTTCTCATCCAAATGTTTAAATTAATTCCCTTTAATTATTTAATTTCCCTAAGTTAGACTTAGAGTCTCCATTGAAATAATTAATTTTTGGAATAACTTAGGCTCCGGGTGGAATTTCTCCAAACAATTTCTGGGTCATGGAGATCTCATGTGTTCTAGCCCTTCCACAAAGTTTCGTAGCTAGAGCACATTTGATGCTACCCAAAATCTCAACACTCCCTCTTAGCGAGGAATGTGTTCTAGCAACACTTCACTCCAGAAGCATTACTCTGATTCATGGCATCGGTCACCTGCATTGCTGATGCTCTGCTTGCTGCCGATCCACTGCGCTGCTGCTTTCTGTATTGCTGCCCATGTCATTGCCATTGACACTGCCACATCTGTACTGCAACTCCCTCTCATATACTGCATCATGTTTCCCATAGCACTGCCATTGCTAATTGCTACACTGCAACTCAGTTGGTGAGAAGTAAGCAAGTGAAGGAGATAACCTAAAATACTGACAAACAAGTCCGTTTGGCTGCAGATCGATACTGAAGCACCCTCTGTTGTTGCTCTGCGCTAACCCTTTGAAGCTCTGCGTTGCAGAAATCCCATCAGCCTCTACGCTGCAGAAATCCCATCAGCCTCTGCGCTGCAGCTGGCTCTCCTTTGCGCTGCTCCAGTCTTCAGTGTCCCAGCACTGCCATAGTACCTCCACGATCCTCTGCTCCAACTAACTCCATTCATCCTGCTACTGTCCTTAAGGGCTCCCGTAGCTCGTATGTGATCCAAGAGTTTGGGCACCTCAAGGATCCTGCCCCCACTATCTGTAGCTTAATCTATAGATCTATGTCGCCCGATCTCTTCTCTCAAGGAGCACTCATGGCAACATTGTCATCATTGCTACTATCCCTTTCGGCTGCCGCAACCTTGGAATCTGAATCTTCCTTGCCCTTCTTCTTAGGACAGTTATTGGCGAAGTGTCCCAATTCGCTACATTTGAGGCATCGGACCTTTCAGAGGTCCTTCTTCTTCTTCCCTTGCTGCTGCCTCTGTCCCTTCGATGCGAGAGCTGCATCTGCCTCCTCTTTATTTATCTTGGCTCCTCCGCTCAACTGCCCCTCTTGGTTATTCTCTTGATTTCTTCCTGTCGAAGGATTGCCCACATGTCCTCCCAGTTTGGAAGTTGTGCTCTGCCTAAGATACTTTGGACAAAGGTCTCCCAATCATCGGTGACTACATTCAAGTCATTCCTCACCAAGAGACTTTCATCAGGAGGTGCCCCCATTGCAACTAGCTGATCTTGAATAGCCTTCAATCTGAAGAGGAAGGGATCGATCTCCTCTCCCTTGTGCATCACAAACTGTCGCATTTGATTCTACAGAAGCATCTTCCTCTGGATGGAGCTACCTTGATACAACGTTTTTAGAGCTTGCCACATTTCATTTTGTCGTCTTCTTCTCGGCAATATGTGGGACCACTTGATCTTTCACCCCATCCATGATCAAGCTCTTAGCTCGCGCCTGATTTTCCTCATACTTCTTTAGAGGATCAACATCGACCGGAACGGCCACAACCCTCTCGGCATGTTCTCTAATACGATACTCGTCAAGGACTGACAAGATCCTGACTTTCCAGATGAAAAAGTTAGACACATCGTCCAACCTGTCTCGATCTCTCAATCCGTGCGAGGCCATCTCTGTTAAGAAAAAATGTCGAAGCAAAAAGGGCTCTTCTCCCTTCTACTGCTGCTACTCTTAGCAACTGGATCTAGGTTTCTTGGCGATAGAAACCCTTTAGAGACTATGCTCCCTCTGACTAGTGATTTCCCTCCCGGAAATCCTCCACCAACTCTATCGAATCAACCCTCTACGATCACTTCCCCGATCAAATCTTAGAGTTCTTGTCTAGAAAATCTGTTGAGGAACTGTTCCCCCTTACTTTGTCAACCCTACTAGGCACTATTTTGCACCAGAAAAAACAATGCCCCACCAACAACTTCGAAGATCAGAAAAACTGCACTTGCAACCACGACAACCTGCACAACGTCACTCCCTTCTGGACTGCGTCACCCTCTTGGGTTTGCGTCAGCTCTGCATGAGCTTGACAGGCTCTGTGTCACTATTCTGGGCCTGCATTAGTCTCTGGATCAGCTCTGCGTGAGCAGACAGGCTCCGCATCACCCATGCTGGGTCTCTATGCTATCCCTTTGGTGTTGCGCTGCCTTTTTCTAGATCTTTGAGCTTCAACTGCCCTCCTGAAGTAACACATCTTCAAGTCTTTGTTGATGGCTTCAACTTGATCTGCAATAGCTCTGATACCAAGTGAAATTTTTTGAACCTAAGTTACAGAAACCCGACTACAATTTTCTGATTTACTTCTCCTATTTGTTCTGTTAAATTAACAAATTATTTTTTCTGAATTATTCAGCAAAAACATCAAAGTAAATACTACTGCGGCCTACACATACATACAGATCATTTACTGAAGCATAACGCACACATGACAAAGGACAGTATTTTTTGGACAATGTCCTTGGAAAAACCCAATGTGAGAAAACTGGTTGAACAACTCTTAGAGGGTTTGTTCATTAAGCAAAATCTCTGAATAAAATCATGGGCACCAGCAGTGGTTTGCCCAACAGAGAAATCACGGCAAATGTACCTCTACCACTCGGAGACAAAAAATATGGCTGATTCAAGTGAGGCTTCACACGTTCTGAATAATGCTGAATACGAGTACTTTCTGGCCCATTGGAAATCCCAGCGCTGCCTCTCTCGGCACTGTATCAGCTCTGTGTAGCACAGGTTGCTCCTGCGTCAACCCTCTGGGCTCAGCATTGCCTCTGCGTCACCCTGAGGGCATGCGTTAGCCTCTGTGCTGCCTCCGCATGAGTCTAGTTGGGCTGTGTCATTCCGGCTGGATCTCTGTGCTGCCTGGTATGGATCTGCCTCTCTTCCTATGTATTCTCGGCCTTAGATCTGAATAATCCCTCGCCGATTTCCCCCTCACCAGCACTGCAAGCTCACTCGAAAATTCTCAGCAAACTGCACCCCAGAATTTCGACTTAGCTCAAGTGCTACTGCTCTATGTGTGTACTCCAACTGACCCCAAGCCTTCCTTTAATGCTTTTTTCGTTGAAAAATCAACGACCGTGATCTAATCTCTAATCAACGGCTAGGTTTAGAAAAGACTTGATCCACGTCACTTAGAATATTCTCACCCACATGTTTAAATTAATTCCCTTTAATTATTTAATTTCCTTAAGTTAGACTTAGGGTCTCCATTAAAATAATTATTCTTTGGAATAACATAAGCTCCGGGTGGAATTTCTCCAAACGATTTCTGGGTTTTGGATATCTCATGTGTTCTAGCCCCTCCACAAAGTTTCGGATCTAGAGCACATCCGATGCTACCCAAAACCGTAACACTAAGTGCAAGCTAATCTATGATGAAATATAATACAAGAATGCAAGAATTTTTTTATACTCACACAAATATGCAATGCAACTAACTACTACCATTTTTTTCATCAATTTGTAGTGTATAAAGTCAAGCGGTTCCATTTAACCGGTTAAGGTAAAAGTACACCATCAAGTTTAGCAATGTAAAAGTAACCCATACCCACTTTACCATGGATCCTAATAGGAATAGGATATTTATCAACGGAAACAAGATCACCTATTCTTTGTTTGGTCTTTGGACCCATTGCTTTTTGGTGATGGTTTGCCTCTTATTAGATTTCTTAATTTGATAGACATCTTGTGAATTGGGAGACTTATTTGAATTTGGGGCATATTGGAATGATTTTGACTCACAGTCCTTCGATTCTTTCTAACCATGGCCTTTGTATTGGGGGCAAGGAATGGGAAGAACTCAATATCTTCAACATTCAAACACGCGCAATGACAATTACCAATACTTGCAACTACTATTGTTGCCTGACATCCTAAAGCTCTTACTTGTGTTAGTTTTTGTAGAATCGAAGGTGTTCTAGTCTCGAAACTTTGTTGAGAGGTTAAAACATAGGAGTTCTCCATAACCCATAAATCTCTTATGGAAATTCCATCTAGAAATGTCTCACTTAGATTATTAGCCTATTTTCAAATACTTCGTAAGTCTAAACTTAGGAAAAGGGGTTAATTAATCAGAATTAATTGAGGAAGGTGTGAATCATCTAGAAAATCACACGGATCGGTCTAGAAATGATCTCAACCATCGATTATGTTTTAATCTTGGCCGTTGGAGTCCCAACTGGAGATTATAAGAGGAGGTCGATGTGTAGATAGAGAACACACACTTGAGATTGATTTCGTTGGGCAGTTCGATTTTCTAGAGAGTAATAACAGTTGCCGAAAGAGTTTGAGCCAGAGAAGGGAAGCAGAGACAGATAGGGGCAGGGATAGTGAGATCGAGGTAAGAGATTCCATTTCCAAAGAGTAGATTGTAGAGAGGCATAAATAGCCACAGAGAGGCTGACGCAGAGGTTGCACAAAAGCCTCTAGAGACAATTTGATTTTACTGGAGAGAAGCTGGGTTTCAGTTCCAGGGGTCAGGAAAGTGTTTTAGTGCCTCGAAGAGGCATAGCGTAGAAGGGACTTATCTAGGGTGACGCAAGCCTATGCAGAGGTTGTTTTGACAACTCACTTGGAGTTAGCAACCTGTAATATTCCCTTTTTTGGTGTCACCTATGACAGGGCTAGGATGGACTTCTAGAGTTAGGAGCAGACAGGTCACAACCTACAGGTATAGGTTGGTGTCATCAGCGGGCCCAGAGGCTTTATGGAGGAGTTTTGTGGAGTTTCTATGTGGTTGAGTAGCATTCGCTTGATGTATTCCATCATCCGAACAACTTGCCTTCCGTTCCGATGCATTCCGACAACTTTCGAAAAATTGAGTTATTTTTGGGCTTATCTGTGTTAATTACGCTCAAGGTGGCATTTCGGGAGGAATACATGATAGAACACCTTAGTGTAATAGCTCATTGGAACCGGGATGGGATACCTACATGATGGGATGGTTGGACAAGAGTTTCAGTGACCGGAGAAGACGTGGTAGCCGTTTTACTCTTTTCTGCATTAA
>CM076570.1:1108997468-1109273806 GCA_034641835.2 Pinus albicaulis | reverse complement strand
ATGATATAAGGCCCATCTTTGTGACACTAGAATATGTAGCAGCATTATATCTCTTCATAAGGACTGTGAGGGTATAGGGAATCCGTGATTTATAATTTTATGGCGGGAGGAAAAAGGGCACATCCAATTAAGGTCAAGAAGAACCATCTCCTCCTCCTGAGAAAAGTCAAAGTGAAGTTCCTAAGAGAATTCAGAGTACTACAGAAACATCAACTTTGAAAAGTTCAGATTATGGTATTTCATGCTAGACAACAATTGTGAATGTTCCAATGCCTTTGGTTGAACTTGTGAAGTTTCCAACATGCAAAAACAAATTGGATAGACATTATGATTTGAAGTTACAAAATCTCAAAGATCGAAATTATATGGGAAAGAGGATCCTCATATTATCCTCGCGTCAACCTATTGAATATCAAATATGAACCCTTTGCATGAGCCCTTCTTCATTTTCATTGGTGGTAACTCAGTGCTGCTAAGCAAAGAATTACAGAGCTAGAATTCCAGCAGCAAGGTGAACTAGACTCAGTTAAAGAGTTCAAAGGGAAATCACTTGAGATCCAAGAGGAATTGAGTACGGTTCAGAAATAATTCTACAGGAGCATTCAGGGCATCAAAGATAAAACTCCTAAGTTTGATGATTATATAAAGAGGATGGTGCCTGTCAAGGAAGAATTGGAGAATATTCTAAATATGCTAGATGACATCATTCAATGGCAAATACAGTATCCTGATGAGCGGGTAGGCATTCCTCAGCTCTGTGACTTGGAGAAAATAATCTGTTTTTCTGAAGCTTGTAAATGTCTCAACAGGGCTAGAGCCTTAGAGGAAAAGGCTGAGGAAGCTTTCAAAATTTGCTTCAAGTTTGGAGGAGAGGTTGATGCAGTCTTAAATAACTTCAAGTTGCTGATGTTCCAGTCAACCTTTGGTCCTGTACGTGTGGAGCAGTGCATAGAATAAAAAGAGAGAGTGATAGACAGCTGCAAGCGGGAGATCCAGGCATTAAAATTTATCACCAGGGACAACACAATTTATATGAAGATTTTCAGAATACAATGCTGATCCAAATTAAAAGGAAGGTGTCTCTGTTTCTAACAAGGTTTGCATAGGTACGAGGCTATGGCAGTAAGCGAAGAATGTTGAGTAGTTAATCTAGGACCTGGGTTAATCTAACAATTTTTTCTTCCCTTTATCTCATATAATTTTATAAAAATAATTTCATATAATTTTATAAAAAAATTGGCCAGATGAGAAGTTTCTATTTCTCTCAAAGCCTAAAAGATATTAAATTTTTGGCACTGTGCTCAAATGGGTTTAAAATTCATAAGGTCGCAACTCCACTAACATTTACAAGCAACCTCATAACATAAATAAGCAAAGAGAGATGGAATCAAAGAAAACCATCATATACATACTTAAGTGTCTTGTCGCAGCTTCCAGTTGCAAGCAAGTTCATTGCTGGAATCCATGCCATTTCCTTAATAGGTGCATCATGCATAGCCAGTCACTGGCTGGCCCCTAGTCAGCAATGGCCACATTTTTGGGGTTGTATTACAGTAATCCTAACACAACTCTAGCTGCTTTGAAAGACGAATATAATCAAAATTGATAGTTTTTCCAGAATGCAGAAAAAGAGTTCATCCTGCAATGGATTTTACATTGAAAACTCAACAAGCTAGAAATTGAACACAGCCCTGCATTTGGCTAATGGGATGCTCTACCACCGCGTATTCATAATATATATCATTAATGGTTCAGTTTGAAGTTGTAGATTGGTAATTCCCCTTAATGGTTTGGTTTGAAGTTGTGGATTGATAATTTTCCCTTAATGGTTTGGTTTGAAGTTGTGGAATTGTAATTTCCCCTTAAGCCACTCTTTGGCTCAATCATCCTGACCAGGGGTTGAACTCACAACAAAACCCCAACTGACATGCTTTTTTTGATCAATGTGAAAGTGTAACTTGCTACCTCCAATATTTTCTAGCTAGCAGTTGCTATGTACAGGATTGAAATAAAACTGCTCAAAAAACTTTATGACTCACTTTAAGTGGGAACTTATGAATAGATGTCTCCTTAACCTGGGCATAGCTAGAAGCCAAAGTCATAAATAAACACAAAATAATGTTCATAGCTTCGCTCAGGAACTCTCTTTAACCTGGGCATAACTAGAAGCCAAAGCCGTAAATAACACAGGAATTTTCGCAGCTTCACTGAGGAGCCGTCTTTTAGCAGAAAGTTTATCAAATTACTAAATCTATATGAGTAAATGGTCGTCTGAGTTGAAGATAGTTATTGATTAATTAATTTGTATATATATTTTGTAATATTATACAGTGTGTTTTACCACCCTAATTTTTTTAATTTCATAAAGTTAATGAACTCTTTAATATCTTCCTATTTTGAAAATAGACACTATAAATTAATTTAGGTAAAAAAATCAACAAATACGTTTCATTAAAATTGGAATAAAAATAAAATAATATATTGCATAAGTATCTCTTTGATAAGCACCAAAAGGTTCAATCAAAATGCATAGCATATAGATTAGGCATGCTCCCCTTTATACCCTAAATCATTCATGCATTTAACGTAAATTCAAATATATTTTCTCCTTTTTCACATGATTTATATTTAAAGTTTCACTTAAATTAAAATCTATAGAGAGAATTTGAAGGTCTTTTATTCTTGCACAGTTAAGACAGATGCATAAATTACAAATTCGTTCCCTTGTAATCAGTCACTGCTTGCAAAATAACACAGGAATTTTCGCAGCTTCACTGAGGAGCTGTCTTTTAGCAGGAAGTTTATCAAATTACTAAATCTATATGAGTAAATGGTCGTTTGAGTTGAAGGTAGTTATTGATTGATACAATTATGGGAAAACTTGCAGGTTTGGAAAAATTCCGCATGAGATACTTGAAGATAGTTATTGATAGAGTTATGGGAAGACTTACATGTTTGGATAAATGCTGCATGGGAGGCTTGTTCTAGAGAAAAGTTTAGGTGTTGGAATCTGATTCAGGTGTTTCATTTGGGTACTGCAAATAGCAAGCATGAGGTCTCTGTGGGAACCTTAAAAAGACACCTTTTTGTGGCTCTCGAAGAAAATTAGATGTTATCCTGATTGATTAATCGACTAAAAAGAAGCACTTCCAAAGATTAGGGCTTACCAGAATCTCTGCTGCTATTCCCTACAGAAGTCGAAATTAAAGGCTTGGTCATATCAGAACCTTAAGAACATGAGCCATATATAGAGGATATTACAGAAATCCCTGTCAATGCCTCAAAAGGGCACAATGGAGGAAATTTAAGGAAAACAACCACAATCAAGGTATTGAAAAAAAAGGAGAACATAGTAGATGAAAGGGGAAGGGAGGCAATAAATATTGATCATGGCAGACGGATCTTCTCAGTCTAACTTTGGTTGAAATTTTAAGATTTTTTCCTCTATAGTACCATTTCAGTGCAATTGCTAGTATATAAAATTTTAAAGGTAAATATAGTGACCTCATTAACCAAGACTAGATCTTGTGGACTTACAATAATTCACCTTTTTGTGCAGGAAGGAAATACTTCCAAACATCACCAACTACAATAAAGTATATAAAAATGTTGCTGCAGTTTTATGCAGTATAAAGGAAGCCCAGTTTCAATTAATAAAGCACACTATTCATAGGCAATGAGGGCATGGTACTGGACAACTTCAGATTCCATTCCATTTTTTAATTTCCAAGATAACACCCCTATTTTTGTGTGCTGAAATGTTTAAGCAATCTCACAACCAGGCATGTCTTGAAAAATACCTAGTTAAATGAGTTTTAGTCCAAAATACAAATGCTTAGAAGGAAATACTCCCACATTTCACCAACTGAAATACAGTATACAAACCCAAAATAGCAACAATGCCTCCACTTAGAATTCAACTAGGAACAACGCACATATCATTCATGTTTTTGAAGTATGTTAGTTATGGGGAAATTAGCTTGTTAATGAGCTTGCTCCAATTCATCTAATACCAAGTGAATACGTTCAGGTTAGCCATACAATGAAGTATTGTTTATTGTTGAAAGTGCAGGGTTTGCTATAAAACACATGCAAGATAATAAGAAGGGAAACTAAGTTCAACATTATGTTTTGCGGTTACTATGTTAACGCTGGTTTAACCAATTTGTTTTACTGTTTCAGTCTCTTTTGTTGGCAAGCATGGTTGTGCTGCTTGGTATGCAAGTAACATTGCTATTCTCTGTTCTGGGCATCATAGAAAAATCAACATCTTGGTATTTTGGCTGGAAATCATAGAATAGGTCCCCTATTTGTTTCAGACTTGGCAATAACCTTGCTGGAGTTGAAAGAACAGTGTTTGAGTTGTCTAGAGGAATCAATACACATATTGTGCAGTCTAACTTTCATGTCCAACAAAGCTCCAGCATACCCAATATATGATACAAAGTATTTTTTTTTTACAACATTCTATTTCATCGGCAAGGCCAGTTGTGATTGTTCTCCTAATTCGAACAAGCCCAAACCTCTGCACAGGCCGGAAACTACTTCGCCCAGATTCAAACACGAACGTTTGTGCTTAGCTCCCATATCATAACTAAGCATCATGGACATACCTGCAAAACTGGCTATCTCCCTTTTCTTACCAGTTTCATTGCAGTTACGAAAAAGAATTAAATAACGATCTGGAATCGCTTATTTGATAAAATTTGTTGCAGGAGCCGCCGTTTTGAGGAGCAGAAAAATGGCGTGGCTGAAGAATTGTTTTGGTGAGGTGCGCTAAGCTAAAGAGTAATGTGATGGGGCTGCTAAGATTCGAGCTACGATTGCAAAGTTGAGGTGTAAGACTGGTGTGCAGGCTTGCAGAGCCTAAATCCTTCAGGTGGATATGACTCTTCATTGCTCAGGATACATTTCTCCACGCCCTGATCCATAATCTTCCTCCACCTCTCATTTTTCATGGCCATTCGAAATATTCACCGTTTTCCTTGGTGGATTCCCACTACTCTGGGTCTAGAGCTGCATCTTCCAGTATTTTATTCAGGAGGAGTGTTATTGAGCATATGATACATATTTTCAATTGATAATTCACCATTCCTACATAAATTAGGGCTGTAGATCAGCACTGTATCAAGAGATGCTTCCTTTAAATATGGCAGTTAACATTCTCCATCAATATCTAGATATATCTAAATGTGAACTCTTCTTGTTCTACCTGCATCTTCTCTCACTCTCGCTACTGTTGTTGCTACTTCCACTTCTACTCGTGTTGTGCAGTGGATAATAAAAAGGATAATTTATCCCGAAATCATCAGGAGGGTCCATTGCCATTCAAATTAAGTATGTTGTTCTGTGTGCGTATCTTATTCTATATGGCCAAGCTATTGATTTTCTCAGAGATCCATAAAAACAAGATATGTGACTTCTGATTCAATACATTCGACTCTTCCTATTAAATAATAAAAAACATGAATCCATAGAAAACTGGAACAAACAAAACACAATCCATAAAATACAAAACCCATATATTAACCCACAATAGAAACCCATCTCTGGATGGAAAATCTGTTTATCGAAAATTAGTCAGATTTTCTGCTATGTATTTTTTGTGGGTTTATGACCTGTGAGAACAACCAACAGAAAAAACCCTAGTTCAAGTTTCTATTATTAAATTTTATATCAGACCGTTTCCATTATGCATGTGCCTAGTTCATCAACATGTTTTCTCAACCAACAGAAAAGGCCCTAGTTCAAGTTTCTATTATTGAATTTTAAATCAGATAGTCTCCATTATGCGTGTGACTAGTTCATCAGCATGTGAGTGAAATTGGAGTGAGTATTACTTCATCTATTATGAGAACTCGCCTAACCTCACAAAAAACCAGAGATTTGGCGCGTGTTCACTCAAATCGTTGCTGTCTACCACAAGAATAGGACACACTCAAATCGTTGTTGTCTACCACGAGAATAGGACACACTCAAATCGTTGTTGTCTACCACGAGAATAGGCAGACTACCTTGTTGCACCCATTTGGATATGGGGTTATGAACATAGGGCAGTTCTCAGGATGATGAGCTCATGCCTTTAGTTAGGAGGTCACAATCACAATACTACTGATCCTGGTCAAAGCAGTCCCCATCAAAAGCGAGCACAAACAAGGAAGATTTCTCAGAAGAGTCCAACTGTTGGCTTAGATAGGTCATCCATGGACAATACAAAAAGTGTGCCAGAAAACAACCTTGAACTTCCAAGTGCTTCACCAAATGACATCACACATGATCCAGAGTTGGCCACATTCAATGGTAACACGGAACTCTTTGGAGGTGCAGAATTCATGGAGCAGTCAAATATGGATGAGGTTGGAGAAGACATCCAGATTGTGAAAAGGAGGCAGAATGATAACCAAAAAAGGCATTCTGGGATCCAAGTTGAGGACTTGATCAGCATGATAAAGGATGCAGAAAAAGATATTCTGCTACTCAACCAAGCACATGCCGCGCTTTGAAAGAGCTTGATCAGGTTCATGCTGAGAAAGAATCTTTACAAGGGGAAATTGATCTCTTATCGACACGCTTAGCAGAAACAGATGCAAAACTAAAGTATGCTGCACAGGAAAAGATAAAAACTGAGCTTCTTGCAGATGAAGTTGAGATTTTGAAAAAAGAGATTGCTGAAAGAGAAAGCATTTGGAAAGATGGAAAATATTTAAAGGTTAACAACACAACTATCAAGGAACATGTTAATCAGTCCCCTATTATTGCTGGTGAGCTAAAGGCCTTAGAGGCTGAAAATGAGTCACTTAAGGAAGAGGTAAAAGTCTTAAAATCAAAACTAATTGAAATCAACAAAAATGGTCAATATATTGCAGAGATGGAGAAAGACAGGTTAGCTCTGGAGGAAAGTACTAAACAATTACAGTCCAAGCTTGTGATTGCTGAGGCAAATGCAAGTGACCTTGCAAAAGTGAAGTCTGAGTGCCAGGTCTTACAGAGAAAGGTCGAACACTTACAAGCAGAGCTAGAGAAATCGACTGAGAGAATGCTTTTGCCAGATGATATTACAAGAAAAAACCAAGCTCTTCAGGAGAAGATTGACAGACTAGAAGAAGCTCTGGCTCAAGCTCAAGTGGATAAAAGTTTATTAGAACAGACACAGGAAGAAAATTTACTTTTAAATGAGCAGATTAAAATTCTAGAGCAGCGGCTTCTTGAATTAGACAATGATATAAAAGCACAACTTCAAATATATCAAGAAGAAGTACATGCATTTCAAAGGAGTCTTGAACAGCTGAAGCATGAAAAAAACAAACGATTTTTAGATGGACCTGTTCAAGACTTGCCTTGGGATTTTTGGAGCAATCTACTTCTTTCTCTAGATGGTTGGATGTTTGAGAAGAAGATGGCTTTTGATGATGCAAAAATATTAAGGGATATGGCTTGGCGCAGGGAATCACGCATTCGGGACGCTTATGCACAGTGCAAGGATAAGAATGAGAAGGATATAATTTCCGACCTTCCGAAACTCATAAAAGCAAGTACAAGGCCAGGATTGCACGTGGTGCATATTGCAGCAGAAATGGCTCCTGTTGCCAAGGTCGGAGGCTTAGGAGATGTTGTGACTAGCCTTGGCAAAGCACTACAGAAAAAGGGGCATCTTGTGGAAATCATACTTCCAAAATATGATTGCATGGATTACAGCCGGGTAAAAAAATTAAAGGTTCTGGACATGCAATTGATTCATATTTTGATGGTCAGTTGTTCAAAAGCAAAGTTTGGTTAGGGACAGTTGAAGGTCTTCCTGTGTACTTCATTGAGCCTCACCATCCAGCAAAGTTCTTTTGGCGAGGACAGTTCTATGGAGAGGGTGACGATTTCAGACGTTTTACATTCTTTAGTCGAGCTGCATTGGAGTTTCTTCTACAATCTCGAAAGAAACCAGACATAATTCATTGCCACGATTGGCAAACTGCATTTGTTGCACCGATGTATTGGGATATCTATGCCCCTCAAGGTCTTAATTCAGCAAGGATTGCTTTTACATGCCACAATTTCGAGTATCAAGGAACAGAATCTGCCACAACTCTGGCATCCTGTGGTCTGGATGTTCAACAACTAAACAGACCAGACAGAATGCAGGACAATTTCAGGCATGATAGAGTAAATGTTGTTAAGGGGGGTATCGTTTTCTCAAATATTGTAAACTGTATCACCAACATTAAACCCAGGGTAAACTCTAATAACACATAAGGGAAGAAGAGAGTTTGACATTTCTCTGGAAAAAAATTGAAGAACAATAGCCTATCGGGCATCTCACCTAAGTATTACATTTTTTCAACAGACAGAAAGGGTTTAAGAGTGAAAAGGAATTTCTGTCAGCAGACTGAACCTTGAAAAGAATTATACCTCGGCCTCTTCGTTACCGGCGCCTTCCTTGAACTTCTTGGGAGACCCTCGATCAAATCTTTGGCCTCTGGTGAGCGAGTGGATAACCTTGATTACGACAATTCAAGCGCTTGTCCAGAAGTATTATCAAGTTGCGAAGAGAGATGGAGGATTTACGGATGGGCCAGTGCCCCCAGGCTGGGGAATATTGTTCAGATTCATTCTGATGAAATAAATCACCGCAATTGAGGCAGCCCTCCTCCTCTTTCCCTGGACAAAGCAGCGGGAAATGAAAAAAAAATGATATTTGAATTTTTTTTTATATTTTGACTCTCCAATAAAAGGGAAATGAAAAAATTGGATATTTGAAATTTTTTGATATTTTGATATGGAATGCGTGTTTTTTTTTATTTTTTTTTTGGGTCACAACGAAGACATATATGAAGGATAGAATCCAACTTAGGGGTGAGTAGGAAGGCAGGATCATTTTTTACAAAGTTTTAGTACGGAGAAAAATTCAATTTAAAAAAAAAATATGAAATTATAGAAGTAAATATGTAAAAGGTTGAGTATATAAGGTTAAAGAGTCAGCGCATATGTTTTTTGCACCTAGTTTTCTAGATAATTTGCATATCTCCCTAAAGAAATAGACTTTTTGTAGTCTATTTGTGTGGTGAGTGGCTTATAGTTGGTAAATTCTCTATTATAATTTCGAGTTTTTTGAGGTCACTCTAGTCTCCTATATATGCAAGGTCTATAACATACATAAATATATTCAATATTAGGGAGAAGTTGTAATGGGGTTGCATTTGTTATTAGTTTTTGGTGTTCACTCTACATTAGAGTTAGGTAATATTATGCATGTTATTAGTATAATGGATTACTATTCTACCTATGTGTTTGTATTTGTACTATATTTGGGTGATCTATGTTAGTTTTTATTCATAATGATGTTTGTTATAGTGGTTTAAATGGATGCTAATAATATCATAATGAATGTGATCCCCACTCAAATATTTAACATTTTTCACGTTACTTATTGGGAATTATTATATGTGTCTCAAGTGAGACCTTCTGGCCCCTATTAGGTGGAATATAATAGGACATTAGACAACAATAGGCCATATTTAGAAGCATTCCATTAACCTTGAGTCTATGGTAAATCCAACACTCAATAATGGGAAATAATCGTCTAAAATATTTCAAATATGGTAGATGAGTTAAATTAGGGTTCAATTACCGAGGGTGTTCAGTTTAACCTACAAAATTTCTTCAAGCGACTTGATTGTTTTTAACCATGACCCTAAATTTCTCCTAAGCTTATTTAGGATGCAAGTTATCCTTGTAAATGCGTTGGGAAAGGTAGAAGGTGGCATTGGGAAAAGTTGCTTGAGGAAAAAAAGTCATTTTATTGGCTCTTGGGAAAAATGGAAAAGAAATATTGCTTTTAGGACTTTGTTTTTTATGTTAATGTATAATTTCTATCTCGGGATAGATGAATTTGTGACTAAGGCATTATGGCAATTGGAGTAGTTAAATACTACTCAAGTATTATCTAAGTGGATAGAGGAGGATATGGTATATTTAGCCATATTCGGGTATTAAGCTCCCATTACTAAGCTTGACGTTTTATTTGGGATGAAGGTGGTGTTGTAAGCCAAAGAACTTACAATTACAAAAGTACTAGAATAAGTTTGATATTAGAACAATTGATGACATTGTTGGGTAGAGTATAGTTCTTGAGTGAATCTTCAATGAGTTTAAATCGTGTGTTCTAATTGAGATAAATCATTTCTTGGAGGGCAAAGAATATTTGAAGGTGTACCTAGTAGGGATGAAATGCAGGTCTTTTGTGTGATTTCCCCCCGCAATATTCCATTCGTACAACAAAAACATTAATATGCCCTAGTCTTACATTGATCATTTCTTTAGGAGATGGAGATATGAACTAGATCCATCCTAATAGTGGATGGAAAAGGAATACACTAACTATTTTCCTTGTTGGCGCAAGGGATGTTGTTAAAATGTATGTTTCTATGATTTCGTGTGGATTTGATTAGACAAATTGTGTGACAAGAAACAATCTAGAAAAAAGTGCTATGGAAACTATCTTTTTCTAGACAATAACCATAACCATTTGACATTCATTATTTTAAGCATAGAAAATATTGTTTCTACTTCTTAGATGATTACAAAAACAATTAATTTCCTCATACATAAGTCCTCACCATAACCATTGAAATATTCAAAGCAATGTCTTACAACTTTTGTTGTAGCTAGAGCAACTTCTTCAATAAGGGACCCACTAGGACCTCAATGTTCAGTTCCTATTGCATCCCAAACTTGGAAAACGAAAGAAAGAAATGACCACTTGTTATTTAAAGATGAACTTTACTTTCAAAAAAAATATTTAAAAAGAATGAACTTAAGAAAAAATAAATGCATTTCCTCCACAACAAAAAAATGTCATTTTGAGCACAATAATTTTAATTTAGTCTAGGTTTTAATGATGTCAAGCCAGTGTATGGTTGCAATTCAATATGTAGACAAGTGCAGAGACCATTTCATGAATATATTTTATATTTTTGGTGGTGATTTTTTAAAGCTCTATTAACATTCAACGTTTCTTGAAAAATGAGATGAAAATTTGTATTTCCTTTATTTTCCAACTCTAATTGGATTAGGAAATTAACTATGGGCTACGTTACTATTTTGGTCACTGTCGAATCATCTAGGAAAGCATAGTTTGTTCTTAGAAGAACTACCTTGAAAGGTATGGCATCTGATCCTCGTAGAGGTATAAATATGCTCAATGTTAGAGTCATGTCTACATTATTTCGAAGGAATTTATCTTCTCTCGATTGAAGATGAGAAAAATAGATGAATTTCAAAAATGGTTTGTAGTCTTTTATTTTATTTTGTAATGCTTCTTTTTATATATGACCATTTTGCGCAATACAGGGTGCCTTGTGAATATTTCCTTCCACATTAATGCGGGCTCAAGTACTTACTAGAGGAAGCTCCTTATTGAATACGAAAATGGAGATGCAACCTAAACTAGGTGGGTGCTTTACAAAGTTAATTAATTTCCCATTGTATAGACTACATTGATTACTGCAATTATATTATGCAAGGGTTACAAGTTTATATAACAGGTTTGTGTTTCACATCTCTTTAGAGAAACCTCAATACATGGAAACCAATGCAACAAACATGGGGTGCAAATTGGGCTTTGAATAGTGGCCCTTTATGTGTTGTGTTTTAAATTTGCCTCAGAACCCTCTTAGCAAGGAAAATTCTCATTATAGATAACGTTATTATAGAGAATTGGCACTGAAATTCTACATACAATACCAATGCCAACAATCAAGCACTATAACTCTCTTTTCAAAGTCCTTTTCATCTTTTCCTCACAATACTTGTTCGTTATCAGTATCTTGTCCATATTTAGCCTTGGACTGAATTTACCACCCAATTAGGGTTACATTCCCAAACAACTTGACTCATCGATAGTGTCGCATGGTCTTGCTCTGATAGGTTAGTCACCCTATCAAGTTCCCCATTCAAAGAGACTTGGGCCTAGTATATTCAAAATAGGAGTTGATCACCCTACAAATGGCCCTTAGTCAATCTTCAAATGGGTCTGAAAAACTAATCTTATACTACAATACCCTTCACACAAACTAACAATTCCACCCATCCACCATGGATCCAACATCCTCGAAACCATACAAAGGCAAAGCCCCTACGAGGGAGCCGCATCGATCCCCAAAACAAGTTTTCGTTCAAATTTCCTCCCACTAAGGTGTTCTTGATCCAACATAATACTCATGTGTTACCAGGTGTGAAAACCAAGAAAACTAACAATCGACCACCCTATAATTGACCCATGACCAATTTTGAGGTGAACCCAACTTCTAGCTCATTATAGAGTCACACTATTTGCACACACAACCAATTTCCATCACCATTGAAAAAATGTGGTTGTGACTCTTCACAACATTCCAACTAATTTCCAACTAACAAAACCGAACTAGCAAGAAACTCGGGTGAAAAATCATCAAAATTGCATAGAGAGGAAGCACCTGCAAGGGAGACACAACAATCCCCCAAAAGGGGGTTCCTATTCAAAGTGTCTCCCACTAAAGTCGTGACCCAACATACCACGTCTCATGTGTTACCTTTTCCAAAATTTCATATTAGTGCTTATGTTAACTCCATCAAGTAAGATTTTTTTTGGATTTATGAGGCTTGGTCTATGTTATTCTTCCTTCAATAGACAAAAAAAAACTCTAAAATTTATGCTTCTTCCTTGATTTTTCATCAAATATAACTTAGATCATCATCATGGAGAGTTAGGTTGTTATTAGCTTGTATCGTAATTCAGCTTACAATAACCTCAATCATATTGGCTTACATTCATATTTGTGCTCAGAATTGAGATTTTCCTAATCTCGACATGTTCTACGCTTGTAGTAATAAAACAAGACCCTTGGTCCTTCTATTATAATAGATATATTCCGACCCTAGTAGAATAGAGATAATTTTAGACGTGTTAGCAACAATGCTAACAAATGCTAGAGTGTTAGGGAGGCATGCGGTCAGGATGTGCCAACGCGTGCAAGGAATGTTAACTAGGAGTTGCAAGGAAACACAAGGGATCACTACATCAAAATGCATGGAAATTAACAAATAAGAGTTTGTGATTGGAAGTGTCAGTGAGTTCCACATGTGCTAAGGAGGGAGTGACAAGGTATGCTAGGAAGTGTTAAGGCATGCTAGAGGCTAGGGCGACATGCCAAAATGTCTTAGGTGCTAGGGTGTACCAACACGTGCCAAGGAGTGTTAATGAATCTTATGGAAAGACAAGGGAGCACTATTTAAAAATGCATGGAAATGAATGAATAAGAGTTTTTTACTTGGAGTTTCAATGAGCTATAAGTGTGCTAAGGAGAGAGAGACAAGGTATGGTAGGTAGTTCCAAGGAATGATAGAGTGCTAGGGAGGCATGCCACGATGTTCCAAGTGTTAGGGTGTGCCAATGTGTGCTAGGGAGTGTTAGGGAGTGTCAAGTAAACACAAGGTAGCACTAGATCAAAATGCATGCAAATAAATGAATAAGAGTGGGTGATAGGGAGTTTCAATGAGTTCTAGGTGTGTTAAGGAGGGAGTGACAAGGTTATATGCTATGAAATGCCAAGGTATGTTAAACTACCAAGGTGAGTCAAGAAGTGCTAGGTTGTGTTAGAGAGTGTAAAAGCATGTCAAGAAATGTAGGGGATGCTAACACATGCCACATAATGCCAAGGAATTTAAGACATGTCAGGTGTTATGGCATGTCAAGATGTAAACCATGTTGCTTAATTGTTTTACGACCACAGTTGGATGTGATGAGCCTTGTCTTGGTAACTTGTTAAGTGGGACCAGTTAAGATTGGACATGAGTAGTCTAAGATGAGTTACATGTAGTTCTTAGGTGAACAACGCATATGTTGAATTTCCACGACACGTGAGAATCTAGGTTTGGTCTTAGAATCTTTGATGAAAACACACTCATGTGCCACAACACATCTACTTTGCACAAAGAAATCTACAAACATGAGGGAATCAATTAGTTCAGATGAAATATTTTAAATTTTTCAAACCATTCTTCGTTAAATTACAAACTATAATAGAATATGCTAGAGCTCTCGTACCAGGGATCATGGCCCTTTATAATCACACTGATACAAGGAATACAACTAGGGCTTGGTGTTACTCCTTTGACAACCAATCTACCTTGAACAAGACAACACGTAACCCACTTTTTGATGGTGGACACACATATCCCTTTCAATCCACATGTCTTGAACACATCTGGAAGGTCCTCCTGGCCTCCATTATGCAACTCCTCAATCTTCCTCTACCAATGAACTCAACTCCTTTAGGTTACTGAACTCAATCTTCCTCTACCAATGGTGTGTTCATTTTTTTATTCTCCTAAAGGAACTATTTCTAGACATGCACCTCATCAAACATAAATCATCGAGTGAAAATGAATGAATAAGAGGGTGTGTTGGGGGTGTCAGCGAGTGTCAAGCGTGCCAAAGGGGGAGTGACAAGGCATGCTAGGGAATTCTATGGAATTTAAACAAGTTCCAGGGTGTGCTGATACGTGCAAGGTAGTGTCAATAAATGCCAGGCATGCCAAGACATGCCATGTGTTAAGGCATGACGAAATGTGCCATGTGTTAGGGTATGCGAACATGTGTCAAGGAGTTTCAGGTGACAAAAGGGAATACCAAGTTGAAATGAAAAGAAGTGAACACATATGAGGGTTAGTAATTCAAGACCTTACCTTTTCAAGAGGGGAATGCTAGGCATACCAACACTAGTGCCAATACATGCCAAGGGCCATATTTTAGCTTGTATTAAGTGCCAAATCATCCTCTATTACTTCTCTCTTAATTGTGAATAATTGATCTCAAATAAATTTTATCTTTAACCATGCCAAGGAATTCCAAGGCATCCAAACACATGCCAATAGTTTTTAAGTGCCACTAAGTGCCAAGAGCCAATATGTGCTAGTGAGTTATAGGCAATTATATGGAGTTCCAATTTTTCTAAGGAGGGACTGAAAAGATATGTTAGATATTTCCAAGGCATTCTAGAGTGCTAGGGAAGCATACCAAGATGTGCCAAGTGCCAATGTGTGTTGAGTGTTAGCTAGTTCCAGGGAAACACAAGGGAGCATTATGTAAAAATGCATGGAAATGAATGAATAAGAGTGTGTGACATGGAGTGTCAGCGAGTTCCAGGTATTCTGAGGAGGGAGTGACATTGTATGCTAGGTAGCATTAATTCATGCTAGTGTGCGAGAGTGGCATGTGGCCAAGATGTGCTAGGTGCCATGGTGTGACAACACATGATAGGAAGCGTTAGGTAGTCCTAAAGACACGCAAGGGAGCACTAGGTGAAAATAATGCATTGAAATGAACAATTAAGAGATTGTGATAGGACGTGTGAGTGAGTTATAGGTGATCTAAGGAGCACACACCTGCCTTTCTACCAATCTTGTTGTCCTTCACAAGAAAAAGAGTTAGGGCTCTTCTATGACAGTCACCTAACAACCCTCCAACTGTACTTGGACTACCATCAATCTGCCCAACCACAATAAATTATTTTTACTGATCTAGGGCCCACAATATTGTCTTCATCTAAGGCTCTTAAAATCTGCCACTTAACAATGGTTTGAGTCCTCTCAAAGTCATTGTTCTTGTGTATCGATAATTTGATCTTTTTTGTCAAATCTATGAACAAATATGAACTACTCCTATTATCATCCTTCTAACAATATGTTGATGACTGAACTAGGGTCACAAATAAACCACTAACAATCCAATGGATACTTTTTTATAGGTTGCTTCAGATCTTTGTCTAAAACTCTATGGACAATCCACCAAAATCAAGTCCTTTGCATATCAATCCATTATTCATATGGCACATTTCTTCTGCATGCTTAATCTTTTGCTTAGGTTCCACCCTCCTTTGGATCTGTTGTCTCCACACATACTGAATTTGCAAACCATCTTCCAGATTTGCGATCTGTATTGCAGAAATAAACCTCGCTCTAAGGGTCATAACACGTCTTCTTCTACACAAATTTGTCACAACCTTAAGGGCATACCTTATGAACTAAACATGCTAGGAAATTGTCCTAACTAGGGCATTATACTTATGTACTTCTAATTGTTGTAGAAAAAACCATATCCAACCTTAGAAAAAACACGACTCTTTCCTCCATAAGGGACTTGACCTAACTCATATGGATCCATAGATTATGGGCATTTCTTTGACTGAATCTTGACATGAACTTCATATTTCAATGTCAACCCTCAAACTAGGGTTAACTCAGTTAATATTACGCCTACGTCGACTTCTGTTATGGCTCTAAATTACAGTGCAAGCCCTCCTCCATTTATGTTGGTCTTTATCACAGACCTTGTGGCCTACTAACCACCACAAGGCAAGATGGTATCAACCCTCTCTTCTATTTCATGTAGAAAATCTAACCAATGGGATTCAATCTGATCTTGTAATGTACTAAAACAAGATACTGAATCCTTCCTACAATTTGTGGAAACAAAACACAATCGCACATGAATCACATGTAAGTATGAGAAACAAGTTATCAATCACACAACGCAAGATGTATCTGGGGAAGAAACTACTCAAAACCCTCTGTCTCTATTTTTTATTAAGTCAAGGAATCACGAAACAATACAATGCTTAATCTCTCTTGAGATTCTCCAACACTCTGCCAATTGTCTCCTCCTAATCTAGGCAAAATCGGTCTAGTACTTAGCCAATTCTCAGCCTTCCTGCAGCCTGCCTTGCTCACACAATTCCTATAGAATTATCTCCATATTAATTAGGAAAATCGACCTTCCTTGATTGTGCAATCCATCATGGCATCCTAATGACTTTATAATTGCACATGGGAAATTTTCTATAAATACAACTGATAGTTATGTTCCTCTAAACTGCGTTACAATAAGGATCAGGGGCCTTTTTATTATTTAAAATAAGAGAAAACCCTAAACAACCAAAACCCTAACCCAAGGAGATGTAGCACCAAGGGTTTATGGCCCCGTTGGGGTTAGTTGGGTAGCCAACTTCCCGAGGTCGTAACTTGGTCATATGATCTTCATTTGACGCACATGATACCTCGTTAGAAATATCTCTCCGAGGAATACAACTGCTAATGCGATTTATATGAAATAGCTAAACCTTTCATGCCCAAAAAATGTCGTTTAGGGCCTCAAAATGGCTCCGAAAGTTTAGGACCCGAAAAATTGACAAAAATAGTAAATTGTGCTATAAATAAGGAAACTGAAAAACTGAAAGAGACAATGGCGGGGGCCCAAGTGGAATAGGTGGGTGGCCACCAATATCCACCTCGATCACCTTAAATTGAATTTATTGAGCTAACTCAATCATCATGACTTGGTTAACTGACACAAGTTGTTATGAGATGAAATTACAATTTATTGTCCAATTTATTTAAGGGAAAAATAAATTAGACGCCTCACATTCCTCACTCTTGGTACATAAAAATTCCTCACCAGTGTGGGTGCATTTTCTTTTGTCCTTTCTAGTTTCCAATTTCACTATTTCTTGTTGCAAATTTCAACACTCCCTCTCAACAAGAAATGAATTCAATCTATCCCCATCCGGTACCTTTGGAATTTTCTGCATGCTACACTTGTCTAGTGTTGTTTTCACCTGCAAATCCTGAAACTGAATAGCCTCCGAACAACTGAATCAGTCTAATGCATCTGTCATCAGATTCTTCTGACTGCTGCTAGCTGCTGCACCTGTCTAGTATTGGATTCTCTGTGCTGCTGCTGACATCTGCATCCGTGCCCTTTGAACTGTTGCTAACTCTGATTTCTGCTCCAGTATTTGACATCTTTCACTCTAATTTCTATCTTGCTGACATCTGACTACCTCAATCTAACTGATCCTTCCTACTATTGTTGTATTGTGGTCTCCTCATAGCCAGGTTCGATCCATGAGACACGCCATCTCAATGGACCTTGCCCAAATTTCTTATCTTGGGATTTGTCTACAAATCACCCCACCTTACACCTCGAGGTATGGCTGCTCCCTCTTCCCATCTGGCTCGAAATTCCCCCCTCATGGAGGTCTCTGCTTGAGTGGACGCTTCCACTCGGTATCCTCTCTACTTCTCCAATTGTGGCAGCTACTCCACAACCTTCTGAGACTGCTTCTCATGAGGATGCATGTTGAGAGGTAATGTATGCTCCCTCTAAACCACCAAGTCTATAACTTCTGCCTTTCTCCTCAAAGCTTTGCATGCATATAGGTTCTTGACTCGTGCACATTGCAATTGTCCTAACATTACAAAAAGTTTCTAAAAAAGATTTAATTTTAAATCAATGATATCTCCCTCATCCAAGCTCTGATTCGACTGGTTTTTTTTCTTCCATTTGGGTAGATTTTCGCAAGGAATCCAAATATTCTATTTGGGTACATGTCAAGTGGCATTGTGTGCCAAGTGCTAATGTATGTCAATGCATTCAACCAAGGTGTTCCAAGGCATGCTAGGGACTATATGCAACATGCCAACACATGCTAGGAGAGTTCCATGTTGTGCTAGTGCATGCCACCATGTGCTTGGGCGCCAGTGTCATCACAAGATGTTCTAGGTACAAAGATGTTCCAAGACATGTGGGGTGCTAAGAAATGTTAGTGTGTGCCAAAGCACTAATTTAAGGTGTGCCCAGATTGTTGAGGAGTGTTAGGTCTTTCTCGTTAATAGAATTGTCAGAGCTTGATTATGTATTAAATAATATATTTCCTACACACAATAGTGGAAATTTATCTAAAGGGAATTTTCTAGATAATAAACATAATAGATATGAATCATGTGTTGACTCATAGGAAATATCTATTTGACTAGTCATTACTTAAGGGAAATAATACAGACTAATTACTTCTTAAAAAATTGACTGACCCTAACCACTATGGCCTTGGACATATTATAAAAAATACTCCACAATAATGGCATTAAATCGTTATCTTTTGACAAAAACTATATTAACAGGCACATAGCGTCATCAAAATCTCATTGGAATGATCAATGATGACAAACATTTTTTGATCGTCACCAAAAGTAACAAAAAGAGCATTCGTGAGGGTCATTAAAAGTTCGTCACTAGAAGTTTCACCCAAGAGAGAATTAGTGATGAGACTTTAATGACCCTCACCAAAAGTGTCATTGAAAATGTCTTTGGTGACGGACCATAAAGGACCATCACTATATACACTTACAGTGACGGTTTTTTAATTATCAATGATGACGGACATTTTTTGACCGTCACCAAAAGTAACAAAGAGAGCATTGGTGAGGGTCATTAAAAGTTCGTCACTAGAAGTGTCACCAAAGGGAGAATTAGTGATGGGCCTTTAACGACCCTCACCAAAAGTGTCATTGAAAATGTCTTTGGTGACGGACCATAAAGGACCATCACTATATACACTTATAGTGACGGTTTTTTAAGGACCGTCACCATATGTGACATTGGTGATGGACCTTAAAGGTCCGTCACAAGCATGACCCTCACCAATGTGGTTTTTTCTTGTAGTGCAAGCTTCAGTTTCTCAGCTTCTGTGGTGTGCTTTCTGCCTTGTCTAATGTTTGGTTTTTCATGAGTGGACTCCTCCACTCCATGAATCTCCTCCTGTGGTAGATCCACATCTAGAGGCTCATATTTGGGAACAAGTAGCTCCTCCTCTGCATGCAAGTGTAGCTCCCTCTCAAGCGACAACTTCATGGCTTTCACCTCATTGAATTTTATATCCCGTCGCACCATAGTCATCCGACTATTTGGAAAATACACATGATAATTATGGGGTGTTTATGTGTACCCCACAAATATCCCAACTTCTGCAGTCAGCTCCAGGTTCTTCCTGACATCCTTTTTCACATGAATGTAAGCAGATGAGCCAAAAATCTTCAAATGAGAAATATCAACCTTCTTACTAGTAAAAGCTTCTTCAGGTGTACTCATTCCAAGTACTCTATGAGGACAACGGTTTGGACATAAACCGCAGTGTTGCATGCTTCCACCCACAAGTGCATCAGTAGGCCCTGGTCATGCAGCATAGCTCATGCAGCACCCACGACCGTTCTGTTCTTCCTCTCCGCAACCCCATTCTCCTGTGGGTTATGAGGTACTATGAGTTCTCTTCGAACTCATTCTTTGTTGCAGAAGTCTTTGAATTCATTCGATATATTCACCACCATTATCGCTCCATAGAGCCTTCACTTGCTTCCCTAACTCCTTCTCCACCAATAATTTAAACTCACAGAACTTTGAGAATGTTTTTCTCTTCTTCGGCATGAAGAAGATCTAGCATCTACAAGAATAAGCATCAACAAATATAACATAATATCTGTGTATTTTTGTTGAAGAAACCGAGAAAGGTCCAAACATGTCTATGTGAATTCTCTCCAGGATCACCAAAGAATGGTTCTCCTTCTCATGAAAGGTGGTCTCCACAAACTTACCCATAGTACATCCCTTTCACTGATCTAATTGTGTAAGAGTACCCTTGGGAAGTCTAGTAGAAATCTGCTGCAAAATCTTCAAGGTGCCATGGTGAAGATAGCCCAATCTCCTATGCCATAATTCACCCTCATCCTGGCTCGCCACTTCTTCTGCTTTGCCCATCATTGCAGCGCAGCCATCTACCTCTAGCTTGTAGAGATTCTTAACTCAAATCCCTATCTTCTTGGTTTGACCCATTATTTTATGTCGAATGAAGGCTTTTCCCTCACTAAAAACAACGTCATAACCTTTGTCTTCTAGCATTGTGACCGAGACCAAGTTCTTCTTCAGACCTAGAACATGCATAACATCTTTCAACAGAAATGGTTTACCTGACTCCCTCTCAAAGGTAATGGTCCCAATGCTGGTCACACTGTATCGACCATCATCACCCATATCTATATGCATTTGGAGGTCCTTCTCCTCCAGATCACTAAACAACTCCTTGTCTCTCGTCATATGGAAAGACGCGCCACTATCAAGATACCACACCGATCCCATTGCGCTTGAAACCAAGCATTCGATCAAAGAGAAATCAAGTTCAAATTGTGAGGCTAAGGCCTCACCCACTGCAGCTCCAGCAGCCTTATTGTTCTTCTTATTTTGTGGGAAGTTAGTGGCGAAATGCCCATGTTTGTGACAGTGAAAACACTTCACCTTGGACATATCCTGCTTCTTACCTTTAGCTTCAGATTTTGAAGGGAATTTCTTCCCCTTCCCTTTCCTTTCTTTGGTAGCCAAAGCACAATTCTCTTCATCTTCATTATTTGATGAAGAGCCATCCCTGGTACTTCACCTTATCTCCTTTTGCACAAGATCCAACCAAAGTCGCTCCCATCCTGGCAGTTTCTCCTTTCCATTGACAGAGTCTTCGTAGCTATGCCAACTCTTTGGAAGCCCAAGGAGAGCCAAGCTCACCAAGTCTTCATCATCAACATTAATCCCCACACTTCCCAGTTCATCCCTACAGTGGAAAAACTTCGTGAGATATTTTGGAATACTGTCGCCCTTCTCCATTTTTATTTTCCTGAGCTTATATTTAAGCGCCAACTTCCTCTGGTCACTTCTTCTTTGGAAAAAATCTATCAAAGCCTTCCACACTACAAATGGAGTGGCTTTCCCATGAAGGTTGGACACAATATGGTCCTTCACACCTTCCAATAGAATTCTTCTTGTCTTTGCTACCTTCTTTTGCCATATGTCAAGTCCTGCAACATCACTAGAATCTGACTTAGGAACATTGCTATCAATGAACTCCTTCAGTCCATTATCCTCCAGCACTGCCTCTATCCTGTCCTTCCAGGATATGTAATTCGAGCTGCCATCAATGGCATACTTCAATCGCAACCCATTGAAAGACATTTCAATGTATACTCAATTGTCGCACCAAGAATTTTCTGCAGTGAATTCGAATTGTCCACCAGCACAAACTCAGCAATTCTTCACAATTGCAATCTTCAAGAATTAACACTCCTCTGATAACATGTAGAAATTATATAACATATGCATGTATATATCCAAATTCTCCTGATCTAAAAATATTTATCTTCTTGCTAAATACAGAATCCTTCCACTGTTAATATTTTGCGGAAATTGTAAAACTCAAATGCAAACACATGAAGCAATAAAAACAATCGCACATAACACATTTGTTTAACGGGAAAGCTTGAAGCTAAAAACCACAACTATGATATATTATGTATCATGGAGATCATGTAAAAATCTCATACAAAGCTTAGTACATCAAGCTCTCAGTACAATACAATCGTCACACACTATCTGAAGAAATCTGCAAATCAATGCATTAATTTCTGCCCTTGATAGCCTTGCCTCCACTGCACAATCCCTGTTGAAGAAGACCACTGAATGAATTCGAATTGGCCTTGCCTTTACTATGCAATCCTCATTGTAAACTCCAATGTGTGTGTGATGCAATCAATGCATCACTATAGTCACAACAGATAGTCCATCTCACCCTTTCACCTACCTCTCCACTGGGTCTCTACTGGAACTGACATGCACTGTAGTTAACTGTTGTATTTGTTCAGTTAATTAATGAATTATTATTTGTTAAGTAATTAACTAATCAATTCACTCCACTCTCACTAGTGTATCATTCATTTAGACTAGATACAACTAGCTCAACTGAGTTTAACTCCAATAACTGAGTTAAACTGAATAACAACTCCATGAACTACTCTTCCAACTCTGTCATAACTTTGCCACTTCAGTTCTAACTGAGTCCTCCATGCATGAACCACCAGTAAACCCTAGTAATTGCGTAATTCCTTCAGCCCACTGATTTGCCAAATCTTTTCACTAAAATAAAGTGCTCCAAGAGAATAAGTTGTTTTTTATTGTCGGATTATTATTAAGAGCTAATAATAACCAACATGCATCTATTTTTAGATCGATGATCTATAAATAGACTTCGCCCAATATTCTAAAAATAGAATTTCATCTATTTTTCAAACTTGACTAACCATCCACAAATAGCATCATGAAACTTCTGAAATATGATCACCATGTCTAAAAATAGACATAGTCTAAAAATAGACTTGCACCTAAAAATAGCTTGCAGGACCACTTAGTGAAGGCAACTGATTTTCACTAAGCTCATCATCTTTTTGAATATCAACAACCCAAACCAATCAAATTGTGCCAAATCACCAACCTCATCAACTAATCCCGAAATGACATTTGCCAAGCGTTCATTGGTCCACCTGGGGGGAATATTCCAAGAATATTTCAAGGAATATACCTTTTGCTAACTGGGTTGTACATATGCCTAGTTAGCATCCCTGTCACCAAAATTTGCTTGTTTGTGCAGTCAAACAGATCGCTCTAACTTTCTCATACGGACTATGTTTTGAGCGAAATGAAGTGCACCGGAATCAAGAATAGGAGACCTATCCAGTCATTCAAGTTCTGAGGGATTCTGAGCACTTTGAATTGTTAGCAAATTTTTTCCCCCAATTTAGTTTCTAATCACGCACAAAAAATACACTTCACTTAATATTGCATAAAATTGTGAATAAAAGCAATAGTAGACATAATTTTTTTAATAGCTTTGAGTCAATGACTCCTAAATAATTTTCCACGACTGCTTCCTCCTTTCAAAGACTTCCCACTCCACAACTTTCCCTATCTCTTTCAAAATTTCTATTAGTATTAATTAATTAATTATGTTTTGATGAGTGAAGCTTTCTTCCTATGCATTAACTTATGTTAATGTGCTTATATTAATGTGCAAATGCAAGGAATAGGTAACATCGATACATTGTGCAAAATGCTTAAATATTTTATGGATATTTAATACAATTTCATGTTTTGTTTGATATATGCACATTAATATAAGTGATAACACTATCTAAATTAAACTATAATATTCTCTGAGCTTTTCTTCTTACTGAGCAAAATTATCCTATAGTATTAAATTACTATTTTGTATAATGTAGATGAAGAAAGCTTGATTCGATATAGTCCCTTCTCTCGCACTTTTTGCAAACTCTTTCTCCGCACAACAAAATAATAATAGTTCCCCACCCCCTCGCTCTCCCACCCCCTATCACTCATCTAAGGTTTTAGTGTCAATATGTTCAACCTGTCACCAGTGATCAAATGGGCTCTTATCATGTCTTGTTAGGTTCTCATAGTCAAATTTTTGTCATTTCATTAGGTTTTCAAGTAAAAATTTGGTCACTGGGTAGTGTTTCTAGGGCTATTTCCACTCCATTCAAAATTCTCACATGTCATTCCTTGTCATCACTCAGCTGAGTGTACCACCATTGAAAGGTCATCATCATCACTCCAGTCAACATCATTTCAGTGTCTCCATTAGGTCATTAGGGTTTCAGTCATACAAATTTGTCATTCCATGCATAAAATCTGGCAATGGAGGAGTGGTAATTCATGTTTCAAATATGTAATAATTTCATCATGTTTCTAAAGCTACAAAGAAAGTGTCAAAGTTACAATTTTTCAAAGCAAAGTGAAAAGGACATGTAGTGGGTCATCCCACTACCATGAAGAAAAATGGCCACCACAAGCTATAAAAGACCAATTCAACTCATTTTTTCATTCATCGCATTGAATAATAGCTCTCATTCATCACCAAGTGAAAATTCATCAATTTCAAGCCAAAAACGCTTCAAAATTTGGTGCCAAATTAGCCACGTTGCGTTATCTGCCCTCCATGCTATGCTTTCCTCCCAATGCTGCATTTTCTCTCCTGGATGCATCAAACTAGTTTCTGAAGGATTTTTAAGGATATCACAATTTTTAGCATTAGTAAACAAGTAATTTACACCTCAGCAAACCCCTCCTTGCAGCTCAATTTCATAATTTTAGTGTGAAAACCCTCCATTGGCCTCTACATTATGTTTTAGTGGCTAGCCCTATTTTTCAAGTTTTGCAAGACAAACACACTCTCCCATAGACTTGTTACCCTCCCTCACACCCAAACCATCTCCCATATCCTTCACACCCCCTCATTCCCATTTCCTAAGCCCCAAACCCTAAACCCTAGCCTAATTTTGCAATTTTGGGTAGTTTTCCTAGCTAGGATTGTGTAAAAATTTCCTAGCCCAATTCCCTTACTCATTTCACTCCATTTAATTTCCTATAACTCCCTAAGACCCCTGCCCATCTCCCTAAATTTTCCTACTCTTACATCCTTTCCCTAACTCCTTCATCCTATCCCTTGTCTCCCTTCCCTTGTTTTGACCTATTAGGGTTTTGCCCCTTGCAAACAACCAAATGGAGGAGAAGAAATGCGATAATAATGGAGGCCAGGTGATAAGACATGATCCTTTAACCACTCTTGAAATTATGTCTACACCACTGTCCAAGAATTGTTTCAAGCAATAGGGTGTCTTCCTTTTTGTGAACTAGTTGAGAGAGTCAAACACATTGCCACATTGATCAAATTGTTTGCCGCTCAACTCAAAAGGGACAAAGTAACAATTGCAGGGGTTAATTTCACTATATCAACTGATATAGTAGCTGAGGCCACAAGGATACCTAAGCATGGTGAAAATTTGTTTAAGAACCATGACCTAGACCTTCACAATTACCAACCCTATCTCAGAAGACATTATAAACAACACATGAAGAAGATTTTTCCTGTTGGGCACCTCTTTGAGAAGTATACACCACTCATGAAGATCATCATGAAGTACTTCACCTATGAGGGAATATTTTCTAAACTATATGGGTATCATGTCAGACTTCTCATGCATTTCACAGGGGTAAATCCACTCAATTTTCCTTATTACCTCTACAGAAGTTTGGCAAAGATGGCAGAAAAATTTTAGCATAAGAAGACTAGTCTTGAAAGTAGCCTCTTCCACCATGCTCTAATCAAAATCATTGTTTTACACTAGCTTGAGCAGAAAAACATCACTTGGGAAACTTTCATGCAAGCAGATGTCTTTTTTTCTTCTAGTAGCTAGCCTACTATCCCTAGTTCACTATAAGCACCATCAACACCATCTAGACATGTGGAGGTTGGCACACATAGCACAGTTTCAGTGAGGAGGAATATTGAGGTCACTCAAACATTCCAAAGAGGCATAAGGATTATGTTTTCTCCTCAGAATGAGGAAGGGGCCAAGCCCACATCAGCAGAGTAGGAAACACCATTACATGATGAGACATCTATGCATGATGAGGAGCATGACTTTGACTTAATAGACTGGGAGGCCAGTGAAGAGTATGAAAACCTAGAGAGGAACATCAAGGAAAAATATGCTTAGATCAAAGAACTCCAAGACAACTTGGCAAGGGCTAATTTCATCATTTCCTTCCTAGAGCAAGAAAAAAATCAGTTGAAGGCAAAACAATTTTCTTTAGAGAAAAGTCAGTTTGAAGCTAGTATGCATGATGTGAAAGGAAAAGAAGTGGCTGATAGTGAAGAGTCAGAGAAGCATGAAGGGTAGATGACAAGAAAGAGACCAAGGACCATGGGTCTCCAAAGAGCATTGCAGAAATAAAAATAACAAAATCCACCAGATGAGGAGTTGACTTTTGAAGAAAGAATAGCCATGGAAATCAATGAAAACAGAGAGTTTTTGCTTGAGAAAGTCAATATTCACTTGAAGAAGCTAGTATGAAACCAGCTCAAAAATAGAAGAAAAGAGAGATCTACGCCTTAGAAATAGCCACTTCAGGGGGGAAACCTCCAATAAATTACATAAATGAACAATTCTTGGATGATACAAATGACCAAAACCTCCTATATATAGGAGTCCATGGGGTCACAATATAATCCTAGCTTACCTAACAATAATAATGTAATGGCACAATAATAATAATATTGGTTACAGGGGTACAACAATAACAATAAGGGGGTTACACTAAAAACAATAAGGGACTATACTAGTAATATAGGGACCTAACAGAAGCTCCTTGAAAAGGCCAACAAGGACAACAAGATGCAAAAGCACATGGCTGACCACTACTATGCAAGAAATTAGATTTGCAATGTCAAAGTCAAACAATTGCAAGCCAAACTGAAGGAAACCCTAAAATTTCAAAAGGAGAAGGACAACTTAGATTCTTTTTGATGCTTCCTTAGTGGCATAAAATACCTTATGACGCACCTCTAGAACAATTTTGAGGAGTTTTGGAGAAAATTTTGGTTTTTGAGAAATTTTGGGGGGAGTCCTTTGGAGGAAAACTCAACATTTTTGGATTCCTCTAGATGAGTACATCAATCCTAGTCAGTTTTTGGGCCATGTTAGCCACATATGGAGGGTCAAAATGCCCAAAAACATGAAAAAAATCACCTTCTGCCCATTTTTTAAAGGCTTTGCTACGGGAGAAAGAAGTTTTGGAGGGCTAAAAGCCACAGTTTTTAGTGCTTGATGAGCCTATCATGTAGCAAACATCCAAATATTTCCATAGCATCTTTCATATTAGGATTTGGACACCTGGAATTCCTCCAAAAGTCAATTTTCCTCAACTTGCTACACTTTCTATGGGCTTGCTACGCTTTCTCTTGATTTCGCTACGCTTTCTCCAGAAGACAATTTTCACATGTTGTTTGACCTAGTTTGATTTTTTACCTATGTAATTGATGAATGATGATTTCATGAGGTGTAATTGAGCTGGTAAATAGTGAAATAGGGTCGATACATGCTTGTTAATGTAATTTTGGTCAAATGTATCTAGTTTCCTATGAAGAGGTGAATTGGTTGACCTTCACTAGACATTACGGTTTTGTTGAGATTATCATGTAATCAGCTCCGGAACTAATGGATTTGACCCCTGAGAGAGGGGAGATATTTTTTTGGTCTATATCTATAATTTTCAGATTCATTTGACTGGTTGTACATCAGAGGATTGTAATCTTTGTAGCCTGTACTTTCTCTTTCATATTCAGAAATCAAAGGATGCAATTGCAGCAATTATCTAGGAATTCATGTGCAATGAGTTTATTATAATGTATCTTCTTTGTTATAGTCTTTATTGAATGATATATAGCTCCTCGTTCATATCTCGTATCTTCAGTGGCTTTCCTTACAGTTCATAGGCATAATTATATTAATTAGCTCTGTTTATATGGAAATTCATTTTATGTTTCATGCTTCCAGTTTAATGAATTAATGAATGAACATGCTCATTAAATCCCTCTACCTTTTCAGACTCACCACTATACCTAAAAAACCCTAAATCCATCATAGATCCATTTCTCCCTTGCTCCTTTATATTTTTGCAGCTATAAACCCTTTGATACCTAGACCTAGCTACTTGAATTCATCCCTAATCCCACAGCAAACCCTAAAATATTCAAAACTTACTTGAGCCTATCATATCTAGCCTAATATATTTCATGTCACAGTGATCACATAGAGAGAGCCCTCTTAGCCTTGTAGGGCTAGCTACTAGGTCAAAGTGGTATGTGGTTACTGTTACACCATTTTTTGGTCATCTAACCTATTATCATTAGATGGACCCAAGTACACCATGTAAGACCAGTTTTACCCTAAGTAAAACTGCTTTCACTATGTTAAAACAGGAAACCCCAAAAGGAAATATTAAACAAACCCATATTTGTTTGATTTTCCTCATGGAATAATTAATTAAACCATAATTTAATTATTATTCTCAGTCATGTTTAACCCAAAATCAAAGAAATTAATTAGATAAACCTTTATTTATCTTATTATTTTTAGGAATAATCATTTAAACCTTATTTAGATGATATTCCTTGTTAAATATGACCAAATCACCCATAAATAATTAAATAAATCACTATTTATTTAATTATCTTTCAACCACTTCCTTAAATAATTAAATAAATCATTATTTATTTGATTATCTTCTAACCGCTTCCTTGAAAAGATAAATAAATCATTTATTTATTTATTTTTAACAAATTAAGGGATTTGACCCAAGTCAAATACCTTTTCCCTCCAACAAATATAATAAAATATTCCATAAAAAGTGGATCTAGATCTGGTTAACCCATGCACCAAGATCTAGAATGACCCAATATTTTGTTATAAATAGGAGGGTTTTCTCTACCATTCTTCACCTTTTGTTGCCTACTAGATCACTCTGGATCTATACACTTGGTCTCATTTTTCATCATTGGCTCCAATTGAGCTTCATTTTTGCATTGGGTTTTCTACACCTACAAGAGAGAGAAAGCTTAGATCTGAAGTGCTAAGGACTACAAAGAACCCATCCCATTGAGGAGAGCTGGATACACCTTCTTGTTTTCCTCCCAGGTGCCCTGTAATATAAAAATTCTTTCAAAAAATTGTGTTCTTGTCTTGTCTGTTGGATGCATGGAGCAAACCCTTTTATTTTACTGCTTAATGTCTTTCCATACATAGATCTGGTGTTTTGCAGCTATTTTCTTGTCTAACTAATCGCAGATCTGAAGATATTGGCAGCCACTTTTGTTGTTAGGGCTATTAGTTATGCGTAGCTAAAGTGGTCCTTTTTCTTACACTTCGACAAAGGATTCATACTAACAAATGGCGACTCCACACGGGTTTTAAATTACGACCGCTGTCGTTTTTCATATTCCTGCATATCCAGCTACTTCAGACCCTAGGGTTTCTTTTCAGATGTTTATTTTCCTATTTTTATGGTGTTTTTCTCACATAAAACCCTAAAACATTAAAATTTCTAACTTCCGTGTGTTTCTGGCCCTATTGCGCAGGTAAGCGACACCAGCCGCAACTGAGACGACAACTTTTCTGAAAATCTGCCGCCGAGACAACCGGAATAGGAGGTCGCACTTTTTGGCCCTAAACCTGCGACCTGGACCTCCAGGTCGCACTTTTCAGCCTATTTCCTGCGACCTGCATTGAAATCAGGTCAGAAACTGCGACCTGCCATTTTTTCAGCAATTTTTCTGCAATTTTTCTGGGTTTTTCTGCAGCTTCTGTCAGGGTCCTCCAGCCTCTGTCTCAGCCTGTTTTGACCAAGTTCTGATCTGTTATTACTCATCTAAGCGGGAACCTAGCCCCTTAGGGCTTTAATACCCTCCACTTTTTGTGAAAGAGTTTTAAGCTGTTTCAGCCATCTATTTTTCAGAGCTTCAGCCTCCTTTTTCCAAATATGTTACCTCCCTTTCAGATCCTTTGAAATCAGCCTTTCTTCCTTTCAAATCACCTCCTGTCGTTTTGTTTGGACCTCCTTTGAAGGCCTCTGCCTTGCCCCCTCCGGTTTTTTGCTGATTTCCTTCCTTTTTCCAGCCACCTTGCCTCTGTCTCTTGGCTGTGATCTACACCTCTTTTCAACAGCTTTGTCCTCTAGATCCCTGTCCCCTTTGACCTTAGATCTATTGGCCCCCTTTTCCGTGTGTTTTACATAGTTTTTCCCTTTCTTTTTAGCATAGTTTTGAGAGACCCACCTTCTTGGGTTAGATAGATGCACAAGTAGCTGTTATTTTTCCGTTATTTCAG
This sequence comes from Pinus albicaulis, assembly GCA_034641835.2. Classification (NCBI taxonomy): domain Eukaryota; kingdom Viridiplantae; phylum Streptophyta; class Pinopsida; order Pinales; family Pinaceae; genus Pinus; species Pinus albicaulis. Next base: position 1,109,243,389 of record CM076570.1, on the reverse strand, counting down.
CATTATATTCTATTCTCTGTAGGTTTATTTTCAGCTACGCAGCACACTTTTTTCTTGCTCTCAAAATGGAAAGGGTTTAAAAATTAAAATTAACGCACGCCACACACCGACCCTAAGCGAAGAAGCGCCTGGTTAACACCGCCTGGCAAAGACTCTAAAATCAATTGTCACTGCACCTTTTCTGCCCTTGACCATAATTGATTATGTCCCTTTCTGCCCCTGTCGGTTTCCTTCTTCCGGTCATCATTGCGCCCTGTTAGCGTCTTTCCCGAGACTTTCGCCTTCATCCTCGCTCGGCTGACGACTCCTCTGCTCCGCACCGCCGTCGCCGAGCCCTCCACCTTCTCGAGTCCGCACCCAACTCCTCTCCTAATTCATCGGGTCCTCCTTCTCCTCCTGGGTCTCCCCCTGTCACCTCCACTATGTCTGGTTCAGGGCCTAACGCTAGCGGCTCTCCCGGCCCTACTACTAGCGGAACCGCCACAGGAACTACCCCGGCCACCCCTGTGCTGCCGTACATTGCAAGCCTCAGCCTCCCCGATTTCCATCAGTTGATCAATGACCCCATTCACCACAATGCTAATTGGCCTGCTATGCCAACCAAGCTCACCCCCGACATCCTTAAGTTTGAGGGCCTTAATGGCGAAGATCCAACCAATCATGTCTGATCTTTCCACATGTGGTGTTCTTCCAATTCCATTACCGATGACTCCATCTGTCTTTGTTTGTTCCAACGCACGCTCACCGGCGAAACTTCTAAATGGTATGTCGAACAAGCCACCTCTACCCATACCACCTTTGAGACTCTTGCCCAAGCCTTTTTGTCGTACTTCCAGCTCCCTCTCCGATACGATACTGGCACGGAGCTCTTGACTTCCTTGCACTCCTTTTAAGCAATCCCTTTCATTTCAACACGTTTCTTCGCCAGGCATCGTGAATGGCAGAAGACTTTTGAGCTTATGTCGAGCCTCTCCCTTTGAAGATCGGGTTTACATGGACTGGTTCCTTCGCACCCTCCCGTCTCCCATCGGCAAAGATGTCGCCTCTCACTTTCCTCAATCTGAAGAAGCCGCCCTCCAAATAGCTTTAAAATATGACCTGATCTACGCTCAACCGGGTTATGTTTATACCGTTCTGCCTGACATCCCCAGGCCCGGTGGCGCTAACGCCCCGGGGGCATCTCATTCCGCCGACGGTATTGTTGGATCTCTTTCCCACCCATCTGCTCACCCTCCTATGAGCCATGGTCTCCCTCGTGGAGGGGCCGCCTCCTCCAAAGACTCTTCCTCCCAGAGCATGTATCCAGGATATACGATGCCTCCTCCTTTTGCCCACCTCCCTGCTCCTCAATGTTGCCCAACCTAATCATTACCCTTATCCGTTGTACATTGTGTTAGGCCTCCAAAAGATATGCGCTTCCTCCCTCCCTCTGCCTCAACCCTGGGAAGACGCAGATCTGCGCCCTCCAGGGCAAGTATTTGCACAGCAGGGCGCGACTAATCCCCCTTCTTCTTAAAGAAGGCGGAGAGGCAACCAAAACCAATCTGCCCCTGGTACCCGAGGACCCGATTCTGGTGTGGACCCTAACACTGGCAACCAGCCACAGGCCATTCAGCCCAAGCCAGACAGGCCGCTTCACACAAACAAGCCCTGTTCGTGTTGCGGTGTTTATGGTCATTACACCCACGATTGTCCCCTCTTACCCCAGATGCGGCAGATGTGGGAGTCTCAAGCCACATTGCGCGGACATCACGCCTCCCCTCATGATCCTCCTAATGTGGCCACTACCCAGCCAACTGTGTTTACTGATCCTTTCCCTCAGCAAGGATTCGTGGCTACCCAACCGCCCGACAGCCAGATAGCCGCCCCCCCTTCCATTTCTGGTTCCTCTGATTACCAGATCCTTATGATGCACTCTGATCCTAACCCATCCATCGATCTTCACCTTCAAACTCGGTCTCGTCAGTACCCCAAGCCTTCTGCTCAGTCTGCCCCCGAGCCTCCCTCTTCAGGTTCTACAGAGCCTCTTTCGACATCCAGTGGTCCCTTACATATCCCTCAACCCAAAGTTGAGGTCCATCCCAAGATTCCTAAGGGACCATTATGTCGAAATGCTGCTTCTGGTCGAGCTGCTCATTCGTATAGCATAGTAGATGATCTGGCGCAGTCTCCTGCTGCCATTTCCACACTGGAACTCCTCCAGTCGTGCCCTTCCCAAAAGAAGGCTCTATTATCTGCCATGGGCGCTGTAGATCCTGCTGATGACCAAATGATTGTTTTCGACGCCACTCAATCAGACCATCCTCCCCTTCCTCCTTCCGTCGCCTTCCAAATCCCATTCAAAATCCGGAACGCCAACGTATCTCGGTGTATCATTGATGAGGGCGCATCCACTTGCGTGATGTTCGCTTCGGTTTGGAAGCAACTCGGATCCCCTGAACTGGCCCCTTCCACGATCACCCTTCGAGTGTGGGACGGTCATGCCTCCCAGCCCATTGGCCTGTTTCGTAATTGTCCTATCACCCTCGCCGGTAAGACTGTTTGCGTTGACGTCGAAGTCATCGACGCCCCGCTAGATTACAACATTCTATTGGGGCGAAGCTACACCTATGCTATGTCTGCTATCCCATCCACGGTCTTTCGCAAGATGTATTTTCCCCATAATGGAAAGATAGTCACCATTGACCAGTTGACGTATCATGAGCCAAAATATCAGACCTCCTCTGAAACCACCATCTCTTCTGTGGCCAACAAGCAAACCGTCGATTCCTTGACCAGTGTCTACCCCGGCGTTTACAAAGATTCCTCCCTGCTTGGAACTTTCCCTAACCTTCCTCCTCCTCCCATCACTGATCCCAGCTCCTCGAATGTTTGCATGATGCAATCGTCTCAGGCTGCCCGTAAGCGGCCTGCCTCGGCTAGCCAGCAACCTCCCCCTTGCCCTCCGCAACCCGCTCCTAGCCATTCATCTCAGCCAGCCGGACCTCCTCCTTCTGGCCCTCCCCCTACAGCTGGTATCCCTGAACCTCTTTATCCTCCCGGATCGGTTCCTCCTGGCCTCAACCATCTCGAAGCCGTCCCTCCTGGTCACTTCCCCGCTGGGCAGATCCCTTTCCTAGCTCCCCCTCCCGGAGTATATTCTGTCCCCGTCATGGCCACCCTCTCTCTCCCTAACTTGACCTTGGGCATTCCGGTCTGGTACCTTGATCCCCCAGCCGCCACCCCTCCTGGTCACCCCAAACCTTACATGGCTTTGACACCGGTTCAACCGGTCCCTCTCGCTTCCTCCGTTGCCACTGTGCCCCCAGCACCTCCATAGGACCCTTCTCCTATTGTGACGGCTCCTGGGAAGAAAGGCAAAGCCCGCAAGGGGGCACCCAAAGACAAGACCACCACGACTAACTCGGCTCCTCCTCCGCCCGTGAAGCCTTGTGCATTATGTGATGTCACCGGTCATGCCACCCATGCTTGTCCTGAGTTACCCCGTATTCAGCCCATGGTGAAAGTCGCGTTCCCCGAGTCTACGGTCCCTGAAGGCTCCACTCCTTCTTCGTCCGTAACCAAGAACCCCAAGACTCTCCGCACCAACAAACCCTGTGCTTTGTGCGGCATCCATGGCCATTACTCCCACCATTGTCCTCACCTGACGCATTACCGCGCCTCTTTAGAGGTGATCTGCGAGTATGAGGTTGAACAAAATCAATCCGCCTCTCCCATCCTCGCGCAGTATGCTTCAGGCCAACCTGAGGATCCCCCCGCTCCCATCGACATTCCCCCCCCTGATGTTCCGATGACGGAGTCTACTGTTACCATTCTTTACCTATCCTCCTCTGTGAGACACTCGGAGCCTAGCCCATCTGCATCCTCCCCTGTTGTGTCCCTTGACCACCCTCTTCCTACCCATACACGCGATCACTCCACCCATGTCTCTGTTGACCTCCACAGCCCGAGTCCTCACCATGCTTCCGATAGCCCTCATATACCACCCTGTATGAGTCATGGTCATCCTGCCCCTTGCACTCCCTCCTGCGATTGCCGCCCGCTGACTTCTGTCCACTCACGCTACCATCATTCCCTTTCCTCCCCTCATTTGTTGTCTTGTCACACCATTCTGCAGGACCCCCCGTCCACACCCTTTATCGGTTACGCCGATGGTGCAAGTCGCTACTCCAGGAATCTAGCCTCGGTAGGTTGGGCCATTTTCACCCCCTTGCATGCCCTTGTTCTCTCTAACGGGGTATGCATTGGTTCTGCCGCCAACAATCAGGCCGAATATGATGCAGTGCGTGGTCTTTTAGCTGATGCCCTCTTTCATCGCATCCTCCATCTGCACGTTCGTTTGGATTCCCTGCTTCTTGTAATGCAGCTAAATGGTGTTTATCGTGTGCATAACCCTGTGCTTTTTAGACGCTATTTACGAGTGAAAATCTTAATACGTGCATTTGAAACCATCACTTTCAACCATGTACCCCGAGAACAAAATCACTATGTAGATAGTATTGCAAACCATGTTCTAGATTGGCATTTATCACACACATTCCATACAAGACCATAACATTAAATAAACCATCAAAAAACGATGCATATCCATAATATGTGTCGCAAAACATGTGTTTAGAGTCCATCTACTCTGATACATACGACATGCCCATAGCATGTTACAAACAACAACCCAAAACTGGGGGCACCACCTGCCCCTACATACATCATAGGGGGCACCACATGCCCCTACCCCTAGTCACTATCTGGAGGCTCCCGGGCCAATGGCTGTACCCCTGCAGCATGTAGATCGCGCATAGCCTGACCGGCCATTGCCATGCGCCGCATGACACCTCGCCACTCCGAGGGTAGACCAACACATGGCTCTATGAACTGGTCGTCTAAGTCCTGCCACCCGCGCTCTGATACTCCGGTCAACAACCTTTCGCATCTACGACAGATGTCTTCCGGCCAGGCGAGCCTCGTCCTCGTCCTATGTGGCTCCGTCCCACTTGGACTGCGGCTCCCGGTGTTTGTCGGTTGTCCCATATGTCCGGCCGGTTTCTGGGTGCTATGTCTGCATACCAAAAGTACGCGAATCAGTACCATATCAACTTGCTATTGAAAAGCTTTGACATGCCCACCTGAGAATAGCAATTTGTCACTTACCCATCGGGCCCCCCCGGGGGACTCGACCGAGGGGGGAAGTGCAGGTCCGAATCTCCACGGTAGCTCATCCCAGTAAGGATGGTCATCTGCGGCCACCGATGACATCGGTCCCAATGGGCGAAAAACTCGGGTCGAACACAGCCGTGGCCCCTCTCCTCCTCTGCGCGTTAGCGAGTCCCCCAACGGCGCATCCACCAGGCTCCCTCGGGCCCCATTTGGAAAGGCGTACACGGGGCCTCAAGGTCGGGATCTTCTCAAAGAAGAAGGCACACAACAAAGTCCCATATGAGTAGTCATGGTTCACATGCATAGTGACAACTGTCGCTTCAGCGACACCAACAACATCTGGGCCCACCCATAGTAGGTCCCACCCAACACACTTTCCACTATCATCATCTGCCCCCCAGTGATGTGATGGAACGCCTGGATGCCCAGGATTCGCAGCACGGCTGCGGCCACTGCACGGGTTTCTAGCCTCTCTAGATCCCCGATCGGTATTCGAGTCCCCTCGACTTGGAGACCCGGTCGACAATGGCATTCCACGAACTCCATGATATGCCGCCCCCACGGCAACACTGGCTATGTGTTTCCCACCATCCCCAGTGGTGGGAGACCAGTCAGGAAGTACACGTCCTGGACCGTCAGCTCGATCCTGTGCCCCTACACTACAAATATCTCCTGATCTGGATCTCAGTAACTGATAATCCGAGCCAGTAACGGTTCCCCTACTCTCATCAACGGGTTCTCCAAAAACTTTGAGAACCCCAAACTGCCCAAACACCTGCAGACGCCCCCATCCGCCCCCCGGACTGGGTCCGTACTGTCCCCGCATCTCTCTCTCTCCTCTCAGCTTGACCCGTAATCGCCTATACCCGCACAAACACATCATTTAAAACAAAAAGATACAGACGGAAAACCGCTAATGAGGAACAAAACCCAACTTCCAGCCATAAAACAACACCAAAACCCCCTCATCTCCCAGGTCGCAGTTTTCTGCTCTTTTCTGGACCAGGTCGCACTTTTTGCCCTGATACCTGCGTCCTAGGTCGCACGTTTTTCCCCAAAAAGTGCGACCCGGCCGTAGAGATGAAAGAGGGGCTGTTTCTGGGATTTTGGGCCCTAAAATGAAAGTGTAATCCATCAAAATGCAAGAGAAAAGTTAGACCTCTTACCTGCAACTGACGGATCGTGATTCCAACAGTCGGTTTGTCCGCTACGTTTGCCGCAAGATTTAGGGCCTTCTCTCCTCTCTACATTCACCTCAGCAACAATAGAAAATGAGTGATTTTGGAGGGAAAACTGCCTTATTAAAAGAGAACCCATGTTTCTTCTTTCGACTGCTGTGACCACACCGTAGCCCTGTTTGACGAACCGTCTGCACCGTTGTAAAGCTCTCACTGAGCCCTCAAATGGGTATCTGTTAGTTTTTTGAGATCTAACACTCCACCACGACACATTTTGTCCAAGAAGGGTCACTTTACCCCTCCTAAAAATCGAATTTCCTCACTTACGACACTTGTACTTGGGGCACCATCTTGTCCCCTTACTTGTCCTTGTTCGTGTCGATTTTCGTCATGAGTTCCCATCATGTACTCATGTTTCCACAGTTCCCCCATTGGGGCCTTTACTGTGTGGAAACACCATCGAGTCGCCCTTGTTTAGAGCATCCAAGTTGAGTCATCATTCCCTTCATGGAGTCTATGCCGAGTCCCTTTGTACCCCACTATAGCCATCCATCCATCATTGATTGGTCTCTCTCTTGTGTCGCACATTATGACCTTCAGTTTCACTGTCCCCCATCCCTGATGATGTTGTGTCCGTCGCTGCCCTCTCATTCATGCCCCTTATGCTCTAGCAAGGAAAGTCGTCCATTAGCTACTCAGTCCTTTCCACTTTACTATCATCATTAGTGTCAGTCTGTCCGTCGCTCTACTCTTTTCTCTCGTGCCTTGGTTGAGGGTCCCTCATTGTCTCAACTACTTGCACCTCCTTCTCGTCGACATCGGCCATTTTATTCCTTAAGCCGGCTCCAGAGGGCTGTACTCTGTTCCAACACTCTCGTTCTCACGGACGTGCAACCGGACATCTCCTTTCCCTTTGGCTTGGATTGTTTCTCCGCCTCCTTCAAAGATGATCGAGATTCGTATACCGGATGGTCCAGTTGATCCAGTTGTTGTGCCTTGATGATTCCCGAGTGTGTGTGAGATGTCTCAACCCTCCTAAGGGGGTGGCCCTGCAGGTAGCCCCCCGCATGCCCGGATGACCTCCTCCTTGCAGCCTTCGATGCGGCTCTAGATATTCGATGATGTTGGCCTTAGCCACTTGTAGCGCCTCTTTGATTTGCATGTATCAGTCAGATTTTGTGAGCCCTTCCCCATTTACATGGGGCATTTGGGTTGTATTTGTATCTCATGTACTTAGATATTATTGTATCAGTCCTGGCTGTTATCCTAGGCACAACATGTATGTGGGATTCCTCATTGTATTTTTATCTGGCTCATGATTATGTCGGTTGTACTTTATGGTTCGGTCCCTTGTTTACTGGACACACTATTCTTTTGTACTTTGTCTCAGCGGGCATAGGTATGCCTCCCCCGCCGCCTTCAACACAGGTACCCTCTCATAAAAAGAGACTTGTTGCACCTGCGAGTCTCGTCTCCTCAGGGTCTAGTCCTTTAGCACACTATCTACCTCACATTTCTCTCTCCGACATCCCTTTTGTTGTCTAGTGATTGTGTTCTTACAATGTACTTCGGTCATACGATTTGCCCCCCGACACCGCACGCCGGGGGCACCGTTACACCATTTTTTGGTCATCTAACCTATTATCATTAGATGGACCCAAGTACACCATGTAAGACCGCTTTTACCTAAGTAAACTCAAGCCACTATGTTAAACAGAAAAACCCAAAAGGAAATATTAAACAAACTCTATATTTGTTTGATTTTCCCTATGGAATAATTAGTAATTAAACCATAATTTAATTATTATTCCCAAATATGTTTAACTCCAAAATCAAAGAAATTAATTAGATAAACCTTTATTTATCTTATTATTTTCTAGGAATAATCATTTAAACCTTATTTAGATGATCTTCCTTGTTAAATATGACCAAATCACCTATAAATAATTAAATAAATCACTATTTATTTAATTATCTTTCAACCACTTCCTTAAATAATTAAATAAACCATTATTTATTTAATTATATTCCCCTCATTTCCCTTAAATAATAAATAAATCATTTATTTATTTGTTATTTATAAATAAAGGAATTGACCCAAGTCAAAAACCTTTTTCCCTCCAACAAATATAATAAAATATTCCTAAAAGGTGATTCTAGAATGTGATTAATAATATTTTATTCATGCACCGAGTTCTAGAACACCCCAATACTTTGTTATAAATAGGAGGGTTTTCCCCATTCTTCACCTTTTGTTGCCTACTAGAACACTCGATCTATACACTTGGTCTCATTTTTCATCATTGGCTCCCCATTGAGCTTCATTTTGCATTGGGTTTTCTACACCTACAAGAGAGAGAAATCTTAGATCCTAAGTGCCGAGTGCTACAAAGAACTGCATCCCAGTGAGGAGAGTTGATACACCTTCTTGTTTTCCTCCTGTGTGCCCCCCCGTAATATAAAAATTCTTTCAAAGAATTGTGTTCTTGTCTCTGTCTGCTGGTTGCATGGAGCAAACCTCCCTTTATTTGCCCTTTATTTTACCGCTTAATGTCTTTCCACATAGATCTCGGTGTTTTGCGCCTATTTTCTTGTCTAACTAATCCTGCATCTCACATATTGGCCGCCCACTTTTGTTGTTAGGGCTATTAGTTATGCGTAGCTAAAGTGGTCCTTTTTCGTACACTTCGACAAAGGATTCATACTAACAGTTACCTTTGCCAGTCTCCTTTTCAACCTTCAAAGAATTGGTGGAGTGCTAACATAAGGAACTTGCAACCCCATTATTCCTAGAATCTCACTGATAGTATCAAATTCATAATTGGTTTTCAACTTTTAGAAATATTAACATTATGGAAACACAAAATATCAAGGAACATCACGACAAGGAGCAACCAATAAAGACTTTCAACCCTAATGTTAATAATGAAAAAACACGTACTCCATTTTGCTTTAATCACAGAATTGAGGCATAGAAAAAAGAGTTATTTTTGTTAGTGGCCATTTGCGGAGTGCGGAGAAAACTTCGTACAATAAAAGCTCTCCATACTTCACAAAGTACTCTGCAATGTCATTGCATGCCATTTTTGTTTGAGCAGTATGAAATGGAAAAAAAATGGGTAACATGTGCATGTACATATTTCACATTGTATCAAGTTCTTACTCCGTCATCACATAGAACTGTCATTTGCATTTTGATTTTTGGCTATCGTAGATGTGCATAATAAAATATAGAAAAATTTGTGCAGAGGTGTATTTCATTGTGCGTAGTGTGGATGTGCAGAGGCGGGAGCTTTGTAGAGGTAGCTTTCATTGTGCAGAATGCAGATGCACAAAGGAAGCGTGCATGAAGTCGGGAATAATTACATGGAGCATTCTTGGAAAATGACAAAATGCAGGCCCCACATTTCCTTAATCAATTAATTTGCACTGGTGGAAGGTAAATAAATACTTATTATCGAATACACAATTGTGTGTCTTTTAATGCATGTAAGCAACAAGTGTTGTATAGGACAACAGGTGTGTGAAACAAGGAACATAAGATTTTTTTGCGAAATGTTTCATATGGTCATAGGATTCTATTGTGCGTAATTTGCATCTATGAAAAAAGCTTTCATCGTGCCAATGAGGAAGTCCTGATTAAAAATTATCATTGTGCAGAGAAAGATATGTACAATGAAATCTCTCCACACATCGCAATGTGCTATGCAATGCCATAGGGGGGTGAACAAATCTCCATAAATTTGATACATTGTGTGCATTATGGAGCATTCACCTTCCAAACTGATAACCATAATTGTATAACATTAGGTGAGGAGGGCAGGGGAATCTTCATAAAGTTGATAACCATAATTGCAGCAACCTGTTTCATTGTGCAAAGGAAGCTTATCTTTGTTTTAATTTGAAAAAGTTCATTGTGCGGAGCTTTCAATGAAATCTTTTATTGTGTAAAGGGAGCTTCCTTCGTACTATGAAAGATTTCACTAAAATTAAATAGAAAAGTTGTGTGGGTAACATGTGTATGTTTTCATTTTCATTTTCAACTAACATTGAATTGTACATAAACTTTATCATTGTGTGTAGCGCGAAGAAAAATCCACACAATGAAAGCTCTTAACACTTCACAATGTACTCCACAATGCCATGCCATGCCATTTACATATTTCACATTGTATCAATTTCTTTCTCATCATCACATAGAACCATCATTTACATTCTCATTTTCGGTTGTTGTAGATGTGCAGATACGAGAATAATGAAAGTTGTACGGAGGTGTCTTTCATTGTGTAGAGTGCAGATGTGTGGTGGAAGTGTTTGTGGATGTAGGAGATATGCAGAGATGGATTTGATTATGCAAAAAGTGGATGTGCACAGGATGTGTGTGCGAAGCCGAGAATAATGACACAAAGAATTCTTGAAAAACAACAAAATGTGAGCCCCGCATAGCCTTAATTAATTAATTAGCGATAGTACAGGTAACTAAATACTTATTATCGAATACACAATAAGGGACAACGAGTGTTTGGGACAAGGAACAAAAGCTTTTTCCGTGTAATGTTTCGTATGTCTGTAGGATTTTACCATGCAGAATTTGGAGTTGCGAAGGAAGCTTTCATTGCGTTAATGCAGAAAAATATTTTGTTATGCACAATATGGTAAAGCTTTCATTGTGCGCAAATAGACCAAAGAATGGGCGAAGAAATTGTGTGCAGAGTCTGTTAAAGAGCGAGGACTATATCGAGTTAATATTTTTTGCTTCGCGCTCTGTGTAATGCTACTTTACTATGTAGAGTAGAGGCATCAACAAAACATGTTAGTTTTGGGATATGCAAAGGAAGGAGAAGGAGTGTCTAGAGAACGGGTATATGTCAAGGAAAGGAAATACAAAGAATTACTGTGCACAATAAAAACTTCCACTCCACCTCTGCACTTTGCACCTTTTGCACACTCTTTATCCTTCCTTCATTAATGTAAAGGTGCCAAAAATGACAAAACATGTACCTCATATTGCTCTAACATTGTAATGCCTAAGATAATGTTGATAAGCGCAACCACACCTCCCCCCCCACCCCCCCCCCCAACTTTTTTTGTTGAAGATTTATCAATGTGCAGAGTGCGGAGAAAACTCCGTACATTGAAATCTTTCCACACTTCGCAATGTACTCCACAATGCCATGGGGGGGCTGAACAAATCTCCATAAAGTTCATACAATGTGCAGACTACAAAGCTTCCACCTACCAAACTGATAACCATAATTGTATGCCATTAGGCGGGGAGGGGTGGAACGAATCTTCATAAAGTTGATAACCATAGTAGCAACATGTTTCATTGTGCAGAGGAAGCTTATCTCTTTTTTAATTTGAAGAAGTTCATTGTATGGAGCTTTCAATGAAAGCTTTTATTGTGCAGAAGAAGATTCCTCCGCATAGTGAAAGCTCTCACTAAAATGAAACATAAAAATTGTGTTTATTTGTATTTTCATTTTCAATTGATGTTGAATTGTACAAAAGCTTTGTCATTTGCACACAATGTGAAGAAAACTCTGCACAATGAAAACTCTTGACACTTCGCAATGTACTTCGCAATGCCATGACATACCATTTGTGTTTGAGCAGTATGAAACAAAAAATTGTGTGGGTAACATGAGTATATACATATTTCACATTGTATCAAGTCCTTACTTCGTCATCAAATAAAACTGTCATTTGCATTTTCATTTGCGGATGTTGTAGATGTGTGGAGAAAGGAATAACGAAAGTTGTACAAAGATGGATTTTGTTGTGTGGAGTGTGGATGTGTAGAGGTGTCTGTGGAGGTGAGAGTTGTGCATAGATGGCTTTCATTGTGAAAAATGTGGATGTGTGGAGGAAGTGTGTGCATAGGCAAGAATAACGACACAGAGCATTCTTGAAAAATGAAAAAATCTAGACCCCACATTGCCTTAAAAAGCAACTATTCCTTTTGTTTATTACTCCCCCACTAAGTGCTTCATGTTACACAAATTTATTAGTTTACCAAACTCCCTCTCCAACCAATTATTTAATAAAAACATGTTAACCAAAATAACATTAAAATTTACTAATTTCCTAAAATTATAACTTTGTAAATGAATTCATAAACACATTGTCATAATAATCATTCCATAATACATCATGTTTATTATAATAATCATTCTTTAATTTTAAAACATGTAAATCCAACCAACGCTAAAATTGAAATCTTATTTATCCATTTCATTTTACCTTTTATAGAAATTCATAAATATATATATTTTTTAAATTTATTTCCAATCCATATTTAACACCATTAAACTTCTTGGATACACCTCAAATTCACTTAATCCATTAATAATTATTAACGAAAAAATTATTGGCAAAAATAAGTAGATTGAAAAACCCAAAATCCAAGTTGAAATGCATTCTCAAAACAAAAAAACCGAGTCAAATTCCAAGCCTGCTTACCAAATTCTTGAGAGGTCGCCAAAAAGGGTCTAACCAAATTTCACCTACAAAGTGCTTTGCCTAGCGACCTCAACATTTTCCATTGTCACGATTCACATTACGTTTTATGATAATATAAGATTGTGTCAGGTTTTGTCATGTGCGTGTGACAATTTTTTTTTTTGAAATCTGGTTATAGAAGTTAAGTTTCATTGTTTTAGATGTTTCTATTTTCATTTAAAAAACAATTCAAATATTCTTAGATAGGAATTTTTTGAAAAATAAAATGACTAAATATAAGAGAAATGGTGATCTGGCCAAAACTGTAGCATTGCTAGACAAGGCTTATGTGTCTCTTTTGAATGTTTTGACTATAAATCTCTTGCATTTGGTTTCTAGTTAGATATGTGTTTATTTAACAAAATAGAGGACATGAGTGTGGGAATTTCAAAATTTAAAGTGCATTATTGGAATCATTTTCATTTGTTTTATGTTATTTTTTTTAACAGTGTAATTATTTTTTTATATGTTGATTGAGAGTATTTTGGGAGCTTGAGAGGGTTTAATGATTATATTCTCACCTAGATTTAAGTCTTAGTGTGACATGATGTTTTATTTTTTTTTTAGTGTATTTGTTTTTTATATATCAATTGAGTGTATTTTGGATGGTTGGGAGGATTTAATGATTATATCCTCACCCAGATTAAGTTTTACTGTGACATGATATTACATTGACAACCACCTTTATCCTGATTGATTATGTTGACTTTTTTTTTATTCTGGCCAATAAAAAAAATTATATATATATATATATATATATATATATATATATATATAATAAATTTGAATAGTGCCTATTCCTATCTAATAAATTATTTTAACAAGTTACCAATTCAATTACCTTAACAAATTACTAATTCGATATAGTTGAAATTAAAGGGCCACCCAACTCAATCATTTTCACTAACTTTCTCTTTATTTCTCAAACAAGGTTTCAATGTAAATGAGTTCTAAGAAACACAGTCAAAATGAAAGAAAAAGAAAAAAGATGCCCTAGCCTTGCTTAAACAATAACCACACAAATTTTCAAACTTGGCTTCACTTTCCAATTATAAAATGAATATAAAATCTTAAACAATAACTCCACATATTTTCAAACTTGGCTTCACTTTCCAATTATAAAGTGAATATAGAATTTTTGTTTAAATGAAATCCATACATTTATCCACTTCAATTATGATTGGGTTTTTTTTTCATTTTGAAATTTCTTAACACATTAAATTTAAAAATTAAAATTAAAAAATAATATACTTGATCGTGAATAATAAAAACAAAGCAAAACTGCCACTTAAAAAACACAATACCACTTCAATCATTTTCCTGGATCCCATTTTTCGGTCTCAAACTCGTTTTCACAATGATTTTAAGTTGAAAACGCCATCAAAGCCCAAGAAAAAGATGTCGTGTGCCTTGGGTAAACACTAACCAGACCAATTTTATAATGTAATATTTTATTAATTTTTACATTTTATATATATATGGATTTTATTATAATATTTTTAATTAATTTTATTTAATTTAAGTATTTTTTATTAATTTTATTTAATTAAATAATTATATGAAAGATTATATATACTATTTTATACATAACAACACTAATTTGGAAGTAGTTATTTTAGAATTTTAATTGAAATTATAGTATTAACAAAAAGACTAATGGAAGATAGAAAATTTATTATGGATTTGGAGAGAATTGTAAATTTGTATATCATTGGATATGAGATTGTTGTAGCCTCTACAACACCCTCCAAAAACCACACTTCAAAATTTTTTGGAGCCCCTTGAACTCAAAGAAAAACTAAGTAAGGAGTCCATAAGGCTAAGTCACTAGGTCGCAACTTCAATTTTTTTGGAAAATCGCAACCTCGCGACCTTGTGACCCCGCGACCTTGAGGTCGCAAGGTCGCAAGGTCGTGGAGTCGCATACCTCCCTGATCACCCAACTTACGACCTGGCGACCTCATTAAATGCCCGCACGTGCGACCCTTTTATATATGGGAGGTCGCTAGGTCGCATTTTGCATATGCAGCGGAGAGAAAAAACGCTTCTGACAAGTCGACTGGAGCGCGATTTTCCCGGGTAAGTTTTTTTTTTCCTCCTGTTGTTTCCTCTTTTGATTATTCTTGCCTAATCCCTGCATTTCCCAGCCTTTAAATTTCCCTTTACCTCAGCCATTGTTTTCATTTATTGCTTAGGGTTTTCTTCTGATTCCAGTTTTTCACCCCACTTGCCCAACTCATCACAGTTTCTTGTCCAACCTCTCATGGCCTGTACCCTATTTCAAAAGCTATCCCTGGACTCTGTCTGGACCCATCCAGCCTTTTATTTTTCCAGTTAAAGGAAAAAAAAAACAACTCCACGCCGCGCACACCCAAAACCCCGGCAAGCCCTAGCGCGACTTGCGACCTCGCGACCTAGTCGCTAGGTCGCAAGGTCGCATTTTCCCCGTTTTCCCGAAATTTACGACCCCGCGACCCCGCGGCCTAGTCACTAGGCCAAAAGGTCGCATTTTCTCTATTTTTTGAAAGTTGCGACCCCGCGACCTAGTCTCTACGTCGCAAGGTCGCATTTTCTCCATATTCTCGATACCCGCGACCCTGCGACCTAGTCGCAAGGTCGCAAGGTCGCATCTTAGCCATTTTCTTACAACCTGCGACCCCACGACCCAGTAGGCCACTTATTTAGCTCTACCTGTGTCCCAGTTGAAGTAATTGATAAACTGTAATTGGTCTTGTATCATCATGGTGTCTTTCTTATCTTGGGATTCTTTCATGAATATGACAGGTGAATTTGAAGCAGACTTGGAGTGTATACCTGTCCTCTCAGATTCCAGTGATATGGGACCTCCAGTGTCCCGGAAGAAAGATAAACACTTGGCAGTGGAAGATGTAGAGATGGACATGCCAATGTCCCCACCCCCGATATACAGGGATACCCTTTTCACATTTTCCAAAGGGGACAGCATGCGATGGTACCAAGTGTACCAAGAGTTCACCAAAACGAAATTCCCAAAAGACCTCCCGGATCGGGAGATATACTTACGGGTTAAAAGGTCCAAGCTACATCTTGCAGGTGCTCACCCAGCCATATTCCCATGCCCGGAGATGATAGATTTGATCATACAGAAAATGAATCCCAAGAAGTTCGTGATCAGAGACAGCGAAGGCAAGGCTTTCGCAACGCTCAAAGGCTCGGAAGCCCATGTGTATTACTCTTTGCTTGAGCGAGAAGAATACTTCACGGAAGAATGGGCCATCGCTCACGCAGTTCCCATAGTTGACACTATAAGGCAATGGTGGGAGGAGCCTGAGAAGTTTAAGGTCAAGAAATACCAGGAGTATCCAGTGGCAAGCCTTAAGAAAGTATATAAATTAGTGGCGGCCATGCTTTGCAGACAGTACGGGCACCCAGATGCCACTACCTTCAACGGCACATGGGCAACTCTCATGGAGTACGTCATGGCGCACGGCACCCGGTTCAACTGGGCTAGAATATTGATGACCTCCATCCATACGAATTTATCCTCAGCATTGGCACCAGATGAAGGAATGCCTGCTGAATTCTATATGGCCTCTTATTTATTAGATGTCGTCTGTTTGAGATTGCACTTTGAGGGATGGGTACATAGCTGCGATCCCAAACAGACCCGCGCAATTCATCTACAGACCAAGGTGTTTTGGGAATCCAGGTATAAACAAGACATAGAGCCGATCTCCCAAGTGTTAATTCCTACTCTATACAGAAAATTATTCGGCCAAGATGCTCCTTGCATGTCTTGGCGAGCCATGGAGACGCTAGGCAAAGTGGCACATTGGTTCCCTTTCGCCGAATATACATTCATCCGAGTTTTTGGCTCGTTCAAGGCACCACATGCTATGCCCTGTTTTGTTACAGACATAATGCTCATGCAGGAGGTATGTTTCCAAATGTCTTCGGGTTTCTCCAGGGTCCTGTCTAGGGGTAAGAAGAAATCGTGGCATGCGCTACCCCTCACCATAGGCACTTACACAATCAAAGATTTTAGGGAGTTGGAGGCAGAGGCAGAAGAGATGAAAAGCTACAAACTGGGGGCTTTAGAATACCGAACATATGACCCGGAGAGGATAGTTCTTGAACATTGCAAGAAAGCTAAATTCAAATGGAACTATCAGCATATTGAACGCCCAGCAGAAGATGAAAGAAGGAACTGGTACAATGCAGATAGACAACTTGCTCTGGGGGCGGACTCTGGCCAAGGAGACCCGGATGATCAAACCTTGGAAGAAAGGGGTCGTGAATTAGGAGGTGCTTCTTCCTCTCTAGCTAAAAGGCCTCGGACCAGTACAGGGAAGAGTACCTCCACCCAACAGAAAGAAATAGAGGTTGAAGCCCAGCAAGAGAGAGAAAAGAAAATGAAAGAGGACGAGGATAAGCGCAAGAAGAGCCTAAGGGAAGAACAGAAAAAGAAGCAGGCCGAAGAGGCCAAGAAGGAAAAAGAGAAAAAAGAAGCGAAGGCTGCATCAGAACGGGAACTCAAGAAAGAGCTAGACAAAGTGGAAGCTGACCGCCAAAAGAAAGCAGAGCAAGCTGCAGTAGCTGAGCGTAAAAGGAAAGCCAAACTGGACGCAGCAGCAGAAGCAGAGCTCATGCAGAAGAAAGAAAATGAAAAAGCGGAAAACGAACACCTACGAAGGGAAGAGGAGGAAAAGAAGAAGAAGGAAGAAGAGGATCAAATGCTGGAGAACATCGAGGTATCTCCCCTTGAGGTACCTCTAGGCAGCACACGAGCCACGCTCTCTGATGTCAGTTCCCCCCAGGGACAAGAGGAGGAGGTATTTGACCTTACCAGGCTCACATTTGATCAATTCTCCTTCAAAATCCAGCAAGAGAAGAGAAGAGGCTTGGCGCAAAATCCTTCCGCCGCATCCACAGTCACAACCGGAAAAGACATAGTCCTTGATACTAGGACTAATCCTGTGATGATAGCATCAGCTGGCACCGCTTTCGCTGTGGCCACGGAAGAAAATGTGACCAGGATGAGTAGAGAGATCATTTCTCTACAAAATAGACTACAAGAAGCAGAGCAGTGAGAAAGAAAGGCGGAACAAGAAAGGACAGCATTGAGGGAGGAGGTTCAACAACTCTGAAACAAAACTTCCCCTGTCAATGAAATTCTGCTTGCCATTCTAAGGGAGTCTGATATATTAGAAATGACCATGATGCAAGTTTATGGGGAAATGTTCACCATAAAACAAACAGTCGCCCCATTGGTCAGAGCCCAAACGGAGACTAACCAGAAGCATGAGCAGCTGAAGGAGGCCTCAGCGGCTTTGGACAGAATGATGGACTAGACAGTGTGGTACCCTCAGGCTCCTGAGCATTTGCCAAAGAAAGATTGGATTCATACGCAAGATGCCAAAGTCCAAATCCGTATGAAAATGCAGTCCAAGGATAAGTTGTCCAAGGATTTAGACAAAGTGATAGCTGCATACGAACACCTCATCAGCGGCATCGATTCGATGCATGCCCATCACCACATTCCTTCACTGGGTGCACTGGACGAAGGGAAGACCTATGAACAGGTGGATCAGGAGATCCAGTCATTTTTGCAGCCCATCAAGGAAGTTGCTGCCTCTCCCAATCTTGCAGCGTCACAAGAGAAACTGGGCTAGTTTCTTGTCACGCCAGTATGGATTTGCACCAAGCTCGCCTCTCTTTCCAACCTGATCTCACAGAAGAAGGAAACTCTAGTCCCAAATGCTTTGGAGTGCATGCATCGGTTGAAAGAAGAGGTCCCTCTGGTTTCTCCCATAGCAGCAGAATATCAGACCTGGCAAGACTTCCTCAAAGGGCAGCAAATTGATGCCCCTGACCTCACAATTGCGCGCTCATCTTCATAACCCGGTGGCTGCAAGTCGCTGGTAGCATTTATGATCCAGGTGGATATCGGTGGCCTCCCACCTATTCCATTTGGACCCACAGCATCAATTCTTTCAGTTTTTTAGCTTCAGCACAGCTTACTATTTATAGCAGGTTTTCAGGTCCTGCACACCCGGAGCCGTTTTGGGGCATTAATAATCAAGGGGGATATTGGTGGCCACCCACCGAGTCAATTTGAACCCCCACCATCAGTTATTTCAGTTTGTAAGTTTCGGCACAACTTACTATTTTTAGCAGTTTTTCGGGTCCTGAACTTCCAAAGCCGTTTTGACGCCCTAAACGACGTTTTTTCGGAAAACGGAGAGCAAAATGGCCCATGGACCAATGTTTCTTGTTGAAAAATTGTACTCCTCAGATAGATATTTCTAAAGAGCTATTGAGCGCGTCAAACGAAGATCGGATGCCAAAGTTACGTCCCCAAGAAGTTGAACCACCAATTTACCCAAACGGGGCCCACGGTTTTGGCGCTTCATCTCCTAGGGTTAGGTTTTTGGACGTTTCGGATTCTACATTGTTTCTCAACAATAAATAGGCCCTCGAGCCTCATTGTAAGACAGTTTAGGGGGGCTGGGAGCCGATACATCTCTTCTCAGAGATAAGCGTGACCAGTGCCCTAGCTCGCCACATCTCTATCATGTCTGCATTGTAACACAGTTCAGGGGCTGGTAGCCGCCACATATCTTCTCAGGGATACGCTGCCAGTACCCTAGCTCATCTATTTCTATTATGTCTGTAATAGGCCTCCGAGCCTTGATGTAACACAGTTCAAAGGTCTGTAGCCACCACATCTCTTCTCAGAGATTCACTAACAGCACCCTAGCTATTGTATTTCCATTATGTCTGTAAGCATATTTCTGTTATTTGATATTAATGAAATGATGCATTATTTCTGCTGCATATCTATGTTTATGGTTATTTCTGTATTCTGTTGCGTTCCTGCATAAATCCGGATCAGTGGTATCAGAGTGGGTCTGCTCTTTCTCTGTTTTTTCTCTTCATGTCCCCAATGCGGCCAGGGTATAAGGAGTTCAACCTTGCAACCCCAACGATCCCCCATGGTAGAAGGAAGGAAAGACGAGGGAGCAGGAGATCCTGTCAAAATCTGCTCGAGGATGCTCTCGAGAAACAGAGGAACGCGATGATGGACAATTTTTTTTTTTTTTCAGATCCTTCAATGGCTGCTCACCAGTGGCACATCTACATCCAGCACGTCTGCCAACAGGTCCGCAACATCCTGGACAAATCCAACACCAAGTTCAGCAAAATTCCCCCCCCCCCCATGGAGGAACTTAACGCAATGGAGACCATTGCTTCCTAAGGAGGGAGGAATGATCCAGGTGGATATCGGTGGCCTCCCACCTATTCCATTTTGGACCGCGGCATCGGTCTTTCGGTTTTCGGCTTGGCCTGACTTACTATTTATAGGTTTTCGGGTCCTGCTTTCCGAACCGTTTTAGGGCATTAATAATCCAGGTGGATATTGGTGGCCACCCATCGAGTCCATTTGAACCCCCACCATCAGTTATTTCAGTTTGTAAGTTTCGGCACAACTTACTATTTTTAGCAGTTTTTCAGGTCTTAAACTTCCGGAGCCGTTTTGAGGCCCTAAACGACATTTTTTGGGAAAACGGAGAGCAACATGGGTCCATGGACCGATGTTGCTCATTCAAAAGTTTTAATCCTCGGACAGATCTTTCTAACGAGCTATTGAGCTCGTCAAACGGAGATCGGATGCCAAAGTTACGTCCCCGGGAAGTTGAACCACCAATTTACCCAAACGGGGCCCACAGTTTTGGCGCTTCATCTCCTACGGTTAGGTTTTTGGACGTTTCAGATTCTACATTTTTTCTCAACAATAAATAGGCCCTCGAGCCTCATTGTAAGACAGTTCAGGGAGCTGGGAGCCGATACATCTCTTCTCATAGATAAGCACTACCAGTGCCCTAGCTCGCCACATCTCTATCATGTCTGCATTGTAACACAGTTCAGGGGCTGGTAGCTGCCACATCTCTTCTCAAGGATACACTACCAATACCCTAGCTCATCTATTTCTATTATGTCAGTAATAGGCCTGCGAGCCTCAATGTAACACAGTTCAGAGGCCTGTGTACGCTACATCTCTTCTTAGAGATACGCTACCAGCGCCCTAGCTTGTTTCCATTATGTTTGTAAGCTTATTGCAGTCATCTTTTTATTAATAAAATGAAGCATTATTTCCACTGCATCTCTATGTTCATGGTTATTTCTGTATTCTGTTGCATTCCTACATAAAATCCGGATCAATTTAGAGGTAGGTCGTAGGTCGCGCTCACCAGCCAGGTCGCAGGTCGCAGCCACCAGCCAGGTCGCAGGTCGCAGTTTTCCTTCCGGGTCGCAAGGCAACTCAACAGGCAGGCAGGCGAAGAGTCAGGAAGCCCAAAGGGCAAGTTTTGATCTATAAAACTCCCTCCGAGGAAAATGTAAAGGATCTTTTTTCTTGGGGACTCAAGAGCTACTGAGCATTGTATTGAAAGATAACACTCTTTTGTATATGAATACAGATACCTGTTGAAACTCCTTTTGGATCTGATGTGTTTTGCTGTGCGAACACTATGAGTATTTTCCATACAGTTTCAAACATCTTTAGATTAACGAAACTCCACTCTTAAATGGCGTCATTCATGCATTATGGTTTCTTGTACTTGTGTTAATGATGTTCAGTTTAATTTCTTGCTTAATGGATGTTAATGACTTTGTTTATTAGCATTTCGTTTATCTTTCACGAAGTAAAGGGGCATCTCGCCATAAAGAACTGTTTCTGTTGTGGTCAGAATAGCCTACAAGCATAACCCCAAAGACGTGTTGTTAACAACACTTCCTTCGGTGTGTATGCTTTATTATTTGTCTCGCTATGCATAGTGTTATATACGTGTTTAATGCATCAACCATGTATCTTGTATCATGTGAATAAGTGTGTGTTCGCAGGTTCGATCGAGTTCTTTTGAGACCAGAAGGAAGGTGACTTAAGCGGTAGCCAGACCCACACCCCGGACGGGATCCCTATTCCAAACGGTTCAAGGTCTAATCGGGACTTTTTATTGGGGAGATCCCGTACTGTTGGCCGGACAATTTTTCCCGTCAACAAAGACTTAAACACATTCTTCATTGAGACTCTTATCACTTTGTTATTTTATATGGATGTGAGCTCTTTGGATGCAATATCTCCAAAAAGTACATATTCAAAAACATTTTATACCATATGATCTACACACCCTATCCTAAGCTCATTGAAGTAATTCTTTCTCCCAATTGAAAGTATGACTATGACTAGGCATCTTCAGAAACAACATGGAATACAAGAGGTTTATGAAATTTCCTTTAACTCTAACCAAAAATCACATTCAACTCAAGAGAGAATGGCATAAGAATGTTCAATCTTGGCTAAACCACTGGGAGATAAAAAAAGAGATCATTTTCAAAGTAAAGATAATATTAAAATATTATTATATCAAAATTTAAGGAAAATTTGTGGTGTGAGTAAGAGGAAAAAAGGAAAGTAAGATATATATTATAAAGAGGTGTTCAAGTCACATCTCTAAAACAAAAAATATCTCTATGCCTTGACTAAGGTAAAGAAGAAAATAAACATTGTTACAATAGGAACAAACTCTCGTGAGCTTGATTCCAAAAAGTGGGTGTTAGTTGATTCCAAAAACGTCATGGGATAAAAGAGTATGTTACTATTGTGACACTAAGAGACTTGAAAAATGAAAAACACTTTCTTTTAGATTTCGTGACTTTTACTTAATTTAAATCTAGATTTCGAAACATTTATCACCACTACTCAAATTATATATCAATTAAATAATTAAAAAAAAATAGAGATTTTTAAAAATTTACTCTTCAAACTCGATTAAAAATCACCTTTAACTTTAAAAAGTGATACACAAAATTTAAATGTTAATTGTATCATAAAATGATGAACTTATTTTGTAAAATATTGATATTATGAAAAAAAAAAAATACATTTAAATTAAATGAAAAAAAAAAACATAATAATATTATTAAAAAATATATATATTATAAAGATATCATTAGCCTTCATAAACAAATAAAAATATTTATTTAAAACATTAAAACACGGAATCAATTTAAAGGCAACTTTATTAATTTTTTTGAAAAATTTAAAACTAAAATAGTTTAAATACCATATATACTAATCCCAAATGCACCAATTTTTGTCAACACGAGCTTACTAGCAATTGCACCGAGGGTGCAAGGGAACGTCGGATGGAGGAGATGTGAATCATTTTGTGCTATATGAGGGGTAAAACCTGAATTGTGATTTAACAGAAGAAAATCCAAAGCTGAACAGATAATCATAAATGGTAAGTATAAATATGATCACCTAAGGTGGAAAGCCTATAGCTATTAATGTCTCGATTCTTTTCACGTTCAAACTATCTATACTGGATACTAAAGAAGCAACTTGATGCCATGTCACAAACTGGCCATTCAAATGGCCTGCACATGCTCGAGACTGATGGAATCCTCATATATGAAGAAGGCAATGAGACCTTGATGTGAAATTCCCGTATTTTCTCTACCTGTCCTTGATGTTATGTCTGGGTGATCGAATTGAGTGTGCTCATTTTAATTTGTAGAAGGCCGAATAGGATGAGCGAACCCATTATCATATGTTGTTTTCCCATAGAACCTTTAAGTTTGTCTAAGGCGGTAAACCCTGCCCGTGTGGTTCATCATCAAGACAAGATGGAGAATCTGATCAAGTAACCTCTTTAAATAGAAAGTATAGCTCCTACTTGTCGTTTGTAAAATAACGGCTAGGTTGCCTCAAATAATAAAAGTTAATTTATTTTATTTTAAAAAGAGTAAACCAAATGATCAAAGTTTATAATTTGAATTTTAAATATTTATATTTTTAATAAAAATAATAATTTTTAATTTAATATTATTAAATTGTAATTTATGTAATTTTATTTTTATTTCATTTTATTTATTTGTTTGTTTATTTATTTATTTATTAATCTTTATTTTATTTTATTTTATTTCTATTTATTTATTTATTTATTTTATTTTTATTTTTATTAGAAAAATAATTAAAATTAGTAAACGTTTATGAAATTCCATAAAAGTTATATTTCCTGAAAGTAGATTCAATTTTGAAAATGCTTGTCTTCATTCCGACAGTTAATTAAAAACCTTTCATGGAGTTTAATCAGTCCAAAGTTGCAGAAACGTATTCAGAGCCTGGTTTTTGCGTAACTGGTGACGCATTAGTTCGGCCGAACTTTGATTAAAAGTTCAGCCGAACTATGTTTTGCGCTGACGGCTCGTTAATTCTAACGACTTAATAGTTCGACCGAACTTTTAATCAAAATTTCGGCCGAACTATTGTATAACTTTCCGTTGGCCGGAAAGTTTTGCGGAGCCCCTACTAAAACACATTTCGCGGCAATATAAATTGCCGCGAGATCATTCACAATTTTCGCACATTTCGCATTTAATTTTATCTTTATTTTATTTTATTTCTATTTATTTATTCATATTTTATTTATTTATTTATTTATTTTATTTTATTTTTGTAATCTTTTCTTATCATAGCATTTAATTATTAAAAATAAAATAAATATATAAATTCAAACTTTAAATATTATTTAATTATTTTTAACATTTAATTTATTCGATAATAATAAAAACAAATGAATATCCTTTGAATAATGTGCCGAGGCTATCTCCCTCTTTTATAAAGCGCTCGAATATTAATAGAAATCCTCCCCTTGTAAACTGTATTAAAAGGCAATATCCCGATGCTCATAGCTTAACACGCACTTATATTTTAATGCTCATCCTCTCATTTTATTTTGATGTTCGAACTTCTTAGACCATAACCCCTAGCAATAACAAGTATACACCCTCCCGAAAGGCTCAGGACGGACTTTAGTTTAATAAGCATTGACCAAACCTTAGAGTTAAAACCCCAAGTCTTATCATGTCATTAGATCATTAATATGGGATCACTACATACCTTAATTTTAATACCGCGGACATCAATCTACGATACCATAGACACTTTCACATATTCATTAAAACGCCATTATGCATGAATGTCTGCCATATATATATCCCGGACCTAACTATAAGGAATTTATTTCTCTTGGAAAGCTTTAAAGCACTCATTGTGGAAGTTTGGATACCAATCACATGGACCTAAGGTAGGTTTTGTCAATCTCAAATTGAATACCCTTATTTATTTGTATGTTGGAAAACTTTAAAGCACCTATTATGAAAGTGTATGTAGGTGAATTGTCAATATCAAGATTAACCAAATGGAATAATGACAAGGCTTTGACATCCCAGTGAAATTCCACCTCACAATTCTCCCTCTTAGATAGAGAACAATGCTCTTAAGAATGATCAATTAAAATGATTAAATTAGGACATCATTGTTAGATGTAAGATACTATTAAATTAATTTTCATGTCATTTGATGTATCTTGTGTGTAGATAAATATCATGAAATTAGAGCTAGCTATAACTAGGAAGCATATGATTACACTATTGGTAACTTTAGTAATGATTGCAAGGAGGGATACTTTCTTTCTTGTTGATATTACCTAGACCGAAATTATCTTTTGTATTCTTAATATGTAAAGAAACAAGTCATTAGCCTAAGATTTAAAGACCTATGGTAAGTGCCAAAAATCCTTTTTTACATATCATCATCCTTTTATTTCATGTAGCATGATTTTTTTAAATAACAATAATATTTTTCTCACATTCACAAATAATCATTAACAACTATATTATAGTAAATTTTTCTAACTTCCAATGAAAATTATTAAATTGTATATATTTTAACAATTTTATTAATGTAGTTTAACTAAATAACATTTTGACCTTTTTCTTGACTAAAAATCCATTGATACATAATGTTACTTAGTTTACTTTTTAAATACAGAAATAAATTCTAACATTATGAAATGATTGAAATATATAAACTTAACCACTTAAAATACAGTTTTTATAATTTCTTTTCTAATTGTAATAGAAAAAAAAACACTTATTAAACTATTACACACTAACTTCCAAATCATACATTTTTATGATTAAAAGTGAGATTAGTTATAATTTGTAAATGTACACCCCAGAATATATTTTGACTTACATCACTCTTGAAAAACACTGCCACACAAAGGTAGAAGTGACACATGTAAAGGTTCTTTCCACATTGGCTACCCTCACCTACATCTTCCCCGTGAGGGCAGAGGTTAAATTGAAAAACCCTACAGAACTGGCAAGAGAGAGGGAGAATTTTAGTCCTATATTTAAGTTGTGATCAAAGTCCTATATCTAAGTTGTGAAATGATGAGACATTTCCATTGTACTTCCCTGGAAATCCTACGTCACATTTAACGATTGGAGCGCCTCCCAATTAGATTCTAGTTTATGAGTTTAAAAATGCCGTGATTGAACCCATCACATTTTCAGTACATAAAGAGTAAAAAACGGATAGCAATCAGGCTATTGAATTCTGTATTCAATTCCATGTAGATTGTAATTGCCACAAGATCAAGATCCAACTTTCATGTCCCTTCCCCAACATTTGCTGGGGTCCCATATCCCAACAGAAGCCCCAACACATTCCACTTTCCAATTAGATCCAGCACGATGGACTAACTGATCCCTGTAAGTCTGTGCAGAGATGAGGAAGGGACCCTGAAGCTCACATTTTATTACCCTTCATCTTTTTTGTTATTTTACTGAAAGAGGGATAATAGTTAGCAAGTCTTCCACTGCCACATGCTTACAGTCTAGTGGGACCTCCGAGGATGGCTATCATTCACAAAGAAAATGGAAAATTGCATTAGAAATCGGAAACATTGGCTGTTGTTGCCGCACTGCTGAGCAGAACTGTGCCCTACATGGTCTGTAGGGTGCCTTGCTCCATCTTCCACTTCACTGAAATGCTGATCCAAGCTCCCTCTCCAATGCAATTGTCTGTAATATTTAATTGATTTTTTTTATAATAAACTTGTCCTCGCCAATACACGCTTGCGGAATCTCAACAAGCTTAGGATTCAATATGTCCATTTCTTTTAGATTTCGGTATGGATGCACATGATCTGGGCACCATTTTCAATTTTTACTGCCATCTTCACTCTGCTCTGTTCCAGTGCTATCACAGGGACGGAGCGAATGGTTGAGCACTCATAGGAAAGCTTAGCTTTAAGGGTTGAGCTGAAGTAGGACCTGGAATGGACTTAAAATGGTAAGAGATCGTTAATTTTAGGAATCGATTTCTTGCATTGTTTTTAGTAGTGGTTTAGCAAATTAGTTGTTGGCATCTGGCATGGGTGATATAAGAGGCTAAAGGTCTGATCAATCAGGAGCTCCGAGGAATTTTTTGGCGCTGGATTTAAAATTGGAAAAAGCTTTATGGAAAAGAAGTTGGATTATGGCTAAACTTTGGTCATAGCTTTCATTCTGTGACCCTGCAGCATGTGTATCTGTTCTAGTTAGTGGGGAAAAAGCGCAAACAGGTAAAGATAACGTTGCGCGGTTTTTTGGGGACTCTCTCGGTTTTCAGTGTTTTGCTGATTCAATGCACAAGTGCTTATACTGGAGACTCTGCTGCTCTTCTTGAATTTAAGAAGTATGCAGACCTAGGTCATTCTTTAGACTCAAAGTGGAGATCTGCTAATTATTTTCAATGGGAGCGAGTTAAAGAATGTCAAAATGGAAGGGTAAGAAAGCTTGTGCTAGAGAACTGAAAGCTTACTGGAACATTTGCAGAGAATACTCTTAATCAGCTTGACCAGCTCCATCTTATTAGCCTTCAATGAAATGCACTCACAAGCCCCATTCTGGATCTTTTAGGGCTACACAACCTCAAGAGTTTATTTCTTAGTCAGAACAATTTCAGTGGCTCTTTCCCGAGTTCGATCGCGGGTCTACATCGTCTCAAGGTTATCTTTCTGGCAGATAATTCTATAGGTGGGGAAATTCCTGTGGCGCTGACCAGGCTCCCAAGATTTTATGCTGTCATTTTAGAGAACAATAGACTTAGCGGAAATATTCCTGTGTTTAATCAGTCGAGTATCAAGGTATTCAATGTCTCCAACAATTTTATTTCCGGACCAATACGAGAGACCCTAAGTTCATTCGATTCTTCTTCATTTGCAAAGAATCCGAGTCTCTGTGGGAAGCCTATTCAGAAATCCTGAGGCGTTCTGGCACCGGTCCCAGATGTGCCTTTCGTTGCCGCATCTGCTGGCCCTCAAACTCAATCTTTCTTGCCTCTGTCGAAGCAGAGAAAGTCCAAGAAGCTCAATGGATGGAAAACTCTGGCCATTGTGGTCGGAAGTGCGGTGGGATTGGTGTTCCTCTTGTTTCTTCTTATGTTGTTGCTCTGCAAGCTGAGAGGAGGTGAAGAACAGGTAGCAGAAGATGCTGAGAGAAGCATTGACATGAAACAAAATGGGGATTCTTCAGATAAAGCAGAGCAAACTTGGTCTGATCAGTACTCCGGCAAGAGTCCTCCAGCGTTGGATGCGGTTTACGATTGCAACGAAACACAAACACGTGGCAAAATTTGATTAGTGCGACGGGCGGTACGGTATTTCTCTTATTGGCTAGAGTGAGCAGTGTTTGCTCAGCCCACTCCGGCAAAGAAAATGCCTCCGGCGTAAAAATCAATACCAGAATCAATTTTAGATCAATTTGATTTAAGAGAAAATTATTTTGATAATATTATTTTAGTTTTGATCAAACATGTGTGGTCAGTCTTGTGGAAAACAAGCTCAACCACGACTGAAGTGGACAGGCACGCTAAAATGGAAATTCCAATTGTTGCTTTACAGTTGTAATGTGAAGTCAAGTTTTGAAATCTTGTCTGTCATTGTTTAAGCGGGGCCCACAACATCTTGTCTTTTTTGTTGCATTCGTTTGGGGAACGGTTTAAGCGGGGTCCTACAACATCTTTTTCTTTTACTTTGATTGTGTTTCCAACTAGAAATCATTTACATGGAAACGCGTTTATGACTGAGAGAGGGCCCGGGAAAATATTGAGGTGGACGGGCATAGCAATTTGGAAGGGGACGGATGGGGTCGAAATTTGATGGCCGGTGACTGTTACTTTTTTTCCTTATTTGTTGATATTTTTTATTTAATTATTTATAATTAATATTTAAATCAGTTTATATTTATTTTAATTTTGGATTTATCAAGTTGAAAAATCAAATTTTGGAAGTAATTGGATGATTTAGCATGATGGGTCATTAAATAGAAGTGGAAATTTGAGTGTATTTTAACAATAATTCTAAGTGTAGAATAGGCGTCACCTTAGATTTTTATTTAATTTATTTTTTATGTTTGTTGAAATATTTATCAAAAGATTAAAAATATTGTATTTTATAAATTAATTTTTGGTGGAAAATTAAGAAGTAAAGGTGAATCTTCACTTACCCAATTTGTAAAATAAGTAAAAAACCTAATTTGTAAGGAGAAAAGAAGTATATATAACTATGTTATACAATTTTTGTAATACCAATTCATCCTTCAAACCTTAATATCCCAACAATGGTGAGTAGTCCACAACTTATGGTCTAACACAATGGTGAGTAGTCCACAAACTATGGTCTAACATTAGCACGAAAGCAAAGAAACTTCCCCTTAGAGGTAACACTATGTCTATTTGTTTCATGCTAATTATTTTTGCAATATTTTCAAGTTTAACATTGCAATAATGAAGATCCCTTCAAACAATTGATTTTTGAGTGGCATGTTTCATGTTGTTTAAAGCTTCACCTAGTTTGGAATTTGGAATGTTGTGAATAACATAGGTTCTTGAAAACCTCTTATTCATATTGTCTCGCATTTTGGTACAGACATTACATAAGCATGTTTATTAATAATTCTATCTTTAAGCATATTTGTAATTATTTTTTTGTGTATATTAATGAATTATGGTTTTTTCTTAACTTTAAACACTAATCGTTTTCAATTTCATTCCATTTATTTAATTGTTGTATATATGCTTACTGTTAGATTAGTAGGACCATCCTTTTTCTACTCATTTTGGATGATTAATTAAGTAATTTTGACCACATCCTACTCATTTCTACATTTTAATTAACACACATAATTCATTTAACACTTTTTATAGCTCATCTTACCTGAATGTTTCGCAATCTTAATGATTATAATGGTTAAAAATAGTCACTTTAACTTTTCTTGCATTCATTTCACTTAGCATTCCGTTGCATAATATATAGACTTAGAATAGTTTCTAACATGACAATTTAACAACAAATTTACAACTAACTTAAGACTCATTTATTAAAATAAATCAAGTGCATTGATTGGAGAGCCAATACCCTTAAAGAGAATGGCTTCACTAATTGATTTAACTAAGTAACCTGATTGCATTGGTTTAGTGAATCTAGGTCTTAAATGAATCTATGCTACCATCCATATTTTTTCCTTGACAACCTAAGAAGGGTGCTTTCCATGTTCTTTCATGTTATCCATGTCAAGAATCAACATAAATGGTGAACATACTATGGTACGAAAACTCTTAATCTTTTAAGGATTCACATTATAGTATGTTAATTTCTCCTTGTAGATTCCAAAGAATTCAATGATAGACCCCCAGATTCAAGCCTCTATTTAAAATTAAATCAAGAAGATGGTTTCTTGCTCATTTTGAAACGATATCATCCCAATTATCTATAGAAAAGGGACATATTCCTTAGATTAGCTCAACTCTTGTATATATGACTTCTTCTAACTAACATAGTAGTTTAGGTTTTGGGTCTAGTAATTCATCTTTTGGTTCCATTATAATAGGGAGCAGCATATTTAGCCAATTTACTCCCATGCATAGTGTAACACCTCCCACCCCCTTATGCCATCTCAAGCTTTGAGAGTTTTACCATCTCACTCTGATACCACTCTATAACACTTCCCACCTCGTTAAAGGATCTCAACCTATGGGAGTGTTACTCGTTTGACCCAATCTCCAAGGTATGTTATGAAGATGGGGTTACAACAACCTCTTTTCTCAAAGTCTTCATATTCTAAAACAAATTCCACCATTATGTTCAGCTCATCAAGAGATTTCTAGCAATATAAATGTTACCCCAATTAGAGTCAAGCCCCTTAAAAACCCATTTAAGAGGCCAGATCATCCATGGAAACCTATGTGGAACCCACATTGCCAAACCTATCCCATGTGGTCACACACCACCACCATGTGGGGGTCCAAATGGCACTCATGGCATACAAGTACCTACACATTCTTTGCTCCTCGGTATCATGGTTTCTCAGTATTATCCTCCGGGACCGATATTCCCTATTAACCATCTCACTAGTGTCATGTTTCCCTAGGGTTGCATACCTCAGTGCTACATCTCTCAATGCCACTATCTCCCTAGGCATATTTTCCCGATACTATACTTACCTAGGATCACTTGCCCCAAGTGCCATTTCCCCAGGCTGATATTATTAAAAAAATGATTAAACATTAATTAAGCATTGAATAAATGTCACAAGTAAATATATTATTAACTAATCCCAAGCATTCCATTCGAAGAATATTTACGAAGAAACACATTGTCTTAATGGCTCTCTTCATTTCATCAATTCAAGGAGATATACAATAAATTTTCATTACTTTTGCTACATGACTTGAAATTTGTTTAAACTTATTTAGAGGATTGTGAACATCAATTTACCACACATGAACACACAGGTTCTCATAGCTATAAATGACAAGTTATAGTCCATCTACCAGACATTTTCAATCCTATAAACAACCTAAACTACTATATACATAATATATTGCTTTCCAATAAGAGAGCATAAACACACAATTCTCATACCAATCATGAACATGACATTGAACAACACAATCTATCCATGAATTAACATTCATGGACATACCATAATTCATACCAATCATAACTAAAGAATTGAAAATCATGTTTCATGATTCAAATATATAAATGTGATATATATATGTCTCAAAATAGTTGGTCACAGAAGGAGGTACTTCCACTCTACACCTAACCATAGGCCAACTACGCTACAAATTTCTTATAGCTGCTCACCCTTGATTTAGATCCAATGTCTGAGGAGATGCTTGCTCAAGTATTTCACACAAAAGGCTTGGTTAAATACCCGAAGTATAAATCCATTTTCTAGGTGGTTTAGAAACTTCCTTCTAACAACAAGCACCAAGGTGATTCATTAGTTGTACCTATAGTAAGCATCATGGTGCTTTACTAGTTGTTTCCTAGTAGTAAGAAAGCACCATAGTGACTCACTCTTTCTTCTGAGTTCATTCACAAGGATTCACCCAAGGTCCAAATGCAGTAATTTTTAGTCTTAAGAGTTAGAATCCATTTTCTAGGTGGTTTATCAGTTGTGTTTTCACAGTGAGCGCCATGAGGACTGGTTTCCAATGTCCATGTGGTTTATTAGTTACTCAGCAAGCACCACATTGATCTAGAATGCCATGTCTAGGTGGTTTATAAAATATACAACAAGCGCCACAGTGATATAGTCATATACTAAGCCTCCCAATGATGACACAAGATTATACAACACATTCTAGTGGCCTCACATAATTCACAGGAATTTCTCCCAATTGTCATGGATTTAACTCTTGTACAAGGTTTTGTATACAAGCATGAATGCCACTCTTCTTTCTGCATCCCATCTCCAACCACATTAACACACCTCAATAATCAACGAAATTCTCCTAACACCATTCCACTAAGAACACCAAGACCAAAACTATCCAACCCACAGAGAGGGAGTGTGACATCCTCTACGGGTTAATTCCCTTGTAAACATTTAAAATAATTCCTTGTAATTATGTAACTATAAAATTTAAAATGGTTGAGAGAGGACATGGATTCCATTGCTTGAGAAGTGAGATTTATTTAGGAATTCGTTTTAAATATCAGTCATGGGCTAATTAAGTTGTTTTGAATGAGTTGATTGTGTATTGACTTAATCCCGAAACAAGGATGTGCTCATGTTCCTATTGGGAAAAGGCTACAAGCAAGAAACGGATAAAAATTTAATTAAAAGTATGGTCTACACCGTCAAGTGTGGTTGGACCACGTGGACCACTCATAATGATATAACCATCCTAACCAAGATGAGATAATATATATAAATACATTATCTAGATTCACATTCTTGTTTTCTAAGGAGGAGACCCTATGTGCACAGAGGAGAAGAGGAGGTCAAGAGGCTCCTATGGAAAACAAATAGAGGGAGGTCGAGAGGCTCATGTTGAAGACAACAAAGGGAGACCAAGAGGATCATTTTTAAGAAAACAAAGGGATTTTGATAGGGTCATATTGAAGAGCTATGCTTTGTGATTGCATATACACAAGCTGAGAAGGGAATAAGAAAAGATAGGGAGGACGATATACTCTTGATGATCCAAAAAATTGTTAAAAGGGTAGAAAAGAGATAAGAGGACTAGATAATTTATGTAGTAGAGAATCTATGATGATAATGAAACTGAGAAACCCACGAGGGCTTGTTGGTTGATAATCATAGAGCGAGTTCATATGATATTCCAACTGAAAACCACATGAAGGATTGCTAACTGATAATCATTGAGAAGTGGTTGTGCCTTACATGGATGATAAACCCATTGGAGATTGTGTTGGTTAATAACATCTGAGAGCTAGAGGTACCCAGGGATAATGGGATAATAACACCTAATGATAGTTGCATGGGATTGGGATGAGAACGTAGGTGGGTGTTCCATTGGGAAGCTTCTGGAGAGTTCCCTCCTATTCCCTTAGAGGTAACTCAACTGCTAAAACTTCCTTAACATTAACTATATATATCTCTCTCCACATCTGAATTGAAAATATATGTGTCCAAGTCCCTAGAGATGTTGGGATGTTGTATTTTAAGTCTCTTTGCATGAAAGAATGTGTTCCCGTCCTGAGGTGAAATTTTTGAATAATTGGTGGGTGAAGGCAGCATGGCCTTGAGACACCCTGTCTCAGCTAATGATGTTGGTTTAATTCTCTAGATGAATGATTGTCGCATGCTAGTGATTGGTTCACTATGTTTGGTTGCTTAATCTGATAGCTAGTGGGTGGAGGTGATGAAGCCTTGAGACACCCTCTTTTAGTTGATAAAATTGGTTCAAACTCCTCTAAAAGCACTCTAATCAATGCTGGAACCTCACTCAAGGGTGATAGCTATAAGAAAGACTTGGTTATGGCTTGTTTATGGTTAGGTGGAGAGTTGAAGTCTCAATATAAATTTCCCAACTCAATTTATCAAAGATAAGTATTTGATTACGTCTCAGATGTATTGAATGCATTATGATGCTTGTTTAATGTATTGTTTTATCATTTCCTATAATGCTGAGGAATGTAGTATTCTTGATTGAATGAGAATTTTTGTTTAAATGATGGATATGGAATGGTTTGAGTTCCCGTGTTGGACAAAGTCCTATATTGATATGAATTTACTGTGTCGATTCAATATTTGTGATATTGCGTGAAACTTGATTATTTGTTTGCTTAAGGAATGGTGAATTCCTATATATGTCCCGAGCAATAAAAGTTTCCCTGTATGTACCTATGGCCTGTATTTTGCTTATTATTGGTCGAGAGACCTGTAGTTTGGTGAGTTATTATGAGAACAAAATTTTTCTAAATAACCATAATGAAATGAATAGGCAAACCCCTGTGTATGCATTCTAAAAAAAAGGAATGGTTATTAAATCCCTATTTAAATAATACTAAGCTCAGGAGAGATATTGCGGCTTGTGTATATGTTTTTGTGCTTGTGTGTCTAAATTAATTTTTACTCGTTGACTGAGCTAAAGCCCTTATAAGCTTAGGAGGAATGGTGACAATGCCAAACATACACATGTATACGAAGCTAAGGGATAGCTCAGAGAACTCTACATTTATATGAATAAGCTCTTATAGAAATGAGTGGGGGTTGAGTTCAAGGTGTCAAGGGGCTTGGCCCTTGTCCATGTGTGTGGGCATTGTAACCAAGTGTCTAGGGCAGAGGATTCCAAACCTTTATCAAGTGTCACGGGTTTGAAATTTTCGGGCTCAGAGGGTAAAAGGAACTCGAGATCAAGCATTGTATGGAAAAGAGCTAAGTCCAAGTGCAAAGGAAAGAGAAATCTAGGCCATCGATGGGTGACATTCATGGTCGTCAGATGACCCCGATACTTTGTCCCCAAAAGTCTTCCGGGGAGAACTAAGGGAAAATCCTCAGATCAAATCCCCAAGATGTTGTGGCAATAGGGTATTTTTTTCTGCTCAGCGGAACCCATAGTTACGAGGCACATGACTTAGAGGATGTGACAAGGGATGATGTACCCTCGGTGTTTAGGATTGATGATGTCATCCCAAACCCTGAAGGTTTCAAATGGAGCATGGTAGAGAATTTTCAGGGTATATTAACCCCAAGGTGATGTGGCATGATGAAACACACTGATATAGGTGGAAAAGAGCAAGACTGCATGGTTGGAAAAACCATGTTGAGGTGTCAGTCGAAATGGAAAGCTCCACATAATCATTGAAGAGTCATTCTTGGAAGGAACAATGAGGGACAAAAAGAGTTAGTTCCAAGGAGAGTGTTTTTGTGGTGATGTGGATTTTGAGGGGTCCACACTTACAATACTTCCCTTTTAGTGCATATATGTATGGATTGTGTCACGCTCATTATATAGTGGGTTATTACATGACTAGAATGAAAGAGTCGAAAACTATGGTAACATCGCCATGTGGCAGTGAGAGGTCAATTGTTATTGCCACGTGGGGACCACACAGGTGCTACGTGGTAAGTTAGTGAGGCGACACTAATTATATGACTAATCCTTGAATGGAAATATCTTTGGATTCGAGATTTGGATCAAAGCAAAAAATTTATCCTTAGAATTGTATCAATGAGATGAGCGTTATGGTATCATTCATCTTAAGTTTCTCAAGAGTAAAAGAAAGAGAAAAATTTGGACCCCATTTCCATAACTGGACCATGGAGACCAGGTCAACTTAGTAACAACTTCCTTCTACCCTTAGTTGGGGCTAGGGATATTGGGGGGTATGTTAAAGGGAGAGAGCTTGTTCTCTCTAGTTGTGTTGTCTTATCTTCTTCCTAGTGTCCCCCACCATGTGTCTGAGAGGCCACAAGCCTATCTCTTTGATGTTCAAGGTGGATGGCCACCCTCCTCTACCCCAACACCCAAATGACATCACATAACTTTGACTGTCAGCAAATAGCACGCTCAAGTATACCAACAGATGACTCATTAACTTTAGTAATAGTGTGGAGGGATGGTTTCATGGCCTTTCAAGAAAGGAAGCAAACCCCCTCAAACATTGGGATTTGGAAGGTCATCCCTTCCTTTATTCAAGCATCACAAAAATTAAATAAGTGTCTAGAACATTTTTTATCAGTCATCCATGGTTCATATGCCCACGTTGGCATTACAATAATATTACAAAAGTTGGGCAATTGAAAGGGCTATCACGAACAAAACCACTTAAAGGAACATTATCCTCGATGTTCTATAATTGGAAAAAAAATCAAGCTTTATAATTATTAATTCTTACATTGGTTTATACATTTTTAAAAAAATAGGTAGAGCTCCTTCATTTGGTCTTCAAATTCCCATGTAGCTTCATCAGGTCCAAAGTGCTTCGTTTACACCTTGATATGTTCTATTACTCAATTTCATAGCACAATTTTTCTCCAGTCTAGTATGCACAATGGTTTGGGTTGGAATTCTTCGTCAGATTCCACCTATATCACAGACTAATTAGTCACATGATTAGTGTCATGTACATATTTTTTAAGAAAATAAATATGAAATACATCGTGAAATTTCACTGTGGGTGGCAAGGGCGGTCTATAAGCTACTAGCTCCACTCTTTCCAAAATTTGAAATGGTCCACAAAATATGGGTGCTAATTTAGCACATGACCCCACTTTCAGTGAGTTCTTCCTTGGTCTGATTCATAGATATATATACTCTCCGACTTGGAAATATTTGTGCATTATCTGCTACTCTTTTTCCTATCCCGGGTGTTGGGGTCCTGTGATTTGGCAGATTGGCATACCAAATGACAAGGCAACATTAGAACCACTTTGGAATCCTAGGATCTAGCCCTCCTGGATTCAGAGAGGGATCTCTCTATATATGTTTTAGAATGATATGCTTTTAAAGCTTATGATATGATATTAGGCTAGTTATGAAGTACAAGGGATTTGTTTGTTTTTGGTTGGGAATCATTAAATGAGAAGGTCATGTGAAGTGAAGGAGGAAATAAATGGAAGGATGTTTTAGCATGGGAAGATAGGTCAAAAAACAATGCTAAACCATTGGGCTATGGAGTCATAAAAGGGTTTACTTGCACATCAACTATCCAAGGGTTTCTAGAGGGCAAGTCATCTATATCAGAAGATCTTTTAAGTTGAGTTGGTGGTATGGAACATTAAGAAGTGTGGTGAAATAAGCAAACATATAAGAAAACAAAGGGTAGCCTGAGATCAGGTAAGGGCTTTTAACCTATCCTGCTTTTGGCATACACTCAAGGGAAAACATTTAAGATAAACATAAAAATTAGCCTAAGATCAAGTAAGGACCTTTAACCTATCCTGCTTTCGGCATACTCTTATGGGAAATCTTCAAAACAGTTGTTTAAGACTAAACAAGGGACAGGGATAACCATAAACTTCCTTGATTAAGATTCTACTTAGCATGCAGTGAAAAGATCATTCAAGAACAACATCTCAAGTTCTACTTAGCAAGACATGGGCGCACCAACATTCCTTAACTGGTTATACTCTATTGATTCATTCTCAAACACACATTTAGAAGAAAACATAAAGATAAAGCTTATCAGTCAGATTTAGGGTACCTTTAGAAGTAAATCCTAATCTATAATTGTTGTTCTTTATCAAATAATATGAACAAAGTGGAAACATAAAGGGAATAAAAATTAGAGTAAGAATAACATCACCAATGATTTAGATCAGGATCCAGTGAATCTTCTTGTCTATTTGATGTCCAAGACCAGTTACATACTTTGAGTCCAATAGCTTTTACAGTCTGATACTTCTCTTCCCAGCCTATTATATTACAACTACTCAATAACTCTTACTCAATAACAGTTCAACAATTAACCAATTTCCAGCCTTTTACAATGAGTTTTCTGTGAATACATATAGGTGCAAAGAGGAAGAGTGCTACAAAAATGGTAATAAATATTATTTAAGATAGAGAGGGAGAGGTATTCGAATGCCAATTCTGCTTAATAATCATAGCAATAACTATTTGTACCACTTTAGCTGCTTTTAGTTGAATATGAAACCAACTAGAAGGCTGGTAATAACTCTACGGCCTATCCTTTGAAGCTACCTTGGTCTAAAGTACCCTGTTTGACCTCTGGGACAAGCAAACTGTCATTTTTTGGGTTTTGCAGCTTCCCATGACTATGCAATAACTACTCTGACAGATTGAAATATCCCCTAGACTGTGCACTAACTGCTGATTTTATCTTTATGGGTAGAAGTAGGCTACAGGTGGCTTCAGATATTTTTGAGAAATAACTGTGCTGTGATGCCATATTCGAGGCTGCGTTTAGCCTATTCTTTCTTTAATCTTGTCAATAAACTGTGTTTAGGCCTGATTGTGTTTTTTACCTTTATAGTCCTTCATGTTGTCTTTTCTCTTTATCTGTGGGTTTAAGCTTTTGATTCCCGTGGCTTATGCTTTAACCGTTGTCTTTTCTGGTCTTCACTTTAATCTTTTTGTGGTGCATAGGTGGCTTTAACTGGCGCTAGAGGGTTTTTCTATTCACCAGTGTTCATGAGACACTGATAAACAATAATAATAAACCCCGACTATCCCTTTTGCAATTTATTATGGCCCGAAGATCGTCCCTTCAGCCTCTGTTACTGATATTTGACAGTGGGAGGGCCTGCAACATTAAGCCACCATTTAAAACCTGCATACAACAACAAATTAGTTATGAAATCCTACGTTTCTTGGGTTTAACTGTGAATAGAGGGCTTTGGCGGAGGTTATGGAGTGATGCGAAGGAAGAGAAAATGCTCATAGGAAGGCCTTTTCCACGAAAACCAGGAAAAACCCAAACAATTTGATTAGTGGTAAGGACATGGTGATGAGTGGTTTTGCATAAAACCGCGAGTGGTTTTCACGCGCAGTTAAGGCGGTAAGTGGTATAATATCAAATGGACGCGATACGGTCGAGAGGTCAACACGTGTCCCTTTAAAACCACCCATTTCGCATTGAAAACGCATGATGGAGGGGTTGGGTGAAATGGGCGCAAGAATGAATGCGGGCCGTTGGATCGTGAGGATCAACGGTGGAGATTGAATGGCAGCATGGTGAAAATCCCAGCGCAGTTGGGTTGGACCGGTAGGATTATATGGGAAATTTAAAGAAAGTACGCATAGCGGGGGCACTTAGAGGTACAGACGAGTTTGCGGTTTGGGTGCCCCTGCAATAAATCTTAGTCATTGGATGAAGATCTTCTGTGGTCAAAAGAGTCAACTGTGGGGGCACTTATAGAGTTAATCCATGTGTTAAAATTTCCCTCTGGTGGAAGAAAAGGGGAATCAACGCAAGTCATTGAATCAGGGAAATGGACAGCTGCGATTGAATCAGGGGATCGACAATCGGTGGAGAAGAGGGTCCGGGAAGGAGGAATTGGGAAGTTGCGATGGCCGATGGCCGATGGCAGAAGAAAGTGTGATGGACGGAGGACCATTAGATCGAGACAGTGATCAACGACTACGATGCAATCGGGGTTACGCATATTGGCGGTGAAAAGGGTCAAGGGACAAGGAAACTGGGATCGCCGAGGAGCGATATACCGATGCGATGAAGCGATGCGATGGCCGATGGAGTGGAGCGTGGAGGATGATGGCCGTCGAATCTTGAGGAATGGACGGTCCAGATCTTATCGGAGGATCAAGACTGGGGAAGAGGACAGTGGAATGGTGAAACAACACCGACCATTGGATCTGGGGGAGCCAGATCAACGGTTCAAAATGCATCGGCGGGGAGGCTTTGGTAAGTGTCGATCGGGAGGAACACTGGCGGCGCAATGAAGTGAGGACCGTTGGATCAGTGAGATCAACGACTCAGATTCCATCGGCGGGGGAAACCATCACATGGAGGAAATATAAAGAAACAAAGGAAAAAGGGTGGAGTGATGTCCGATAGCGTGAAATGGACTTAAGGACCGAGCCGATGGTCGCGGGTCTCGGTTTCATGGATGAAGGGCCGAGAACTTAAGCCCGCATGGGCTTAAGTCTGAATTAATAAAAAAGGTTGGTTTTTAAGGCCGAAAAGGGGTTTTTTGAAGGTTTTTAAAGGTCCCAATAGATATAAAGAAGGGATTAAAAAAAAATAAAGGGGACTCATATGGTTTTAAAGGGAATTTTGAAGGAAGTGGAGGGATTTTTAATAGGAAAATATGAATGGAAGAGGGGTTCAAAGCAGTTTTCTTCAAGACAACAATAGGGCTTTGTGAGGACATCAGTGAGATGGACCCTTTGGACAAATGGACACAGCAAGGCTTCAAGAAGTCACAGATTTGCTCCAAATTTGTTTCTTGAAGACTAATAGACCTGTTTTAGCCATCACAGTACATTAAAAATTTATAGATGGCTAGCAGACAGATGCATCAATATGAACACAGCGTGTTTAGTTGATGGACATCTCTCAGTTGAAGCAGCAATAGATGAGAGACCTTTGCAGATGTTGCAGTGGCAGCAGTGACAGAGTCAATAGCAACGCAAAGAGAGCTACATAGTAGTTGGTGGGCAGCAGTAGCCAGACATCAAGTGTGCAGCTGGAATGATGCAGAAGTCAGAGTGATGCTTCAAGAGGTTGCAGCACTTGAGCACATTCCTCGCTAAGAGAGTGTTGATTTTTGTAGCATCGGATGTGCTTTAGCCTCAATATTTTGCAGCGAGCCTAAGACACATGCATTCCACAATACCCAGAAATCGTTTTGCGAAATTCCACACGGAGAGGATTTAATTAAAATAATTAATTATTTTAATGGATTTCTAAATATAAACTTAGGAAAAGGAAATAATTAAAAGGTATTAATTAGATCGGGTGTGAATATTCTAGATGAAGGCGAGGATTGACTCCAAGTTAATCTTAGCCTTTGATTATGTTTTAATCTTGGCCATTGATATGTCAACGATAGATTATAAGAAGGAGCTCGATGGGCATTTGGAAGATACATCGAGTGAGAGATCTAAAGATCGAATTCTCAAGAAAGCAACGCAGCAGTTTTCGGAGTGATATCAAGAGATTTCTTGCAGTGAGGGGCAGGGACAGTTTACCGGAGGAAGTTTTCCTGATCCAGTGAATACATCGCAAAGGAGGCATCGATAGGTTCGGAGAGGCTGCGCAAAGCCACGCTAGGTAGCGCAAAGCTGAGGCAGCATAGAGCCTCTGAGGATATCTACAGTAATGCTGAGGAGCAGTCCATATCTAGTGCTGGGAGCCGAGATGTGAGACCGGAGGGCCGAAGATCTTAGTTTCTAGTTGGCAAATCGATCACCTAGAGGGGTGACGCAACCCCTAGAGGTTGTGACGCAGAGCCAGCGCTGTGACTGCGCAGATGCTGAGCAGGGCTAGCCATTCAGAGGCTGGATCAGGGTCGGATTGCCAGTGACAGTGTGAGATAATTTCTCACTATCTCTTTGCCAGTTTATTCTTTGTATCGGATTGTTGGTTTGGGCATCCAAAGATTTATATTCAGAAACTACTACATAATAATTAAAACCCTCAGCTGCTGCACCGATTTTCCCACATTGGGTTTTTCCGGGGACATTGTCCAAAATCAACAGTGTTCATTGTGTGTGTTCATTTCTTTCTTGCTCAGTATTTTGTTTCCGAATATTTTACTCATTTTGCAGAAATCACACTAACCCAGCATTTTACCATTAAATTACTGAATTAATAAACAAAAGATTTCCATGTAAAATAAAACACATAAGCATTGCAATTTATCAACACATCGAATAGGAAGAATCTCACCATTTTTATTATAGATAATAACTGGGGTTACAAATACATCTGACCCAAAAAGCACTGAGATGGAGAACTGGCCATCAATATGAATTGTTGCATTGCGCTGGCCTCCAAAACTGAATTGGTGCACTCTCCCTCTAGCAACAGCTACCCCTGAATCTACTGAAGCACCTGTTGAAGATCTGAATAATCCTCACTCCAATATCATTGAAGCTCTGCGAAACTTCTGAATGAAGTCTCTCCAAAGAGAGTTGGGTTTTCGTCCAACACTCACAAATCACCCGAGGGTTTCCGCCCTGGGGCTGCCAATTAAGTAGAGAACCATGTCTCAAACCTCTCGCATAAGAAAATGATCTAATCCAAAGATATCCCTCAATGGCCTCCTCCCTTTCTTTCATAGATCTCTTGGATCCTTCTAGAGCCTTATTTTATTATTATTTTATTCATGCAGCACTTTTCCCTCTTATTAAAATATTCCTTTTTAATGCAGAAAAGAGTAAAACGGCTACCACGTCTTCTCCGGTCACTGAAACTCTTGTCCAACCATCCCATCATGTAGGTATCCCATCCCGGTTCCAATGAGCTATTACACTAAGGTGTTCTATCATGTATTCCTCCCGAAATGCCACCTTGAGCGTAATTAACACAGATAAGCCCAAAAATAACTCAATTTTTCGAAAGTTGTCGGAATGCATCGGAACGGAAGGCAAGTTGTTCGGATGATGGAATACATCAAGCGAATGCTACTCAACCACATAGAAACTCCACAAAACTCCTCCATAAAGCCTCTGGGCCCGCTGATGACACCAACCTATACCTGTAGGTTGTGACCTGTCTGCTCCTAACTCTAGAAGTCCATCCTAGCCCTGTCATAGGTGACACCAAAAAAGGGAATATTACAGGTTGCTAACTCCAAGTGAGTTGTCAAAACAACCTCTGCATAGGCTTGCGTCACCCTAGATAAGTCCCTTCTACGCTATGCCTCTTCGAGGCACTAAAACACTTTCCTGACCCCTGGAACTGAAACCCAGCTTCTCTCCAGTAAAATCAAATTGTCTCTAGAGGCTTTTGTGCAACCTCTGCGTCAGCCTCTCTGTGGCTATTTATGCCTCTCTACAATCTACTCTTTGGAAATGGAATCTCTTACCTCGATCTCACTATCCCTGCCCCTATCTGTCTCTGCTTCCCTTCTCTGGCTCAAACTCTTTCGGCAACTGTTATTACTCTCTAGAAAATCGAACTGCCCAACGAAATCAATCTCAAGTGTGTGTTCTCTATCTACACATCGACCTCCTCTTATAATCTCCAGTTGGGACTCCAACGGCCAAGATTAAAACATAATCGATGGTTGAGATCATTTCTAGACCGATCCGTGTGATTTTCTAGATGATTCACACCTTCCTCAATTAATTCTGATTAATTAACCCCTTTTCCTAAGTTTAGACTTACGAAGTATTTGAAAATAGGCTAATAATCTAAGTGAGACATTTCTAGATGGAATTTCCATAAGAGATTTATGGGTTATGGAGAACTCCTATGTTTTAACCTCTCAACAAAGTTTCGAGACTAGAACACCTTCGATTCTACAAAAACTAACACAAGTAAGAGCTTTAGGATGTCAGGCAACAATAGTAGTTGCAAGTATTGGTAATTGTCATTGCGCGTGTTTGAATGTTGAAGATATTGAGTTCTTCCCATTCCTTGCCCCCAATACAAAGGCCATGGTTAGAAAGAATCGAAGGACTGTGAGTCAAAATCATTCCAATATGCCCCAAATTCAAATAAGTCTCCCAATTCACAAGATGTCTATCAAATTAAGAAATCTAATAAGAGGCAAACCATCACCAAAAAGCAATGGGTCCAAAGACCAAACAAAGAATAGGTGATCTTGTTTCCGTTGATAAATATCCTATTCCTATTAGGATCCATGGTAAAGTGGGTATGGGTTACTTTTACATTGCTAAACTTGATGGTGTACTTTTACCTTAACCGGTTAAATGGAACCGCTTGACTTTATACACTACAAATTGATGAAAAAAATGGTAGTAGTTAGTTGCATTGCATATTTGTGTGAGTATAAAAAAATTCTTGCATTCTTGTATTATATTTCATCATAGATTAGCTTGCACTTAGTGTTACGGTTTTGGGTAGCATCGGATGTGCTCTAGATCCGAAACTTTGTGGAGGGGCTAGAACACATGAGATATCCAAAACCCAGAAATCGTTTGGAGAAATTCCACCCGGAGCTTATGTTATTCCAAAGAATAATTATTTTAATGGAGACCCTAAGTCTAACTTAAGGAAATTAAATAATTAAAGGGAATTAATTTAAACATGTGGGTGAGAATATTCTAAGTGACGTGGATCAAGTCTTTTCTAAACCTAGCCGTTGATTAGAGATTAGATCACGGTCGTTGATTTTTCAACGAAAAAAGCATTAAAGGAAGGCTTGGGGTCAGTTGGAGTACACACATAGAGCAGTAGCACTTGAGCTAAGTCGAAATTCTGGGGTGCAGTTTGCTGAGAATTTTCGAGTGAGCTTGCAGTGCTGGTGAGGGGGAAATCGGCGAGGGATTATTCAGATCTAAGGCCGAGAATACATAGGAAGAGAGGCAGATCCATACCAGGCAGCACAGAGATCCAGCCGGAATGACACAGCCCAACTAGACTCATGCGGAGGCAGCACAGAGGCTAACGCATGCCCTCAGGGTGACGCAGAGGCAATGCTGAGCCCAGAGGGTTGACGCAGGAGCAACCTGTGCTACACAGAGCTGATACAGTG
Source organism: Pinus albicaulis (assembly GCA_034641835.2). Lineage (NCBI taxonomy): Eukaryota > Viridiplantae > Streptophyta > Pinopsida > Pinales > Pinaceae > Pinus > Pinus albicaulis. The sequence goes on along the minus strand of CM076570.1, from coordinate 1,109,198,762 downwards.
CCGAGAGAGGCAGCGCTGGGATTTCCAATGGGCCAGAAAGTACTCGTATTCAGCATTATTCAGAACGTGTGAAGCCTCACTTGAATCAGCCATATTTTTTGTCTCCGAGTGGTAGAGGTACATTTGCCGTGATTTCTCTGTTGGGCAAACCACTGCTGGTGCCCATGATTTTATTCAGAGATTTTGCTTAATGAACAAACCCTCTAAGAGTTGTTCAACCAGTTTTCTCACATTGGGTTTTTCCAAGGACATTGTCCAAAAAATACTGTCCTTTGTCATGTGTGCGTTATGCTTCAGTAAATGATCTGTATGTATGTGTAGGCCGCAGTAGTATTTACTTTGATGTTTTTGCTGAATAATTCAGAAAAAATAATTTGTTAATTTAACAGAACAAATAGGAGAAGTAAATCAGAAAATTGTAGTCGGGTTTCTGTAACTTAGGTTCAAAAAATTTCACTTGGTATCAGAGCTATTGCAGATCAAGTTGAAGCCATCAACAAAGACTTGAAGATGTGTTACTTCAGGAGGGCAGTTGAAGCTCAAAGATCTAGAAAAAGGCAGCGCAACACCAAAGGGATAGCATAGAGACCCAGCATGGGTGATGCGGAGCCTGTCTGCTCACGCAGAGCTGATCCAGAGACTAATGCAGGCCCAGAATAGTGACACAGAGCCTGTCAAGCTCATGCAGAGCTGACGCAAACCCAAGAGGGTGACGCAGTCCAGAAGGGAGTGACGTTGTGCAGGTTGTCGTGGTTGCAAGTGCAGTTTTTCTGATCTTCGAAGTTGTTGGTGGGGCATTGTTTTTTCTGGTGCAAAATAGTGCCTAGTAGGGTTGACAAAGTAAGGGGGAACAGTTCCTCAACAGATTTTCTAGACAAGAACTCTAAGATTTGATCGGGGAAGTGATCGTAGAGGGTTGATTCGATAGAGTTGGTGGAGGATTTCCGGGAGGGAAATCACTAGTCAGAGGGAGCATAGTCTCTAAAGGGTTTCTATCGCCAAGAAACCTAGATCCAGTTGCTAAGAGTAGCAGCAGTAGAAGGGAGAAGAGCCCTTTTTGCTTCGACATTTTTTCTTAACAGAGATGGCCTCGCACGGATTGAGAGATCGAGACAGGTTGGACGATGTGTCTAACTTTTTCATCTGGAAAGTCAGGATCTTGTCAGTCCTTGACGAGTATCGTATTAGAGAACATGCCGAGAGGGTTGTGGCCGTTCCGGTCGATGTTGATCCTCTAAAGAAGTATGAGGAAAATCAGGCGCGAGCTAAGAGCTTGATCATGGATGGGGTGAAAGATCAAGTGGTCCCACATATTGCCGAGAAGAAGACGACAAAATGAAATGTGGCAAGCTCTAAAAACGTTGTATCAAGGTAGCTCCATCCAGAGGAAGATGCTTCTGTAGAATCAAATGCGACAGTTTGTGATGCACAAGGGAGAGGAGATCGATCCCTTCCTCTTCAGATTGAAGGCTATTCAAGATCAGCTAGTTGCAATGGGGGCACCTCCTGATGAAAGTCTCTTGGTGAGGAATGACTTGAATGTAGTCACCGATGATTGGGAGACCTTTGTCCAAAGTATCTTAGGCAGAGCACAACTTCCAAACTGGGAGGACATGTGGGCAATCCTTCGACAGGAAGAAATCAAGAGAATAACCAAGAGGGGCAGTTGAGCGGAGGAGCCAAGATAAATAAAGAGGAGGCAGATGCAGCTCTCGCATCGAAGGGACAGAGGCAGCAGCAAGGGAAGAAGAAGAAGGACCTCTGAAAGGTCCGATGCCTCAAATGTAGCGAATTGGGACACTTCGCCAATAACTGTCCTAAGAAGAAGGGCAAGGAAGATTCAGATTCCAAGGTTGCGGCAGCCGAAAGGGATAGTAGCAATGATGACAATGTTGCCATGAGTGCTCCTTGAGAGAAGAGATCGGGCGACATAGATCTATAGATTAAGCTACAGATAGTGGGGGCAGGATCCTTGAGGTGCCCAAACTCTTGGATCACATACGAGCTACGGGAGCCCTTAAGGACAGTAGCAGGATGAATGGAGTTAGTTGGAGCAGAGGATCGTGGAGGTACTATGGCAGTGCTGGGACACTGAAGACTGGAGCAGCGCAAAGGAGAGCCAGCTGCAGCGCAGAGGCTGATGGGATTTCTGCAGCGTAGAGGCTGATGGGATTTCTGCAACGCAGAGCTTCAAAGGGTTAGCGCAGAGCAACAACAGAGGGTGCTTCAGTATCGATCTGCAGCCAAACGGACTTGTTTGTCAGTATTTTAGGTTATCTCCTTCACTTGCTTACTTCTCACCAACTGAGTTGCAGTGTAGCAATTAGCAATGGCAGTGCTATGGGAAACATGATGCAGTATATGAGAGGGAGTTGCAGTACAGATGTGGCAGTGTCAATGGCAATGACATGGGCAGCAATACAGAAAGCAGCAGCGCAGTGGATCGGCAGCAAGCAGAGCATCAGCAATGCAGGTGACCGATGCCATGAATCAGAGTAATGCTTCTGGAGTGAAGTGTTGCTAGAACACATTCCTCGCTAAGAGGGAGTGTTGAGATTTTGGGTAGCATCAAATGTGCTCTAGCTACGAAACTTTGTGGAAGGGCTAGAACACATGAGATCTCCATGACCCAGAAATTGTTTGGAGAAATTCCACCCGGAGCCTAAGTTATTCCAAAAATTAATTATTTCAATGGAGACTCTAAGTCTAACTTAGGGAAATTAAATAATTAAAGGGAATTAATTTAAACATTTGGATGAGAAAGTTCTAAGCGACGTGGATCAAGTATTTTCTAATCTTAGCCATTGATTAGATATTAGATTACGGTCGTTGATTTTTCAACGAGAAAAGTATTAAAGGAAGGCTTAGGGTCAATTGGAGTACACACACAGAGCGGTAGCACTTGAGCTAAGTCAAAATTTTGGGGTGCGATTTGCTAAGAATTTTCGAGTGAGCTTGTAGTGTTGGTGAGGGTCAGATCGGCGAGGGATTATTCAGATCTGACGCCGAGAATACATGGGCAGAGCGACAGATCCGTACCAAGCAACGCAGAGACCCAGCAGGAAGAACGCAGCCCAGCCACGCTCACACAGACGCAGCACAGAGGCTAACACAAGCTCTTCAGGGTGATGCAGAGGCAGCATTGAGCCCATAGGAGTGACGCAGGAGCAACCTGTGCAACGTAGAGGCTCAAGCAGCTACGCAGAGTTGACGCAGTGTTGGGAGAGGCCGCACTTGGATTTCCAAAGGGCTAGAAAGGGCTCGTATTCAGCATTATTCAGAAGGTGTGAATCCCCAATTGAATCAACCATATTTTCTATCTCCGAGTGATAAATGTACATTTGTCGTGATTTCTCTGTTGGGCAAACCACTGCTGGTGCCCTTGATTGTATTCAAATATTCTGCTTAATAAGCAAACCCTCTAAGAGTTGTTGCACCGATTTTCCCGCATTGGGTTTTTCTGGGGACATTGTCCAAAAAATATTGTGTCCTTTGTCATGTGTGCGTTATGCTTCAGTAAATGATCTGTATGTATGTGTAGGCCGCAGTAGTATTTACTTTGATGTTTTTGTTGAATAATTCAGAAAAAATAATTTGTTAATTTAACAGAACAAATAGGAGAAATAAATCAGAAAACTGCAGTAGGGTTTATGTGACTTAGGTTCAGAAATTTTCACACTTAGCATCGACTTTATTTTTTGTACGGATTTTTATCATCATATAAAACATGGGTGATACCATACATCTAATGCACATGCTCCCAAACAAGTTGATTTGGATGTGCGAGTTACAGGCATGTGAGCCCAAGGATTGTTAGAGTTCTTAGAAACTCCCTCATTCAAGTTGTTAGTTCATGTGCTCTATGGTGAGCTCATGTCTCTAAGTTGGAGCCAAATGTTACCCACCAAAATGGGTAACCCATAGGAGGAAATGTTTCTCCAACATTTGATGGCCGACCAATCAACCATTAGAGGATGATATGCCATGTGCCTCTGCCACTTACATCATCCATGTGCTTCTCACCCATCTCGCATTAGCACTTGGATGAAGGTGGACTACCACTTAGAAGGTACTTTGATCATTTTGCAATGAAGTGCTTATACTTGTTTGTTTTTGGGCATTTAGTATGAATGATGGGGTGATCTAGAAGATTGGCAAATCTCTACCGTTTCTCATTACTTGCCTTACCAGGAGGGGGACTTAGTCTTTGACCTAACCTGAGTGGGACCTCCCACCAAGGCCCTTTAAGGAGGACACTAGATGGAAAACCATAATTGAGATAGCGTGTTCCATTTTACTATGCCATACTTAACACCTTCATGCCACATTATAAGACTACATATCTCACCTCCATTCTTTAGTCAACACAATCCCAATGATTCCTAAAGTTTGGCACTCATATGTTCACATACCTGAGGTAGACCCAGAAAACTTTATACTGAGGTTGATGCAATAAAGAAGGAAAAGGCATATCATGGCCATAAAGAAATAAAAGAAAGAAAATCAAAATGCAAAGAAGGAAAAGGCATATCATGGCCATAAAGAAATAAAAGAAAGAAAATGAAAATGCAAAAGACCATGAGCACATAAAAATCAACACATGGGAAAAAGCCTAGAATGAGCTCTACCTCCCTCATATGTCCATCACCCAGATCCTGAGCACAGAATGCTCCATTACATCAAAAAGGAACACTTGCATGTCCCAACCTTGATGGCCAATAAACTGACTCATCTTAAGGGGTAATAAAATTGTTATATCATACAAAGCAAGCTCTAACCCTTGAGTTATAAAGGTAAAATAAGGAATAATCAAGAAGTAAATGGTGCACAAGGGGGGTCAAAAAATTAGGCCGGGCTGGTATCTCTTGCATCCATTAATATTACCTCCTCACATCTATATACTCAGGATTTGAAAACCCTCATCAAATGGTCCCTTTGGACCATGGAAGTGGGATACATTTGTGACACGTATCCTATCCAAAGATAAAGATTCTTGATTGGGCCAAATTGTGGGACAATTTCACCAAAAAGGAGATTTGGGAGGAATACATAACTAGTGGATATTGCAAAGGTGGAGATAAGGAGAACCTTGCTCTTGTTGGGCAAGCAAGGAAAAGAAAGGGTAAAAACAAGGAAAACCAGAGAGGAGGAGCACCTTCACAAGGAAAGAAAGACATGAGGAAAGCCAAGTGTTGTGCATATAAAGTTCAGTAATTATGTCGCACAATGTCCAAACAAGAAGAAAATCAAGGGGAAGATTGCAAGTGGAGATGAGGAAAATCTCTTGTTGGGCAAGCAAGGAAGGGCAAGGGTGAAACCAAGAAAAACCAAAGAGGAGGAGCACCTTCACAAGGAAAGAAAGACATGAGGAAAGTCAAGTGTTTTGCATATCAAGTTCGGTCATTATGTCGCACAGTTTCCAAACAAGAAGAAAATGAAAGGGAAGATTTATGCTAGTAGAGTCTATCTCGAGGTGCAGTAACTTTATGACACTCGTAGATGACTAGTCCAGGAGGACATGGATTCAATTCTCAAAGGCCAAGAATGAGGCCTTCAATCGATTTCAAGAGCTCAAAACTTGTTGATAACTAGACTAGGAAGAAGATCAAGGTCCTAACATCATACAATGGGGACAAGTCTACCTCCAACGAGTTTAAGTATTTTTGCAAGGAAGTAACAATAACGAAAGAGTTGACAATGCCCTACAATCCACAATAGAACAAAGTGGCAAAGCAAAAGAACAGGAGTATAGTCAGAGCATCTAAGGCCATGAGTCATGGTCAAGATCTACATATGTTCTTGTCGACAAAGTCATGTAATGCGATTGTATACTTGTAGAGCAGGAGTCCTCTCGAGGCAATGGAGTACATGACTACTGAGGATGCTTTACAGCAGTAAAACCAATGGTGACTCATCTACACATCTTTAGTGGTCCAGTGTATGTCCACATTCATTTAGAGAAGAGGACTAAACTGGAGCCATCATCATAGCCAAGGTAGCATTTCCTAGCAGTGAAACCATGTCCATGTGTGTTTTGGATTTCGTGCATTCTGGCATCTGTGCTGCTATGTAAGTAGAGTCTATCTCAAGGCGCAGTTATATTGTGAAATTCATAGATGACTAGTACAGGAGGCCATGGATTTACTTCTTGAAGGCCAAGAATAAGGTCTCCAGTTGATTTCAAGAGTTCAAATCTCTTGTGAATAATAGACTAAGAAGAATATCAAGGTCCTAACATCATACAATGGGGGAAAGTATAGCTCCAATGAGTTTAAGTATTTTTGCAGGGAAGCAAAAAACAAGAAAGAGTTGACAATCTACAACAAAATGGAGTGGCAAAGCGAAAGAATAGAAGTATAGTCGAAGTAGCCAAGGTCATGATCCATGATCAAGATCTTCCTATGTTCTTTTTGGTAAAGGCATGTAGTATGACTGTATACTTGCAGAACAGGAGTCCTCACAAGGAAGTGGAAGACATGACTCCTAAGGAGACTTTTATAGCTAGGAATCCAGAGGTTACTCATCTACACATCTTCAGTAGTCCAATGTATGTCCACATTCATTTAGAGAAGAGGACTAAAGGAGAGACATCATAAAAAAGGGGCATTTTTGTAGGATATAGTGAGACCTAAAAGGCCTATAAGGTCTACATTACATGGCACAAGAAGATAGTGGTCAGGAGGAATGTCAAATTTGAGGAAGGTAGAACATTTAGGAGGTTACATGGGACAGATCCATTAGTGGCAAAGGATTGGGAGCGAGAGGCATTGAAGGTTGATGGAGGGACCAACAACACCAAAAGGAGGGACACAATCTTCAGATCAAGAGGACGAGTGAGAGGCTCCTTCGATCTCTGTTAGGAGGAGGCCGAGACGGGACACTAAGAGATGTTAAGGACCATGTGGAGGCTTCTAGCAGCGCTTTCAGGGAGAGTAGACCACCAACTAGATATTCTAGTAATATGGCTTTGATGAGCAGCATTATTCAATCCAAGCCTTCTATACCTCTGAGGAGGCGACAAACCAACAGGTTTGGAGGGACGCCATGGTGGAAGAGTACAATTCCATCATGAGGAACAATGTGTGGAAGATATTATCGAGGCCTGAGGGGAAGTCAGTGGTCACTTCTCTATGGATCTTCAAGATCAAGCATGCAACATATTGCGGTATCAAGAAGGAAAAAGCGAGGTTCATGGCGAGAAAGAGATGCCCACAGGATTATTTGGTCTTGAGGTGGGGTCCACTATGATTCATAGTAGTTGCATTGAGCTATTTTAGAATCCAGTGCTTCATGATAAGTCCAAGCACATAGAGATCAGATCTCACTGCACCAGCAATAGTGTGAAGGAAAGTGTTGCAAGATTGCAGTACATCTCCATAGAGGAGTAGGTAGAAGATAATGCCACCAAGCCTTCAGTGAAGGGGATGTTTGTGTTTTACATAGACAAGTTCGGGGTGGTGGAGAATTATTTCATTGCTAGGAGAGAGTGTTGATTTTGTAGCCTGGGCAGGTCTTCTACATTGGCTTGGTGTTTTAGCATGTAGAATATATTTGTTTTCCTCTTTAGTTGCTTGGTGGTAAGTGATTTTATGATTTCTTTCCTAGTAAGGTTAACTTAGGAAAGTACAACAATTAACTCAATTAATTATTGTGGACTATTAAGCCAAAGTTCTAAGGATAAATAGTTAAATTATTTTAGCGACTTAGATATAATCTCAATTGTTGATCTCAAGTGAGTCTTAGGATGATATAATCTCAACTTTTGATCTCAAGTGAAGCTTAGGATTTGATCATTTCCATTGATCACTTAGGAGATTAGGGTCAGGGATTTTGGCTTAATGAAATTATAAAATAAGCCTAAGGGACAGGTGACGACACAACAATCATTAAGGAAGCAATTTTCTCAAGAGGGAGAGGCTAATTTAGAATGAATAAAAGTGAGAAGAATTGAAACAGGGAATTTCGAGAGAAATTTCAAGGAAGCCAATTTGAAGCGACAAGCAACCAAAAAAGGATGATAAAAAATCACAGCTTCTGGGAGTTGCGAAGTGGTAACCAAGCTATATTATGGGAGGACTCCTAGAAAAATATGCCAAGCCTTTCCTCCATATTCCCCAGACCTCTATGGACTATGGCTCTCCAAGGAAGGCAAAGACAGAAGGCTCAACACTTCTGGATGGAAAACACCTCCCAAGGTTACAGGCAATGGCTACACATGATCATATTGCAAGACAACTGGAACAATGAGAGCCACACAGACATCTGGGAGGAGCTCAGTACAAAAATAAAAATTAGACTAAAAAATGACCTGACATCCTCTGCTAGGGGCATATGCCCAGTGGAAACTACTCAACCAAGGAAGCTTACAACATTCTTCATTAGAAGAACCCCGGACCAACAGATATCATCTAGAAAAAGATATGGAAGGCCAATCTGTGGCCTAAAATAGCTACCTTCGTATGGTTTCTCAGTAAATGATGCATCCTCACATGGGAGAATATTTTGAAGAGGGGGTTTGTAGGACCCTCCAGATGACCTTTATGTCAGGATAACTTGGAAACCATCGACCACCTATTGGACCAATGCCCTACCGCCAATTTCTTGTGGGATAGAATTGCAGTCTTATGCCGACATTCCAACCGTGCAAGGGGAAACATCATTAACACCATCAGCAGCTGGCAGGACACTCCATACACCAGCACTCTCCTGAATAGACTCTTGTAGATCATTTCGGGCATTCTCATTTGGAACATCTGGAAGGAACGAAACAGCCACATCTTCAAAGAGAAGGCATCAACTTCATATCAGCTCTGGGATAGGATCCACAACAACCTCTCTGAAACTCTGGCCTTAGAGGCCTGGAATCAGGAGGACCTCCCCAACTCTGCAGCAGAATGCCACATATGGAACAATTGGAAATTGAGTCTAAACACCCCCTTGACATCAATCCTAGAAGCGCAGGTAGAGCCCCTGCTCCTGAAAAATGGTCTCCCCCCTCTAATGGCTTCTTCAAATGCAATTTTTATGGTGCATCCAAAGGCAACCCTGGAAATGCAGGATTCGGAGGCATTATTAGGAACTCTCAAGGAGACCCTCTTCAGATTTACTACGAGAACATAAGATGGGACAACAATAACTCGGTGGAGTTGGAAGGGCTTATACAGGGTATTCAAATTTCTATCGAGTTTCATTACTTCCCTCTGGAATTGCAGGGAGACTCGCAAATCATAACTATGGCTACCACAAAAATCCTCCAAGGAACGGCTTCCTCAAAAGTATCTAACAGCTGGAGACTTTCCCATAAGCTCAAGGTACTAGAACTATTGATTCATAACCATAGAGCCATTACTTTTGGTCACGTTCACAGGAAGGCCAACTCCGTTGAGGATCTCCTGGTGAACAAAGGGGTGGAAAGAAACTGTAAGTTGCATCATTCCACCCTAAAATAGGTTGTGGAGGAATCACTCAGACAGGATTGCCTCACTCTCATTCGAGGAAAGGATCTGCTCCCCGGATAAGCAAGGTAACGAAAGTGACATGCATAAAAATCACATCTCCACACAACTTCGGAGGAGCAGAATCTTCTCTGTGACCTCACTGCTGACGGATCGGATTGCAAGAAGCCATTCGCACGAGGTCAATAAATTAGGAGCCAGTAGCGAGACAATGAGAATTGCATCACCATGTCCATGCCCGAATCTATCACCATAAATGATCACCATGATTAACCTGTATTGTAGCCATCCCCCTTCCCTCAAGCCTACGTAGGTGATGGATCATGGCACGCAGCTGTGTGAGAGACCTACTCATTGCTATCCTCCTCGCACACATCCTAGCCCCTTTAAAAAGATTGGCTCTCAACCCCTTCCAAGTTACAACATTTTACCTCTGCCTTTCACCTCTTTACCTCTGCTCTGGCATCTCCCGACCGGAAAGTGACGAAGCCTGTTCTCGGTGTTGCGCTACGCAATCCCCGCGCCACGAGCACAGGTACCTGCTACTCGTACCTTCCCCACTTCGCACCCACGAGCCCCAGCGTTGCTTTCCCTTATGTGTATCCCTCCCTGAACATACCCCCCCCTGCCTCTTTGCGCAATGGCCCCTAGACTTCGCCAGAGAACTATCCGAGGCAGACAGAGAGGGGCTCTCCCTAGCCGCTATCACCATGGCGAGGACAATCGAGTAGAGTCGATGGAAGGCTCCTCCTCCAGCACTTTTGCACGACAGAGCCCTGAACCCGAGCAGGATGAAGCAGCCCCTGGGCAGGCTGCGCAGAGAGGAAGGTGCGGCTCATGGAAGTCCACCATCACTCCCCAGAAGCACCCGGTACGCAAAACGACTCGCTACTAGTTCCAAGAGAAGAATATGATGATTCGGACGTACGGGTAATGGATTCCGATGGCAACTAGATGCATGTCCACAAACCAAGGCGAACAGTGGCAAATCCAGAGGAAGCTGCTGCACAGGGACCTGCTTGCCCCATTAAGGAGGAGGTCCCCAACAGCGATGATGAATATGAAAAGTGAGGACTGCGCAGCCGCCCAGCTCTTCCATGTTTTTTGTCAAGCTTGCCATCAGTGCTTTTTTGCTACCGCATATTTTGTGCTACTTAGATACACCAGCGCTACAGTGCATAATGCAATTTTCTGTTTTAGGTTTTGTTCGGGTTGGTTTCCTCCTCTGAGGTAGCCTCAAAACCGTGTAACTAAGGCTGGGATTGGCTAAGCGTAGCTTGCCAACCCAGCCTGTAGCATATGTAACTTCTCTGTTTTCGAATCAATAGAATAGCCTAACTTACCAAAAAAAAAAAAAAGAAGCAAGCGAGGCAACATAAACACATGAACTAAGTCCATACAAGTAACCAACAAGGCAAACCCCCATTGAGCACTATTGTATACACAATACAAGGATAATAAGTGCCATACTAGGGTTTTACAAAAACCCAACATGGTACACCATCCAAGCATGATCCTCCTTGGGCTCAATTCCCCCTCCTCTAATATGGTGCACTCCAACACATTGCTAGACCAACACCACTCCCTCTCCCATGGTGTTTCACTCTCCAAGTGTCCTTATTCAAGGCATTCCTCATCTAGTTTTGTATCCCATGCACTTTTTTTCCCAACACACCTCAACATGTTTATCAAGGTGGTTATTATGCTCCAATGCTTCTCAACATAGGTGTCTAGGTCCATGCTCAACCTCCATGAAGTATTCTCCTCGACCCAAGCGTCCTCAAGTCAAGTGTCCAAACTCCATAGGGCTATGTGCCTAGAAATCTTCCTTTGAGGTAGGTATCTCTCCTAATCAAGCAACTGACCACCCCATTGTGTGCACCCAATGGATTAGTCATAATGTTGATTAGGATAACAACCTCCCAAGTAAATGCATCATGCTATCACTCTAAACAAGGTCAATTATCCACCCAAATTAAGCCATCCATACCATCAAGCATCTTCTAGGAACTAGGAGACCTAGCACTCTCCTAGCTAGGTGAAAACATTTTAGAATAACCCCAAAAGCTAACAAAGCACTAATGAAATAAATTAGAAGTTCTTAAGACAGGAAAGGATAAGAAATCTCCCATGAAATAGTCTACAATTATAACAAAATAATGTGTGACCTGGCCTACTTCCCACTCTTCAAGGGATGGCTTTGCTAAATAGATAACTTAAGTCACTCAGGGTCCAATGGAAATATTAAGAAAAGGAAAACTTTGGCAAAGAAGAGAGGGTCGATTGACCAACGTTGTTGTATTTATTCTTGTTTAAGAGGCTCTAGCTCCATGCTTCACATGTTTTTCATATGTAATTATAAAAGAACAAAAAAAATTTCACTTCCTCAACTCCATTCATGTCAGCCTTCTTAGACTATTCTTGAATGAAGGAGGGCTACCACTCAACAAGTACTCTGATCATTTTGCAATTAGGTGTTTTTGCTTAATGTTTTGGGCATTTAGTATGGATAGATGGTTGATCTAGATGACTGACTAATGTTGACCATAAATAATAATAATAATAATAAAAATAAAAAAAAATCTCACCTTACCAAGGGGGTTAACTTTTGGACCTATTCCAGTGGGACGTCCCCTAAGGCCTTAGCGTTATAGGAGGGCACTACTTGGAAGACCTGGATTGAAATAACGTGTTCATTCTCCCTTTACCATACTTAACACCTTCCACATCACATTATAAACCCTTGATACATTTCCATGCTTTGGGTTCAACTACCATTGGTTCATTGGGATGTACGGAATTCTTGTCCATACATATATATCCTAATGGAATTGAGGAGATCCTCTCATTGAGATAGTTCTATGATTTCACAATTTTCAACCTTTGAGATAGAAGTGGTCGACAACAATTCCTTTGTTTTTCATATCTTGTACTCAATTTTTGCACCCAGCTGGAGACTTTCGTAGGTCCATAGAGGCACTCAACGTAAGGCTCTATCACTACTCATTATGGATACTTTCAGGCAGAAATAGGCATCTTGAATGGAGGGCCTTGTCCATGTTCTAGGTTGTAATTTTTCGTTGAAGATGGGCAACCTTCACATTTGGATTCAAGGAAACTTTTTGTCAAAAGATGGGAATGAAAGAACCCAAAACATTGTTTACAAATTTAATGGCCTTTCTACATTATATGATGATCTGCAATGATGGGACAATCAAGCATGTTTGTGGAAAATTTCTAGTTCAGTTTGAGTATAGGAATAGAAAACTCTTCAATAACATGTAATTCATTCAAACTAGAATAACTCTAGGAGTAGCTTGGATCATTCATATCCAAGGGTAGATTGGGTTCTTGACAATGCACTTGCTAGGAAAAAGGAAGTTTTTAAGTTTTTGAATATTAATTTTGATTATTTATGAGATTGTACTAAGTTCGAAGATTGCATGTGCTAATTGTTTTATTCCATTGTTTCATAACAATAATATTGGTCATGCCAGGTTAAGAGGCCATAAAGTTGGAGCATGCAAAAAAATACTTCCAAGTCTGACTGGTGCACATAGTGGACAAGAAGATTGAGGTGCTCTTTCAATGCTCACGTTACATTATTGAAGCGGCATATAGGAGCCTTAGATTCCATGCAACAACGGTATTTGCAGGTATTGGTAATTGTCACTACACATGTATCTGAATGCACTGAGTGCAATGCATAAATAAGGGAATGTAATACCCTGGATTAACCCTCGAGTAGTAATGAATATGTACATATGATATTTAGGCTAGTGATCAAGTGCAAATAAAATAGGATGGTGTGCTAGATTCTATGGAGGCTTGTGTGCATATATGTGCATAAATGTGCTAGGCTAGTGGTCCAGAGTACTTGTGAGTTTGAAGGTTAGAGTGCCTGTGTGATTAGGTCAAATACCCTGTGTGAAAAAAGGCCATTGAGTCTTTCAGACATAATATGCAAATATACTAAGATTAACACAATAACGCCACAGTTGCAGATCAAGGGGTGAAAGGAGTATGGGGGGTTCAAAGGTTCGAACTCCACGACAAAAAAAGTGTCTTGATGTATTACAATATCATAATATATCATTAAAATATAAAATGGAGGGGTCACCAATCCTATAAAAAGATATTTCCCCTATTCAGTTGGATATGGATCAATAATGGATTGGTGTCCCTACGAGAGGGCCTAAAGGGTGTCGGGAGACCCTCGAGGGCAACAAGAACTCATGGAAGCCACAAGGCTTTGAGACATCCCTAGTCAACCTGAGTTGGACACCCTAAGGCGGTGCCACATCCCACAATATTGTGAGCGCAAAGAAGTGGGTGCACTACTTAGGTGTGGGGCTAATGGGGGATGTGAGCCTATTGGTTGGAGGTTTTTGGGTTTGGTACCTTGGCTTAGTTCGCATTCAGTACTAGGTATATATCTAGATTGAGTAGCCATTTCCATAATAGAGTCATGGCTCCAACTCAAGGGTGACCAACTGCTAAGAGAACTAGAGCAGCATAGTCTACGAATGGGTGGTGCATCTAAGGTTTGCAACTAATTGGTCAAAATTCACAAATAAGTGCTTAAAACCAATTTTATGGATTTTTTTGGTATATTATTTTATTGTTATGTATATGTATTTTGTTCATAGTATCAGTGTTAAAGGTGATGGCATCGCCCTAGTTGGGTGACTGGGCAATGTTATAGCTAAAACCACCAACAAACCCAATTATGTAACTCTTCACCTTTAGACTATTCATACAATGAGACAATGATGAAGAAAAAGGCAATTGGGGCAAGACTCACATTTTACCAACTAATAAACTAAGACAATGGAATAACATCATAAAGTGTTCAAAATAAGATCTATTAGGATAAGGAGAAGAGGGATCAAGATAACAAGAGTCAAATGCTAGTTGAAAGGCCAAAATGCTAAAGCGAGGTCAAGAGGCCAAAAATGGAGGTTGTGAAACCAAAAAATATGGTCAAGAGGAAAGAAAGGTAAATGATGGTCCTAAAAGGCAGGCAAAAATGTGTGAGGGCAAGGCAAAAATAGAGTCAATATGTCAAAAAGGAAATAGAGAAGTTGATGTGAGCAAGGGATGCATCAAGCCACCAAATTTCTCCAAACAAACATTTGAGAAAAGAACCAAAGGATATGTCACTAAAAAGATATTAAAGGAAAATAGGAACAAGAGAATTGAACCCCAAGCACCCCTCAAGGCACTTAGGGAATGAAAAGTAGGAGGGATTATACTCGAGGCATGGAGGGTGAGAAGTGACAATAGTGACATAGAAAAGAGGAATAAATTAAGGTTTGGCACACATAGACCACAGACACATTGTCAACTACAAAGGACAATGACTCGTGCACTAGGCAAAGACATGAAATCACAATGGGCAATGCTACAAGTGACATGGTCTACATTATTTGCAACAAAAAAGCTAGTTGTTTGCAATGTTACAACAATTGTAAGGGAAGAGCATACAAATTAGGGATGTATATAGGATCAAGAATTAGGGCATATAATGGCTTAGAGATAAAGGCAAGCTAGGGTGAAGAACACCATGCAAGATATGAAAGCAAGTAAACTATTGCAAGAAAATGAAAAGTAGAATGGGAAACCATTCAGAGGGGATAATGAGTGGATGGAAATATGTTGGAGAATATAGTTACACAAGATCCTAGAATATTAACAGTGACAAGAGGATATATATCCTTGCATATAACCTTTAGAGTGGCACTGCAATAGTAAGGAATCAAGAGGAGTCCTTAGAGAGGGATTCCTATTCCTAAATAATTTTAGCATCATTCAACAAACAACCTCGACATCCCACTAGGACAATCAAGGGTATGTTGTCACCAATTATGTGTAAATCACGACCTCTACATTATGTCAATGGACAACATATTTTCATTGTGTCATTTATTGGATATTGAGATAGAAGAGCACTTCACCTTAAGATGCCCCAAATTTTATAATATCATATAAAGATGTAATTATCTATACCATGATTCAAGAGGGTCTCTTACCACTTTTTTGCTATCCAAATCAAAGATGTTTGGATTTGTACATCCTAGAGGGAATTACATGAACAACAGCCCAATAAGACTCATCCAAGTTGAGCATTATTAGGTTGATGAGCTCTTCCCTTGAACCTATACTGGCAATCGAAGGTGTGACGACCATGTAGACATAACTACCATGGATACAAAGTAAATAGGTAAGTGAGACAATCCATGTCTTCTACTATATCATGAAATGACAACCTTCTTACATGAAGCCATAAAGAATTACCCAATCTATTTAATTTACCTCTATGTCCTCTGACATAGATCGAGTGGTCAAGTATCCATTACCAGATTTCTCTTTTCCTCAAATATTAATAAACCTTCAATATATTGTACCAAGACACTCCCAATAATCCCCAATTGAGTTGTCTCATCCCCAAGTATTCCCGAAAGCATATCATTACATTTTGCATTGATAATTTAATGGTGATTAATTATGATAGAGATAATTCCCCCACCTGTACATCTACATATGTTGGCAAAGTAGTTTCCCCCCTCTTTTATTTTTTCCTTTTGCATTACAATGTACTCATTCTTAGTTTTCATATGGCTTTATCCATTTCTACTGACTATATTTAAATGTACTTTGTTTGTCACCTAAAGGTATCTTTAAC
This sequence comes from Pinus albicaulis, assembly GCA_034641835.2. Classification (NCBI taxonomy): domain Eukaryota; kingdom Viridiplantae; phylum Streptophyta; class Pinopsida; order Pinales; family Pinaceae; genus Pinus; species Pinus albicaulis. Next base: position 1,109,182,622 of record CM076570.1, on the reverse strand, counting down.
ACCCCCTCATCACTATTGTGCCTTGTTGTACTCCCGAGTTCCATTAGCCTACTTTGGCCACTTTTGGACATTCCTAAGTGTATCCTATATTATATGATACTACATCTACCCAAAAGGAGTATGAAATCATTGTCATATGGGTTTCTGAATAATAAGATGTCGATGGACAATGAACTTGCTAAAGAAAACAATTAAAACAAAATATAGTCAAGAAGAGAGTAAGGAGAAACCAAGGTGCTCAATGGAGGTGATGTGGAAAATTAACATTGTATAAGATTAAATGTTATTAATAGGCATAGGAGCATGTAATCTTTCCTATATAAAGGAGGCTAACAAACTATTCCATTTCCCAAAGGACATGTATGATGAGAAAAAAGAAAGAGGGAGCAAAATTTTGTGCTCAATGGAGGTGATGTGGGAAAGTAACGTTGTACAAGGTTAAACACTATTAATAGGCATAGGAGCATGTAATATTGCCTATATAAAGGAGGCTACCAAACTAATCCATTTCCCAAAGGACATGTATGATGAGAAAAAAGAAAGAGGGAGCAAAATTTTGTGGTAGGGGGCTCCCTTGTAAGAGTGAGAAAGCTAAAACAAGTGCAACTCAAGGGATAAGAAGGAACATTGAGAAGGGCAAGGCTAAGTTAGGAGAAGGTGTTGTAGTGAAAATTGCATAGAATTCTCTAATAAATCAAGAGAAAGGCAAAGAGACTCCAACAATATGGTTTTTAGTAGGAACATAAATTACTTATGCAACAACAATGCTAGTTAAAATAGAGGAAGACCGCAAGAAATGTGTGCACTGAGGGGATATGGAGAAACATGGCCCCCACATGACAAGGAACAAGAGGCCTATTTTCCAAGAGAATCCAACACAGACTTGATAGAGAATCCATGGAGGAATTAAAAGGTACCAAAGGGTTGACTAGAGGAAAAGGCCTTGTTGAAAAGGGAGGGTAAATGAAGTACGAAGGGAGAGATGGTGAGCAAAATGGGGTGGAGAATTCTCCCATGAAAGGAAAATAAAAATGTGGAGAAATGGATTATGCCTAAAGAAGAGTGAATCCAACTAACAGTTTGTGGGTTTAACACCCATGAGGAACCACTAAAACAATGCACCATATTAAGAATGGATGCATGCCGGAGGTGAAGTAACAAAAAATGTAAGAAATAGTTCAAGAGCCTGTAACCCACCAAAAAAGGGTTACCTCTAGGAGAAATCTCTCTCCTATTCATCAATTCCAACTAGTATCCAACAACCTCGACAGCCACCGAGTAGTCGATGTGACGTTCCATTCATATCTTCGCCACCTACATCAGTCGTATGTTTGGTCACCCATTTTCCAAGAGCGCATGTTGGAAGGTGGGCAACCCAACGCAAAAGGTACTTTATTCATTTTGCAATCAGGTGCTTATGCTTGTTTGTAATTGGGATTTTGATATGGAATATTTGGCGACCTTTTACCGTAATATTGTTCCCTCACCTTGAATGGGGGGTTAACTTTCAACCCTAGCCTAGTGGAACCTCCCTTAATGGACCATGGCTTTAGGGAGGGCACTACCTAGGAAAACACGATGTGAGATAACATAGTCCCGCATATCCCATTTCCATACTCACCATTTTCCATCTCACAACATGAGCCCCTGTTCCACCTCCCCTCTTCGAGCCCAATTGACTATGGATTCAATGGGATTTGGCACACCCCTTTCCCCTACCCTTATACCTGAGTCAAGCACCGGAATTATGCCCCGGAAAGTTGATGCAACTAAAATAAAAAGAAACAACATATGATGGCCACAAGCAAAACAAAAGATAAGAAAATTATAAAAATGCAAAAGATGGTCAGGACTTATAAGAAGCGCATGGTAAAAGGTCAAGCATGCGCTCTACCTCCATAATTATGGCCATCACCCAGTTCTTGGGCCAATGTTTCCCGACCACATAATGGAAGAGGAACCTTCGCATGTCCCAACCCCTGGTGGCGATGAACTACCCCACTACTAAGGAGGTAATAACTGCTACAAATCATGCAAAGAAAACTCCAAAGCCTTTGACCTATGAGCAGTAATACAACGAAAGAATCAAGAAAAATTCAAAAAGGAAATAAGAGGGGTGGAAAAACAAAGGTTGAGGTAACTCATGCATCCACGATGGCTCCCTCCTCACATTTGTACGCTCAGGATGAGGACTCCCTATCATGTCAACCCACTTGACCATGAAGTTCCTTTGCCCTCCGCTCCATCATTATTCACATGACACCTATCAAACTTAGGAGGGAACCAAGGATATGTCTTTCCCTTTAGGATCTGAGAACATGTAATAGGGTGGTCTGTTAGCCACTCCTACCTAGGGAGGTAACCCTATTGCGAAATCAAAGCCCCAAATTTGGAAGGGAAGTCTTGTATGAAGTGTTGATTTTCTCATTACTTGCAAGCTTGGTTCACTTAGATGCAATAATGATTAAAAGTACCTAATGGTGAAGATGCAACACTAGATATTATGTGTGATTGACAGGTGGTTTCATCATGGGATGGGAAACTTAACTGGGGCCGAAGTCCACTAGAGGAGCATATTGACACCCACGAATGAGGCATTGAGAGCTAGGGGACTCCCACTAATTGTAGAGCATCATTTATATCGATGGGAACCTTCAACACCCATAGTGTTTCTGCACTTTACCCCTTTATCATTAATGGATGAAGAACCTAGACAAGTATGCCCCCAGCTGGATTAGCAGTATCAGGCAGTTGATCCAAGGCCCAGATGAGCTTTGTCTCATACCTTGAGACATGGGAGGGCTAGCACCATCTCCAAAGCCCTCAACATTGGAGAATAATCATGCATTTACACCACTAGGAGACCCATTTGGTGCCCCAAACCCACAATTGGGGTCCATGGGATTATTTTGATGGAGATCTATGGGCCAACCCTTAGATCGTGATTTTAGAAGGCCTCTACACCAAAGAAGGCACTGAAGGCCTCAATGTCTACTGTTAGGAAGCCTACACTAGCATGCGTCATTATTTTGACTTGCATTTATGGAGATAGATTTAATTTCACAAAGGCTACTAGGTTAGCTTGTGACCTAGGTTTATTTTGCACATTATTTTATAATTTTAGAGGGGCTTGTAGGTTAACAAACATTAGTATGCCTCTTATAAATTACAGATTATGCCATTGTAACTCATCATCATAACTTCTTGGAATTTCGGCCTCTAGAGGAACTTTAACTTGTTCTCTTGTGGATAAATTGGAGATCTTGGATGAATTTCAATATTTGGAGCTGATTTTAGATGTTCTTTAGAGCTATTATTTGGTTTAATGGATGGAAATATCCCATGTTATCTTGTAAGTGATCTTGGTTGCTGAAATCTATTAATCTATGTCTAATGTATGGAATTGTTGAATCTAGTTTATGTTAAATTGTGCCCTAATTTTGTTGAAGATTAATTGAATGCTATCTAGGTTAATATTGCATACATTACTCATACATAACATGTTAAGAATTGTCCTAGTTGTGAACCCCTTGTAGCTCTCTCATAAGTTTCCATTTTTCCTTTGAGTGAGTAAATGCTTGAAGCCTTGTTGCTAGGGCATCAAATTTCAGCCTCCTTGGAAGCAAGATTAGCTAACCTATCGCATCCTTGACTCCATATTCCCAAGGAACAAGGAACTAGTCAAGTTTATTGGTGATCATACTTAAATCTTATCCATATTTTTCTCTCTCCCAATTCAACCCTTTCAAGGTCAAGCTAAGAAACTAGGGCTTGGTGTGAATCCATAGAAAAGTGAGTTTTTGGTGGTTGTAAAGCCTAAACATCAATAGGATAGTCTTGGCACTTGGCCACAAAATCTATCCTTTTGGTGGGCATCCACTTCAATTTCATCCATAAACTTTCTTTCTGTAGTTGCTTTCCTAAGAGGGAAACCCTAGTTTTCCTTGCTTCAACTTAAGGGTTTTCTTGAAGGTTTCATGAGCCTTGATATAGTTGATACCAATTATTGGAAACCTTTTCTCTTGGCCCTGACCTTTCGATACTCCAACACATTCAATTGATCATACCCTAGGTCTTGTGCCCTCTTTTCATACAAAATGAGTTGCCTCCTTATGAAGCTAAGGGAAGTAATGCTTACATGTGTTGTTGTGAGTTGTCATTGTGAGTTCCCAAGCGTCAATCTAGCAGTCGTTTCCTATGTATGAGTTGTGGTCGTGATTTAGATGTGTCGGAGTCAGTGTTTTATGTACTATATATATGTAACTGTTGTGATCAATAAAGATATCACAGTGTGTTTTGGTGTTGTGTGCAATCACTCTTTGATCTCTCTATTTTTCTAACATGGTATCAGATTTGGTTCAGCCCTAACTCTCTCACGAGAGGGGCTGAGATTATGCAATTTTAGCCATGATACTCCTTTGTACATAGATTAGTTTAATAGAGTGTTTGATCTATTGTTTGTAGGAGTCTTTTGTTTGAATATTTGATTTGTGTGTGGATTGTGGATAGTTGCATGCAAAGGAGAATTGGAAAGATCCAGCGTTGTTGTTGTGTGAAGTTCCATTGTGGACAAATATTTGTGAAGAAGCTAGATCAACATAGATTTGGTTTGATCTAGTGTGGATCTACAATTGAGAGCAATGTCTACATGTTTGAAATGGCGGTTCTCGAGATTATCAGATGGTGCAAGATGTACAGTTGTGGCATGCAAGTGGAATGTTGGCATTTCTCATTCTAGATCTAAACTAATAAAATATTGTGGTATTGTTTATCCAAAGATCGAGATATAAACATTGTATATCTGATGGTAAATACCAATATGCAAAGTTATTATTATTATATTTGATTTGATCTGCACATATCAATAAAGAGAAGTCATTGATTTTGTCTCTATATGTTTTGGTGTTTTGTTGTGGTGCAAGTTGAAGTAGTTTTCTATTTCTTTCAAGTATGATTATAAAAATGGTTGGTGGTTCTTAAACTAGAAGCCCTAGTTTCCGAAACATCAATTCTTGTGTGTTTTTATTGGTTAAAAAAAGGGTCAGTGGTTCTTAAACTAGAATCCACAGTGTCTGAAACATCAATTCTTGTGTGTTAGTAGGTCAATTTGTTTGATCAACTTTTGAACACATTCAGTATCCAGACCTACATCCTAGCAACTGACGGATAGTCAAAATTGAAATATCCAACAGATGGTAGTTGGTCCATAAGATGGTTCATTACTTAACGACTCTTATCGCAAAAGGCCCGATGAGCCAAGGTGTCAATATTGTTGATCTTGCAAAGTTCATCAATGATGGTCAAAGGTGGTTACATTTTAAATGTAGGTCCACTAATAGCTCGAAGATGTGGTGGTGAAAGAGCGGTGTTTGTGAGATTCCAGAGTGGATGTGAGTGTTGATGAAGACCAATCAGACACATATTATCTGTGTTGTTGTAATATGTGTTTTCAATATTTTTCATGTAAGCATTAAGGGAGGGTATTAGAAGTAATGCTTCCATGTGTCGTTGAAATTTGTCATTGCGAGTTCCCAAGCGTCAATCTAGAATTTGTTATTTCCTATGTATGAGTTGTAGTCGTGATTTAAATGTGTCTAAGTCAGTGTTTTAGGTCCTATATATGTGTAACTGTTGTGATCAATAAAGATATCACAATGTGTTTTGGTGTTGTGTCTATCGCTCTCTGATCCCTCTATTTTTATAACACATTAAACCTAAATTGTGTATTTCTTGAAGAGCCCCAAGTGAGATCATCCATTATAAGTGATCTCCCTCCAGTCTGGACTCCTCCCGTCGGTGAAAATCCGTAAAGAGCAGGGGGTTTTCGCTATGGTGACAGTGGAACACTACCCCATTGTTGTGCCATTGTCTAGTTTATACCTTGTAGGTTTTCCTTCTCTGAAGCCTGCTAGATTTTGCGGCAATAGAATCAAACTATTTATCACTCTCCAAGAAGGTGGATGGTTCACGAGCTAGATTGAGCCACATAAGGTCCAAGGCTAATCTTGGTAAGGCGCAACGATGAGCCATAACAATCTAGGTTGTTGGAGATTTACTTGTATCAAGGGATTTGGCTTCACACTTCACATGTTTTGCATATGACATTGTAATATAAAAGAAAATGTCTCATTTATCTAACTCCTTCCACTATTGAATAAAGTAAAAAAGTTTTGAAAGGGAGATAGGTTCCTTCACAATCATTGAAAATTCCTAAAACAAAATTGAATTTGTTCCTTTGGTCACTGTCTCTAATAAGATTAGTGAATATATTATTTCCTAGCATGAAGTAATTGATTTCCTTTTGGAAAGTCTAAATAATAAAGTCGTGAAAACGAGCGAGGGAGAGAAGTATTTTTGCAACTTGGATGAGAATCCAACTTATAGCAGCGAAAAATGATCCAAAAAATAAGCACACATGAAATAAACTAAACAAAAGTGGTAGGGACCACTATGCACCCCATGTTCAAGATTGAGAGCCACAAGACAAGGGTGAGTGTTTTTGAACTCCATAAATTGCATGAAACGGTCCATAAATTCATAAAATTCAAAGGAAACAAATGGAAAAGATGTCCAAAAAACCAAATTCGAGGTCAAAAGGCAAAGGGTAGGATTTTAACCCATGAAACAAAATAAGGAATATGGGCCTCACCAATGAGGGGGTATTTAACAAATACTAAGGCAAGAATAAGGAAAACTATCCTCCACTACATTAATTTTATTAGAGAGTTGTCGTTAGCACATTAAACCAAGTCATCAAATGCAATATGTCATTTGGTATTATTACAACAAAATCTCACATAAAGTCCCAAAGTTCAAGTGCAAAACCCTATGTAACTCAAGGGCGAGGCCATTGTCACCTCACACCCTATTTTCACTTCTAACCGAATATACTCTAGCTAAACCCCCTTAGTAGATCTTAGGGATTTAATGGCCCAATCAAACTAAGTCAAGAGCTCCCTAAGACTTCTACTTCGATTACCACCAATCAAAGGATTGAACAATTAGGGTTTAAGGTCGGTCTTGAACATAAGGTTGCTAGGGATTTATTTAGGGTAACTTCCAAATTTGAGTTCAAAGGGAAGGTCCCCAGATACACACAATCAAGGAATTACAATGAGATTTAGGAGACTGAACCCAAGCAAAATGGTTTAAAGGATTTTAAAAGAAGGGTGATAGAGGAGAGATATCAATGCCTTAGCTTGCCAATGTATTTTGTGTTATGGGGTCAAGGAGCAACACATTTGGAATGAAATGGAGTAGATCTAGGTTCAAAGACTATGGGAGACCCACTTGTATCCCTTAGAGGTTTGACCTAGGCCTCCTACAATCTTCAAAGATGGGATAAGGGAGTGGGCTCCACTTAGATCATCTCAAAAGATATTAATGAGAGGTTTAATGAGGGTTGGATAAGATTTAACTTCAAAGCCTAATGAAACACACTCATGTACCCTAGAGGTTTGGGCCAAAATTCATACAATCTTCAAGAAGGGTATAAGGGAGGGAGCTCCACTTAGGTCATCTCAAAAGAACTTGGTTGAGGGTCTGTTCAAGAGTGGCAATGAAATAAATATACCAACAACACTGTCGTGAATATTTAATAACCCTTATCCATAACCATAACCAAGATGATAAAAGACCACTTACTCAGATCACCATGCATTCATTCAAGTTCTACAGATATTCATCCCATGAAAAGAAGACTATCCACATCCCAAAGGCCTTCTTCATCAAGATCTACCAATATTCATCCAAGAGAAGAAGATTATCCACATCAACCAAATCCTTTGAGAGGTCATTCTACTTATTCCTCCATATTCAAAATTAAGAAACAACAAAAAATTTCATAAATTTTAGACTTGCTAAAAGATTTCTCCCCAATCCCACCATGAGAAACTGAGATGAAGTGCATCTCTATTTATAGATGAGGTTCTCAACTTCCTTTACATTAAAATATTATTTTCCTAGGCTAAAATCCACTAATATAACCTATGAAGGAGGTAAAATCCCTCTTCACCAATTGGATAATCTAAAATTACAAAATAGGGTCTTTATCAAGCCACTTGTACAATGCTAAAGGGGAAGAAGCCCTCAGAAGTAGTATATCTCCTTAAATGAGGGGAATAAGGGGGTTTACTGTATTATCCAACCTCCAAAGACCTTTTAAATGTTCCTCTTCCTCCACAAATTCAATGGGTACAATTTCCAAGTGTGGGAAAGTGGTCCCTCAAGGTATAGAAACCCCCCAAAGTGATAACAAGTGTGATCTCCATGGTGCCATGTTTAGCCTCCAAACGTTCAACATGTCAGCCATATCCACTAATCAACACGCGAAACTCCCTTACACAACAGGTCCACGATGATCATTTCTCCAATAAAACAGGGGCAAACAACCTTCAAAAACTAGCCACCTAAACAAGCAAATGCACTCCCAAGTGGACACTACAGTCCTTGATGGAAGAGCACTCCCTTTAATCATCAATTAGCTTCTTCAAATACTTCATCCCTTCTCAAATCCACATCATCATGAACATTTTATGAAGGTCGGCCATAATCAGCATTCAAAGGTCGACTTACATTACTTTTGTGTGTTGTAGGTCAACCCAGTCCCAAAATTGCTGCACAATTATGTATATATATATCTATAACAAAGCATTGAGCGTTCACCATTTCACCATGTCCTCAGTTAAAAAAAAAAAACACTTTATGCTCCCAAATAGACCACGAGTCAAGAACAGAATGATCCATAAGATGATACAATTCATAGCCCATTAATACAAAGACTCCAACATATTATGTTATGAGCACTTGCGTGGTTTAATATCTGAGACAATTTCCACTTCAATTAGTATATTTAGATTTTTAGTTACCATTGGAGAAACTGCCTATAAGTATTGCAATAAGTCACCCAACATTTTTGAAAATGTATGCCCTATTCTAGCTTTAGGCCCTGTATACCAACTAGATTATGCCCGCCAAACAAATATTAATGCATTGGACCCCTGCACTTGTTCCTCATAATAGTAAAAGACCTGGGTGCATCTTATAGCATTTTAACACTTCTCAACTCTTGTTTTCTTAATCCCACAAATGAATCATGACTCTAAGGTATACCCTATATATTGTTTTACAGATCTGCCTCAGAAAAAACGTCTACCGTTGCTTGATTGTTTGTTTGTCTACTTGCTAGATCAACGACCTAATTTGCTATAAAAATCAAGTCACACTAGATCCTTGGATGTTCGTATGCTTCCAAAATTCCAATATTGTACTTCCAGTCAAGGTCATGGAGTTGGAGGTACATCCTATTGTTGAATAAAGGACTTGACATAGAATATATGTAAATCATACCCTACAATCTACACCTTATATCCTTAAATTCTACTTGAAATTAATGATCTGTGGTTACAAGTGAAAATGGCAAGAAAATACCTTAACTGACAGTTGATGCTACAAGTCTCCAAAATGTGACAACTTTTTTGTCTTCTTTTGATCTACTAGCAACAGCCCTCTCATATGGATATCCACATAGGCATGAAATTAGGGGGCACTCAGCCATACATCAATTTTCAGGCCTTTGTAGCATAAAGCTTCCCATGTTCCCCAACCAAACATCGCATTTATTTTGGGTTGCTCACAAGATGAAGTAGCTCAAGAAGATATTTCAATATATTTCAGGAGGCCAACCTTCCAACACACACTTTCTCACTATCCTAAAACTCAAGAACATGAAAAGAGTGGAAAAATTTGTAAAAATTTCCACATGACAAAATGGTAGATAATTACTAATACGTCTTACAAATCAAGGTTTCACTAGGTTGCTCACAAGATGAAGTAGCTCAAGACGATCTTTCAATATTTCAGGAGGCCAACCTTCCAACACACACTTTCTCACTATCCTAAAACTCAAGAACATGAAAAGAGTGGAAAAATTTGTACAAATTTCCACATGACAAAATGGTAGATAATTACTAATACATCTTACAAATCCAGGTTTAACAATAGAATTCTAACCGATAGTGATACTTTGATTAACAATAGGCTAATGTTATGATTGATGTTGTTTATATGGGAGGGAATAAAGTGTGTTTTAATTATTCATAAGTTTTCAAACAACTATGCCAAGGTTTGAAATTACATTGTAAAATTTCGACCCTCTTTTGCTCGGAAGAGACCTCCACCTCCAACTCCAATGGAATTAGATTTATCACTAGAATATGCAGGCTCATATCATATTTATGGACTCCAATTTGCAAACTTTTGAATTTTTTTCTAGTGCAATGTAGTGATAGGCATTTCTTCTATTTGTCTCCACTATTAAGGAGGGTCAGAGAATGCCTCAAATAGATAGCTATGCTCATGTTACCATAAAAAGGCTCTGTATTGTTTCAAAATTCACAAAGCCTTTACTATAATAATGTGAAAACAAAGCAAGAGATCAAAATGTTTCAGATAGCATTTCTATAATTGGTGTCCAATGGACATGATGTGACAATGTATCTCTATTTTGGGTAGCATTCATCTTCTCCACCCAATAAAATGTTTCCATTTCCATAATGTTGCCACTAAGGGAAAACCTCTATATGTTCTGCTTTGACCCCAATTCACAAAATGTTTCCAATTCCATAATGTTGCCACTAAGGGAAAACCTATACATGATGTGCTTTGACCCCAATTCTATCTCACACTTGCTCTTAGAAAATCAAAAGAAAGAAGACATGATGTAAAGCTTACTCAGTCTTCGAAGAGATCCTCTGTGGCTACGAAGTATGTTTATTAGACTCATAATAACTAGCTGGGTAGTTCACTAAATGCTACGTAATAATTTTACCCACTCATTGCAGGTTAGATTAAGTCATATCAGATTTATGGACTCCAATTTGCAAACTTTTGAATTTGTTTTCTAGTGCAACGTAGTGATAGGCATTTCTTCTATTTGTCTCCACTATTAAGGAGGATCGGAGTATGCCTCGAATATATATCTATGCTCAAGTTACCATAAAAAGTCTTTGTATTGTTTCAAAATTCATAAAGCCTTTACTATAATCATGTGAAAACAAAGCAAGAGATCAAAACATTTCAAATCGCATTTCTATATTTGGTGTCCAATGGACATGATGTGACAATGTCCCTCTATTTTGGGTAGCATTCATCTTCTCCAACCAATAAAATGTTTCCATTTCCATAATGTTGCCACTAAGGGAAAACCTCTACATCCTGTGCTTTGACCCCAATTCACAAAATGTTTCCATTTCCGTAATGTGGCCACTAAGGGCAAACCTCTACATGTTGTGCTTTGACCCCAATTCTATCTCACACTTGCTCTTAGAAAATCAAAAGAAAGAAGACATGATGTACGGCTTACGTAGTTTTTGAAGAGATCCTCTGTGGCTACAAAGGATGTTTATTGGATTCATAATAACTCGCTGGGTAGTTCGCTAAATGCTACGTAATAATTTCACCCACTCATTGAAGGTTAGATTAAGTGACATCCCTCATTTAAAAAAAAAAATGTTAAGTAACTATAATTCATTCAAAACTTGTTGAGAGTTGAAAATGAAGAAACTAAAATTATCCATCAAAAACGAAAGAACTAAATGAAATTTAACATACGAACTTTAAAGCATTTGAAGTTAATACAACTCACAGCTACATCCGCTGACGTAAAGACCAACTATTGTTGACAGAAAGACCAACTATCATTTGACTTTAGGATTACCTTTCCTCCAGAACCATCTAGTTCTTTCAGTGAAATTTTGACAGAACAAGAAAATTTTAAATATAAGTCCTCAATCTGTCATACAGACCATAGGCCCTCAAGATTTATCTTGAAAGTAAGTATAGCGAGGTGGACTACCAGAGTTGTTCATCATCAAGCAAATCAACTTAGTAACAACTAGCCACACCAAGAATAGGCATATAACCACCCCACTTATACTTATGACATACAAGATGCCCCTACCTATGCCTATAAATAGTAAGACCGCTTTTCCTTCTTCAAACCCATTGTCATTGTTCCTTGTAAAATTATAATGTGATTTAGACAAGTGAGTAATAACCAATGTCTTCGAATTTTTCTCAACTTTCCTTCTGTTTTGATCTTTTAGAGGTAAATAAAATTCACAATATGTATTAAACCCTAGTTTATGTTTACAAAATTAATGAATAATCATTTATGTTTATCTTTGCACATAAAATTAATGAATATATGAACCTAATTAGAAGCATAAATTGAAGTTATAGAAGTTATATGATTCCAGATTAGTTCATAGTTTCAAATTAGTGAATAGTGAATATTGTCTTTTTGAAACACCGAGAATGATAACATTTATACTTACCTATTGAGAGTATGACAAACAAAATAGGTACCTGTGTATCCCAACAAAGAATGAGGGAGTGGAAGGTCCATATGAATCACCATTCCCAAAGCAAGAAAATCTTGATCATATTATCCATCCTCTTTCCTTATCCAAAATGTAATCTCATCTGCAAATGATTTAAACACCTCCTTAGAAAGTATTATAAATAAATCTCCCTCTTAACATTGAGGTAGACACATAGAGACAAATATAGAAACCAATGAGAATTTAAAATGTTTTTAAAACCATGTACGAACTGGCATATAGAAATGATCTAAGCGAGACAAACAAACCTGCGGAAGATATTAGGCTCCGAACTTGAAACAAAAATATTATTTTATCATCTCATCTTCATCCTCAATGGAACCCTCCCTCCTTTTCGCCTATAGCAAATCACTTTCAACATTAGGCCACAATCAATAATCGAACAAAAAATTTAAATGTAAACGAGATTTCCCACAACATGCCAATAATTTTTCCCACAGTTTCTGTCTAAAATCAATTTAATTATTAAAAGTGTTATAACATCTCCTAACGCTCCCTCCTTTTCACCCATCGCAAATCACTTTCAACATTAGATCACAACCAATAATCAAACAAAAAATTTTAATGTAAACGAGATTCCCCACAACATGCCAAAAAATTTTCCCACTATTTCAGTCTAAAATCAATTTAATAATTAAATGTGTTATAATATCTCCTATGAATAACGACTCTTCAGGCTCTCTGCCATTTTCTACCAAGGCGGAATCCCATTATCCATTATATAGATACGCATAACTAAAAGTCTAAAGCTCGTCTGAAATATAGAAATTAGAAAAAGAAAAAAAATAACAGAGAAATTAAATCGCCTAGCCAATGGATAAAAATAAAGAAAAAGATAGCCAACGAAAAGCGACCAAAACAATGTGGTGTACCTACACGAGGGAGGCTCGTAGTATTCTTCAGCAGTCTTATATCCATGACTCCTTCAAAAGCTCAAACAGAGAAGAGTACTTTTAGTGCTCCATAAACACTAATGCAACCCATTAACTAACAGGAAAACCATATTTAGCGATCTATCCTCTTTTGTACACCCTACAGCAAAATTAAATTAAAATTACCTGGAAAAGGGCCCATTAACTAACAGGCAAAACCATATCTAGCTATCTATCCTCTGTTGTACACCCTACAGCAAAAGGAAAAAAAAAAGCGAATACACAAAAGGAAATATTGAGGAAATTAATGTTAACACTCATAATCTAAGAGGTTGGTTGTTTAGCTCCAGCTACATCAACTGATACAATATGTACTAGTAGGAACTATGAGATACCGACATCGGTGAATGTAATAGAAGGGTCTGTACCTTAGAGTTATTATAATGAATGAAGGGAAAAGGCGTACGAACACCCGTTTCACTCTCCGCGCGTCCAAGATCGCTGAAATCTGTCCTGTCTCTTTCCGCGTGTCCCACTTCGCTGAGAAAATAAAAGATTAGCGATTAGCGAATTTGTTTTTTTAATCTTCTCTTGGAAACCGAGAATTAAGGGATCGTTGCTCACCTTACTAACAGGTGTACGAACATCCTTTGGCACGTTCGTATCCTGTCCGGCGTGCCAATCTCCATCTCGGCTTCCTGCAAACCGCACAAAAAAAAGGTTCCTCGTCTCATAACCCTCCCTTTCACCTGTTGCAAAATTATTAACCAGATCAAAACCCATAAGCAAGAAATGCCAGAGGGAATAAATGCATTATCTCAATGGTTAAGCCCCTTGCAATTCCCATAGCTTCATTGCGAAAGTAGAAATAATGAAGACAATCGGTTTAATGATTAGGGCTCTATGCAGCTAAAACCTGAAAACAACTATCAACCATTATCTACTACGAGGCTTCTCACTGTGCAGATTCTCAAGGAAAACTATCTGAATAGATATAAATTGAAAAACAAATCCATACCTGTCCTCCACTCCAATAAGTAACATGCCTTTCATCGATTCTCCTGCTCTACATTTCTGCAACAAAATAAAATCACCAGGGCAATCGATGCAAACACCCACGGCAAAAGAAAGAATGATGAATTACAATTAAAACGAAAAGAAACACTCAAATTACAGTCAAAACGGACAAGCAGATGAAAATTAAAAAGCTAAAAAACCAAGATGCATGGCCATGCAACAGAGGAAACCAACAGTGACGAAGAAAAAAAGAAAAGAGAAGAGAAAGCCAAAGAAATGTAAAGAAGCAGAAGAAGAGATGAAAGTCTAGAGACCTTTGGCATGCAAGAATGTGTTATATACTCTTCCTCCTTTCAAACGGTCAAGGCGCTCTGAACTGATAGCTTATAGCTTTTTGGTATGATACGGGGACAGGCATTTCATCAGCATGCATTAGAAAATTTGAATTCGCTACACCAAAGAGAAATGAACGATCTTCTGCTTTCGTGAATATCTTTCCTCCAGCTTTTGTAAAATTTCTTTTTCTCTGGTTTTTTTTTTTTGGAGCGTCTCCTCTCCTTTATTTGTTTATAATATATTTATTTGAATTTAAATTATAAATATTTTAATTCAATTTTTTTATATTTTTAACCATCAAAAAAATTTATTTAATTTTGATAACAAATCGTAGATATTTTTATTTATTTTTAATTATCGAATTTAATTATTTATTTATTTTTTATTCGGTTTTAAATCATAGATATTTTTATTTAATTTTTAATTATCGAATTTAATTATTTAATTTTAAATTATAAGTAATTTATTTTATTTTTGATAATTTTAATTATAAATTTTTATTTTTTTTTATTGATATTTGTAATATATTTAAATTTATCCAAAAAAATAAATAGAATTTTTAATATATTTGAATTTATGAAAAATCTTATTAGTAAAGAAAAAATGAGTCGATAACATTGTAGTAGAGGAATATTTCAGCTTTAATGGTGGTTTATATGAGTTTATATTGGAATTTGGTTTGAGAAATATCAATCTTTCATAAATTAAAAATTGTTTAGACACTTTCGATTTGATAATCTTGAAATATTTTGTTTAATTAAATTGAGGGTTTTGAAAAATGAAATGTTATAATTTTCATTTTCAAATGCAACCATAACAAATTAAATTAATCTATTATTTTTGTTTACATTTGTTTAGAAGCAACACTACTATGTTCCAATTCCTCATTGCAAATTGAATGAATTTTTGTTACTTGTATTTATATTTATGTTATTAATAAAATATTGAACTTTATTCTGTGTGGAAGAAAAATTGTTCATATTTATAATATTAATACTAAGTTAATATTTATAATATTAATACTAAGTTAAGATTAGTTATATGTAAAGCAAGAGATTCAAAGTTCAAATCCCGTTAGGTTAGAACAACTAAAAAAAATGCTAAAAAAAAAAATGCCAAAACAAAAGCAAATACTACTTAGAGATGCTAAACCAAAAACAAATACCAATTTAGATTTTATTAATTAAAATAGAATATTCATATATATAGTGTTTGTGCATTATTTGTAAATTCTTGAAATTCTTGGATTTTTATTTAAAACTAAAATGCAAAATAAAAACACATTAACCTTAGTCTAGTCAAACATATTTTAACCATAACCTAAAAAAATTAAAAACTTTCAAAACTAACTTAAAATCTCACAACATGAATATATATATATATGCAAAACACCTTACCTCACAACATAAATATATATACATATATATACAAAACACCTTACCTGTTTATATTAGGATTGGGCAAAGCTTCTCCATTAAAGTTTCAAAATCTATGAATAAATAATAATGCCAGCGATGCATGGTACGGTCAGCTGTCCTTGGTTCTTTGTGAATTTTTGAGATTCTTTCCCTTAATTAACTAAAATGGAGACTGGACAAACAAATCAACTTCAAGTTAATTTTAAAATTTCAAACAAAAATTTATAAATAAAAAAAGAAAGCAAATTAAAAACAAATTAACTTCCATTGAGGAGAAAATTAACTTTGGCGCAGTAAAAATACTTTCAATCCATGAAAATTACTCTCAAACACAGCTTAAAATTCTATAAAAGCAAAATATCAAAACAGAACACAGATATTCACGCCACTGCCTGCCGCCATTCCTTTTTTGAAAGGCAAAAAGAAATTTGAAACAAAGCAATGTCTCTATAATGACAAAATACAGGCATCTCCCTGAATTTTCCTTTATATTTGGGGAAACGGATCAATAAATGGAATAATGTTTTCTCGATAAA
This sequence comes from Pinus albicaulis, assembly GCA_034641835.2. Taxonomy (NCBI): domain Eukaryota; kingdom Viridiplantae; phylum Streptophyta; class Pinopsida; order Pinales; family Pinaceae; genus Pinus; species Pinus albicaulis. The sequence goes on along the minus strand of CM076570.1, from coordinate 1,109,166,042 downwards.
GGTGATATTACAGAACCTTTGATTAAGCGTTTCCCACGAGTTTATCCTGTTCCGATGGTTTTCTTGCAATTATTTATATTTCCTCAAAGCAAAATCTATAAAACCAAATAAGTAACGCCCTGACATCAAATTAATGCATATAATCATTTTCTTTCTCTACCGAGCTGCCCAAGTTGGAAAAAACTTAAAATAAACAAAATACTATGTACACGTACCTTTATTAAACTGCAGAAAATCTGTGCATCAACAGATATGAAATATCACATGTTAGAACCCTACACGCCTTGGCATCAATAGATACCCATTTATTGTCGTCCAAATTGAGAAGATGAAACACATCACAATACTCCCCTTTCCAAACCACAAAACTTACAATAAAACACATCACGATACTCCCCACTTGAGAGGAAACTAGAGTAAAGACATAAATAGGTTAAGTGGGTTTGATCTTGGGAAAATTTCACAGTGAAAAGCATTTGAGTCAGAAACGATCTGGAATGGATGATTTTTATGGAAATCTTGTTTGACTTTATATGATTTATTTCTGTAGTTTTAATTCGACTTTTTACTACTACTTCTTATGAAAATGGTCATAAATAAATGATAATGATATCTAATATAATGCACTGGGAAAACCCCTCAATACTTGGATAAAAAAGCACTGTGAAATTCCTTCAATACTTGGATAAAAGTGATAAATTAAGTAATACAAAAACTGAAAAGCCATATATTTTTCTCATAAACTCATGCCACACTCTATTTTTTAATTTTCCAATTCACTGCCACTTTTTTTCAAAAAAAAGTTCTTTATAAAATAATATTATGTATCTAGATGAAATTCATTATAATATAATTGATAATGTAATGTATGGAGAGTGAAATTCATTATAAAATTTATTATATAAAAAAAGCAATTTAAATTTTATTTAATATTTTGATGTAAAAATATATTTTAATATTAAGAAATTTGATTTTTAGTGATAAATATTTAATTAAAATAAATTTATAATAATTATTAATATAATTTTATTTATAAGGTGTGGAATTTGATTTTTCTTGATAAATATTTAATTAAAATAAATTTATAATAATTATTAATATAATTTTATTCGTGAGGTGTGGAACTAGTGGGATTTGTCCCTATCCAGTTTCTTAGTGGGGTTTAGTCCTCACCCAACTTCCATCCAGGTTCCAGGGTTTTTTACTCAAAAGGTAAATCTTGTGAACCTGCCCTTCTTAATTGTAATCCTGCTATTAAGTATGCCATAGTCTAAACAAACCCACAGAATAACTTAGAAATTCTGGTTAGATTATGAAAAATTCTCATAATTTTTTTTGAAAATTTAGGTTATAGTAATTAAACTTTAGTATTTTGGGTGTTTAAAAGGTTTTTGATGGTGTTGAATCCATATCCATCATAAGGAATGCAATTCAAACACTCTAACTACCTGAATTTTTTAATAAAAATTTACTCAATTCCTGCTAAAATCTACCTTCCTAACTATTAACTATTCTGTTGCGTTAGTAAACAACTTCATTAAACATTACCCAAAAAAAATATATATGTAAATTATAGTCATAAATAAATTTTTAATAAATTTTATTCTCATAAATGAATGCAGTGACTACTCAATACTCTTTGGGAAGGTAGATATACACAGTGAATGTGTACCTTTTAATGTCACCCCACTCGTTATAGCTGGAAAGTTGAAAAGCTTTTGACTTCAACCGTGGATGCGACTTTCTCCGAGTCCTCTCTTGCAGCTTCAGCATTTAAAGTAGGTACCATTTGCCAAGCATTTAGAGTGGGTACCATTTGCCAAATTAAACCTGCACCATTTGCCAAACTAAATTTGGTGATATTTACTTCGAGATCTTGCATTTAGAACTCCAGAGTCCAGACCCAGAAAGTACACCTGATGCCAATTGTGAAGCATACCCGGAAGTGGAAGAACTCCCTCACCAACAGGTGCCCCACCTCCATTCACGAATGGCCCATTCTTCTTATGTGACTTTGAGACAACATTGACGTTAATTCAACAGCTCCATTCTCTAAAATATCTGAAATAGCGAAAAAAATTAAACACAAAACCATATGTATTACTTCTACAAGATTTTGCCCTCTTTTGTCAGCCAAACGACTTGTATGTGTTCCAGACCATCAGAATTTTTACCCACCAACTCAAAATGAACACAACAATAGGAATGAACAGCATAAGCAGAGAGGAGTTTAGGCACGCTGGTGAGCAACTGACATGCCCCCCATACCGAATTGAGACCTGCATACCTGAAAGTTGGAGGTTTTAACCTTATACCTGATCTTGAACGGACAATTGATTGAATGGAAGAACTAGCAGTAAAGCCCTCTTCGATTATGGGATGGGCCTCTGAAATTCTCTCTCGGGAAGTTTCTGCTAGAGCTCCGAGCAAACACCTCAGGTGTACTTAACCTTAAATGGCATAACCAACAGCCAGTTCTCTCGTACTGACTACTTAGGTTGTGGGTGGGAGATTTTAGTAATGAAAGGTGTTTTATTATTCCCACCCAACCCCATGTTTCCTTTCCCAAGGAAATGACCACAACATTTACAGGTTCTGAAAGTGATTGTGCAGTGTATGACCTACTGGAGGGAAGGATAGCATAGCTGGGACTTGAACAGTCCCCCATCACCTCTATTTATTTTGCTTGCATTTTGCTCAATGCTCACGGATTCGAGAAGTAATAATGGTTTCAGTAACACCAGTAACTTCCAGAGCAAAGCTAAAAACTACTGGGAAGCAAGCACCATCACATATGAATTTGTTTAGGCAAAATGCATTATTCTTCCCTACCGTAACCGTGTTCAATTTCTAACATGTCCATAATGTCCACTCTAGTACTGGCTCAGATGCCTGCAAATAGTCTTAACTGTTTTGCTTGTCAACTTCGATTACCCACCACCAGAAATTATGTATAATTGAGCCAGGCTCCTACCCATTCACCATCGAACCACCAGAGAAACGAGTGGTTTCTGGTGAGCAGTATGATTGACTGAGTTTCCCATGGCAAAGCGTAGAGAATTAACCTTGCGAATTGATTGTTCGACGGAGGCTTCCTCGCACACTTCAGGATGTCTTCAATGATGCAGCCTTGACCGTGGGATTCCATGGAGGAATGGAGCCTTGGAGTTATGTTAGAGGGGTTTTGATCGACGAAGTTCCTGTATTGTTATCTGTCAATAACAGTGCATGGAATGTTGATTCATGGCGGAGGCACTTTAATTAGGACGAGTGCATTACACTGAATTATTGTGTACGGACATTATAACAAGTCATTAATTCGTTATTTAATGCACCCTCTATTTAATGCACCCTCTGACAGTATTAGATGGGCCATATTGTTTTTACGATTAGTGATGCTGGCCATAACACAGTTTGCATGTTCAATTACCCTACAAAGGAATTTGGGAAACCATTGCTGTGGACTGGGAAAACAAGACAAGAATTGGGTTCTTTTGTGTTGCAGCCAGTAGGTTGCAATTATGTTGGTGGTTTTTCATTCTTTTCCAATTATTGTGGGTCTTCTCTGTGGAGTCTTGGCAGGCTATATCTATCTTTATATGAAAGATCTGTTACTGTGGTTTTGCATTAGGAATTTGGGGCGTGCTCGTCCTGAAAGTTCAGATCCTCTGATTTGGCTTTGCCCCTCCTGCGGAGTCAGACATGGTGTGTTTCTTACACATTGTCACAACTGTCATCAGGCCAGGGTTTACTTCGTTTCATTATTTCGTCTCAGGGCTTGGGACTGTGGTGTCCCTCGCTTGATTTCATATAATAAGCCTATTAGTGCATGTATAAATAAAATTTATGTATAATTGGGATAGTGGATGTTTAAGAATACCGAAAAATATTACAAATCACGGTGGAAGTTTATCACAGAGATGGAAGGCAGAATCGAAAGGAATGAGACCATCCTGCGCTGACCAAGGATAGGGTAATCGAACATGCACAAACTTAAATAGACCAGGATAGAGCAATTAATGTGGCATTTAACTAGCTGGAAAATCACCCTTTGTTAACTAGTTAGCTGTGAGTTAAAAACCCCGAACCTTTTGTGTTTACTAGTTTATTGTTTATTGTGAGTATAAAGTTAGGGACCTCTTGTGTTAACTATTCATTGTGAGTGAAAAATTAGGGTAGCTACCAAAGGTGTGGCTCTCAAATGTGAATACACAGCCATCAAAATTTTAACATTGGGATTTTAGTTGTTGTTGTTGTTTTTTTTTTTTTATATTTTTTTAATCAAAGTATTTTAAATTTTATGTTAATTATTTAAAAATAGTAATTTTGTTATTTTATAATTTGTATAATAATTTATTTGTTAATTTGAATTTAAAAAAAAAATACCTTTCAATAAATTAAGATATTTCAAATTATATTTATCTCTTAATATTTATTTTAGCTATATCATAACCAATTAAACATCACATAACAAATTATAAAATCAATAATTATAATTATAATTATATTTTTAATTAATAATTAAATCAAGCTAGATTTATATTAACTCTAGATTTACTAAGCATTCAAATGGATCAAATCTCTTGAAGTGCAACTCTTTTAGAGTGTAAAGAGATTTGATTATATGTAGAGTTAAAGTGGATATATTCTAGTTTTATTTAAGCCAATAAAACCATAAATACAAAAAAAATGTCACATTAATTGCTCTGTCCTTCTACACCTCACGTCTATTCAAGTTTATGGAGACACCTCGTGTCTATTTAAGTTTGTGCAGCTGTCAACAATGTGGTGGGAATCACTAATAAAAAAAATGGGTTTATAAGGCCACAATTGGATGTATGGCCCATCCAATAGTGTCACGAGGGTGTATTAAATAATGAATAGGGGGTGAAACACAATGAATTTCAGGAAAAAAAAAGAAAGAAAGATAATAATTAAAAGTAGGGAACTGCCCAGACTCAAGGAAAAAAAAAAAAGTGAACTCTTGTAGAGAAAAAGGGATTGGGATGAGAGTCTGCATGCCCATAGCAGGAGGGCGATCTACTATAGATGGAGAGATGGAAGGTGGAAAATGCGTTGGCTTAGATGGAGAAGGTGCTTGTGCTACAAACGCAATTGGTTGTGGGGTGACTTGCTCCATGTTGATGTGAGTACCTTCTATGGGTTGGTCCAGTGGCAAGGAGGCCTCCTGTGCCAGGTTCTCTAGTTTGGGAGCCACATCTTGCACCAGTGGTTAGAATGGTTCCATAAGAGCAGGTACCCTAGATAAAGTTCCTGGAGGTGTTCTAATGTTTTTTTTTCCCATTGTTTGGTTATCTTTCGAGAAGAAAAATTAGCGCCAATATGTCCATAAAGTCAACAATGTATACATCTAAATGAAACACCCTCATAGTCCAAGGACTATTTGTAAGTAAGGTTTCCCAGTTTGATGTTGATGTTGTCTTCCAATCCCAAAGATAAATTTATTCTAAATAGGATACAAAGTATACCCATGCATCATGTGGCATGAAAATTGTAATCACCTTCATAAATGAAACCTAGGATATTACTAATCTCCTAGAAAACCCCCTGTGATCCAAAGGTGGAGATGTAGCCTTGGAAGACGAACCCATATTAGAATGTTGTTAAGGTGTTCTATTAAGTGAGCGTCAAATTTGATCCTCTAGTTTTTAAGGACGAGGGCCTAGTGACCCCGATACCATCTCTAAGTGAGGAGGTCTTTTGCATCCTCCTTTGAATTTATGACCCACACCAACCAACCCCTTGCAAGTAAACAACAACGTGAGGTATAACCAAAAACATGTGAAAATTTATGGGTAGACCATTTGCATAAGGATGCCATCGTAACTTCATATTTTATTTATGACCCACATTGAATTTTATTCTATATGTCGACAAGTTCGATTAAGTAATCTCAAACATACATCATGAGGAGATTTCTCTCAAATACTTTCTGCCTCATTCTTACAAGAAATAGCCAAAAAAAACATTGTCAATAACAAAAGAAAACTAAGTGACCTCATAAGTATAGCCCGAATTAACCAAAAAAAACAGAGAACCAAAATGAAACCCCTCATTCAAACTAAGCTATAAAATATGCCTCTTGACACAATTAAATATCTCTACATAAACATCATAAACAATTTTATAAGTTATTTCATCTCATTTATAATATTAATGTTTTATATATCAATAAAATTAATATTCCAATTCGTTTAATTTAATTTTTGTTAAATTATTTAAATATATAATTTAATAAAATTATACGTGTGTGTGTGTGTGTGTGTGTGTGTGTGAAGTCAATAAGAGTGTATATAAAAAATAAAGTGAGAATAAGATTGTAAAAACTTGACCTAAGTCATCATGATGGATGGAAGGGTTGAGATTGTACTAACCATAACACAATTTCCTATGAACTTTTTTTTCTTACTAATAATCACTAAACGTAACCAAAATTTTCATATTTTTTTTTGTGAACCATGATGATGGAAGACATGAGAATGTATTAAATATAATTAAAAATTTCATCTTTTTTTTTGTAATGATGGTTTTATTGGCTTAAATAAAACCAAAATAGGTTCATCTAAACTCCAAATGTAATCAATTTTTTTTTTTTTTTCACTCTAAAAAGAAGTTTGCAACTCAAGAGATTTGATCCATCTCAATTCTTAGTAAATTGGGAGTTAAAATGAATCTAGATTGGTTTAATTATTAATTATAAATATAATTATGAATATGAGTACAATTATAATTATAATTATTGATTTTCAATAATATAAAAAATTTCGGTGATAATCACATATGGGTTTCATCTTCAGGATAAGATGAGAAATCTAGGAGCCCGGTTTAAATAGATGAAGAGACACTCCAACTAGTACTTGTAATATAACAGCTAGTTTGACTAGAAAAGGATTTTTTTTTTTTAATTGGCTCTATGTAAATATTAATTAATTATTATTTTTATATTATATAATTTTAATATATTTATAATATAATTTATTTTATAATTTAATAATATTATTTTAATATATCTTAATTTAATTTGTTAATTAAAAGAATAAGAATAATAATATATTCTATACATTATTTTTAGGGTATAGTTTTACATAATATAATTTTTAAGCATTATATTATTATAAATTGTTATAATTTAATCTACTAAAAATCATCAAAGGAGAATAAAAAGCAAGGAAAAAAATCATAAAAATGGGGTTAGAAGGAAGAGAAAGGACTAAAGGGGAAAAAATAGGGAGGGACACTAAAAAACCTACTAAGAATGAAGGGCAGGAACCAACACCTGTTAACACTCCACCCATCGTCTCTGTTAAGGTTTACTGGTCTTTTTTCGATTTCTAAGGCTTCCCTTAACTTACAGTGATGAAAATGATCAATCTTCGCAATAACCTTAACATCTTCAATGCAAATGTGATGCTTTGTCTTTTCAGCATGCTCTGCTAAGGCAGAGGAGCGTGATATACCATGTTTAAGGTTAGCCATCTACTCATGAGTCCTTTGATTAATGGATCAACCAATTTCACCTATGTAAGGAGTCCCACACGAGCACATAATCAGGTAAACACCCTTACCATCCCTGGGGCAAATCGAGTCCTTAATCGATCTTAGAGAACTCTGAATAGTGCAAAGGGGCTTGAAGGTCAAGGAAACATTATGCTTCCGAATGATCCTAGCGATCCTATCGGTAGTACCTTGAATAAACGGGAGGTGAACTCTAGATAACAGATCAGTAGGATATTTTTTTATTCCTCGTACCTTTTTTCTACTTTTTGAAAAGCTCTAAGACACTGAAATTTTCTATAATCGTTCTTATTGAAAACACTCCGGAAATTAGATTTTTCCTCTTCAAGGTTGTGTTCATCCGAGATTCTTAATGCTCTAGTAGCTAGGGTGCTGAGAACACCTAGCTTTTGAGTAAGGAAATGATGAGAACCAACATGCAGATATTGCTTAGTGTGCGTTTTTTTTTTTCAAAATACTTGATGATAAAAAGAACCATCATCATTCCTAGAAATAAGAACATCTAGAAAATCCACGCTTCCATCCACTTCGATTTCCATGGTGAACTTAATGGAGTCAAATTTATCGTTAAGATGATGGAAGAAAAGGTCCAATTTCTCTTTTCCAAGTTTCATCCAAAAACCTTTTCCAAAGTCTAGGTTGGAATAGGGTTGAGGAAAGGGCCCTAGATTCGATAAGTCAAAATGTTTAATAGGACAAGACATTACAACGTCTCTTCCATATTTAGTTGTAGAGCACCTCTAAAGACAATTATATTAAAAAATATATTTATTGAAAAACTTGATAAGACTTTATCTTAATTATGAATATACAACATAAATAGTTCTATTAAAATATTATATAGAAATAAATAAAATTAAAAAACTATATAAGAAAATTAATCATATCTAGTTTTGATAATCTTTTACATAATTAAAGTATTGTTTTTAAAATGATTTTTAATATACTTAAAAAGTATATATATATATATATATATATATATGAAATGATTACTTCACTTAGTTGGGCAAGATGATCTTTTTTTCTATCAATACAATAAGTTAGTTAACGTGGTATTATTTTTGTCATTTTTAAAAAAAATCTAACAACATAAGGAGTATCCCCCTGACATCCTAGCATTATTGCAAAAGCACCAGAAGGTTTTTGGAGATATACCACGAGGAAGACCACTATATAGTTGATTTGAGCACATCATTGAAAAGAAAGAAGGAATACACACTTCAAGCATCTTGAAGTCTCCACATTCTACATTTCTACATCCAAAGGAATCAAGAAGAAGCATTTCCACCATCATCAAAGAAATCAAGGTGATATCCTTCTCTTTGAAGAAAGGATCACATCTGAAGCATATTATCTAGAAAATGAGTATTATCATCTTTGAAGAAGGAAGACATCATCAGGGAAGCAACCATATTCAAGAAAGAATACTCAATTTTCATCATCATTAAGAAGACATCAAGTTAAAGATATCATCATCAAGAAGCATCTTTACTTGAAAAGTAAGTATATTTATATTTATGTTTGAATCTAATAGCAACAAGACATCATTCTGCAAGGAAAGCAACAAATCAGATGGGTCATAAATTTCCTAGCACGAAAGAAGAGGATAGATTTGATCCTCATAGAGAATGAAGTTATTGAATATGTAAAGGGTTCAATATAGAAATGATCTCAATAGAAAGGTTAGACACTATCAAAGTATATGGAAGGGGAAATAAGGGATCAAAGAATCCTCATAGAATCAAACAACGATTCCCTCATCCCTTATGTAGCAAAATTGGAGAAATCAAAAGATATAGATAAAAAGTTGGTAGAATTGTTTTACGTAAGCATTGTAGGAGAGGTCATACCATTGATAATTGAACTATACAAAATGAAGGTATCAAAGGAAGAAGGGGTATCCTCATACCTTATGAGGGTATCTCAACTAAGAGATCAACTACAAGAACTAGGAGAAATAATCTCTGATAAAGAAATGACCACCATTGTGCTCAATGCACTACCTAATGAATGGGGAAACTTTGTATCAAGTATCTATGGAAATAAGGAAGCCACTACATTCACTAAAATTTGGTGATTATGTGCTATTGAAGAAATTAGTTTTAAGGAAAAACGTGATGTTGGATCAAATGAATAAGTTCAAGCATATGCTGCCATGGCTAGGAGAAAAGGAAAGTTTGGAGAGGTTGATCCTCAAAAAAAAAAAGATCGATATGTCAATGATACAATGTTATGTGTGTAATGAATATGGTAACTTTAAAAGGATTTTTCATAAACTTAAGAAGGAAAACAAGAAGAGAATGGAAAGAAATTAAGCCCATGTTACCGAAGAAGTGGAAGAATCAGAAAATAAGAAATCAAAGAAGGAAGAAGTGAAATATCTCTACTATGACTAAGATAATCTCCTTCACTTAATTTTTTTTGTTATATAAAAGAATAGAAAGCATCACAAGTATGATATGATGAATTATAGAAAGATAGAGACGACGTCATCATAGAAGCATGGAAGTATAGTTGAAGTATAAAGTATACATGGTTATCAATTATCATGACAGAAATGGCATCTCCATTCGAAGCATATAAGGATAGCCAAGTACAAGTATATATGGTTGGAGGAAAATCATCTAGCAAGATAGAAGATAAATAAATGTCATCATACATCATAATTATTAGAAATGAGCATTTGTAGAATGAGGATCATCGAGATCCTACACTAGAATATCTATGAGAAGGTTCACCTCTACTTGGAAGAAGAAAGTGTCTTGTTGATTTTCTACATTCCACCTTGTGTGGGATCCATTGTTTAGAAGAATGATGGTATGGTGACAAAGGAGTGTAGCATGTTGAGTTGGTTGAAGTAATTTCATCTTCAAGAAAGAAAAGGAAGTTGCTAGAAGGAAGTTTAGGTGTCCAAAAGAAGGAAAAGGTATGTGTATATTTCATCGATAGAGTCATGACATCATATAGTTGCAAATAGGATGGTTAAATTCTCTATCTCGTGAGCATGATCGAAGAAGAAGGATATTTTCCATTAGAATGATGCATGAAGGCATGTAAATAATGTGCCTTAAACTCTTCTACATATTGATAAGATGAAATCGACATAATATGGCCTCATATGGAATATGAGGTGGTTGATAATCATGGTTCCTATGTTGTGTTAGGGTCCTATAATAATAGGATTCATAATTTTGAATTGACTATGATTAGTCTTGTAATATGTACATACTTTTCTTTCTGCAAAATTGTTTTTTCATATTAAAAATAAATAATGTAAAGAGGGTAAAAGTCCTAAAAGAAAAATCAAAGGACTGAAAGAAAAAGATAAAAAATAATATAAAAATATGAACCCCAACAAAAAAAGAGATAAAAACATATCATGAAAGTGATGCAAATTCAAATGCCACTACTTTTTACTTTACTTTGCAAAATAAGATTGTGTGGAGCTTGTTAAAAATGCCACAATCCATGAAAGTCAAACTGCTTAATCTTGACCTTTCATGCTGATAGATAGAGAATAAAGATCTAGCCAAACTGGTTAATCTTGGAAGATTAGTAGTTAGGTAGAGAATAATAAGGAGCTCAAAAGCTTAATATGAGCCCTTGGAAGTAATAAGGTTAGAATTAGATAGTTTTCTATTAAAAGAAAAATGAATAAGGGTCTGCAAGCTCAAATGCACCCAAAGAAATGAAGAAAAAATGTTAGGGTAGCTGATGGGTAGGCAAAAGCACTTTTCACAAGGCATGGATAGCAGAAATTGATCATTTATATTTACTAATTTCCCTCTAAATTCATTTTCCCTTGTAAAATTACCCTTTCCCCTTAATTTTAACCTTGTTCCCTTATATCACCCTTTTTCCCTTACGAAACTTTTCCAACACAAAATTCTTTAACTCCTTGTTATTTGTGGGACATGAATTCAGGTAAATATTCCATTTTTGCATCCATTTTTTGTTTTGTCTCATCCATGATTTATTTCTTTCACTCATACCTTCATTGAAGATAAATTTCGGCCATCTACCTCCTCCCATTTTCTCAATTCTTTTTAGATACCTTATAAGACGCACCATGGAAATTTATTCGATGGGAACTACCCCTGTTTCACTCAACATTATCTCATAGGGAACCGAACTTTTTATTTTGAACTTGCTCATGATCAAGCGTTTTTTAATTTTTTCAATTTGTTTCCATTTTGAAACAGGGATGCTGCTAGTCCACAATTCACACCCATATAATATCACTGGACAAAATAGGAGTCCAAAATCTACTTTGGTCGTGTTCCAATCCCATAACTCTGCCTCTCTACATCTATTTTGAAGTGCATATAATGCTTTCCACCCTCCTAAAATTGTTTTCTTTCTGAAATCCTCCCAATTAAGCTTGTTGTTGAAATCAATCCTAAGGTACTTGTATTCATTTACTTCTTCAAGAATGTTGCCTTCAAAGAAGAACGTATGTTGGCTTTACTTCCTTTTATTAGAGAAAATCATTATTTTGGTCTTACTGGTATTGACTTGCATCCCCACCGCTTTACAAAAGTGCTCAAGGGCATATAGGTGCATCTAAAATCCATGGGACGATTTAGCAACCAGCACAAGGTCAGCAGCATATAGAAGAAGCTTTATCACAAACTCCCCCAATCGAACACCATCCCCACCTTGCAAATTTAGCCACTCTTTTAGTTTGTCAATATATAAACCAAAAAGGGTAGGGGATAAAGGGAAACCTTGCTTGACTCCGATGTCACTTCTAAAACTTTTTGAAATGCCTGCTGAAGTTCTAATTTTGACTTTCACCTCTTCATAAAGGAATTTCAAGTTCTTCCATTCTATGCCACAACTTATCTCTAGGGACCATGTCAAATGCCTTTTTGAAGTCAACAAAGAAGAAAAATAATTTTTCTTTGCTCCCCCAATCCTTTTCAACAATGTGTCTCAGTGTGATCCCATGATCTACTGTAGAATGTTTCGGCCTAAAACCTGCTTTCCATTTTTCCCTCTTTTCTTTTTACTTCTGCCCACTTGCTGATTCTATTTTCTACCATGCCACTGAAAAGATTTGCAAACAAAGGATTGATCATAATGGTTCTATAGTTGGAAGGATTATTAATGTCTCTGCTTTTAAAAAGGAGAATTGCTAGACTAGTTGTCCAATCCCTTGGGAATCCTTGTTGAATGACATTGCTGAATATTTCCATGATGTGGGGTGCCAAAATGTTCACTCCTCACTTTAGATATTCTGCTTGAAGTTCAACCAAGTCCTTTGCCTTCCCTGCTTTCAACTTTTTAATTCCTGCCTCCACCTCCTGTATTTTGAAAAGCTTTGTAGATGTGTTGATCCAGGGAGGAGGCTCAACCTCTAATTATTTTTTCACAAAGTTTCCTTGAATTGTCAAACCACTGATTGGCTGTGATATTATTTTCAAATTTCTTATTCTTTGGTTGAAGTGCCTGCCAAAAACGTTTTTGGTTATTCTTGCCTAGATATATCAGCTCTTCCCACCTTGTTTGCATGAACTCATATTTTTTTCTTTTTTAAAATCTTCTTATATAACTTTACATTCGTCTTCCCCTCTCCCTTTTTCCAGGTTTTCCTTGCCATTTTGCATTCCTCATCGAACCATGCATTCACACGAAAACAAATTGATTTCGACTTCCTATTTTTTTCTCTTTTGCATTTCTCAAGTGCACCCTATATTATATTTGTTAACTCATGGCTGTTGAGGGTTTGGGGACCAATTTTCTCCTTCTGAATTGATCTTCTCAACATTGTTTTGAAGATAGTGCAATTTTCTTGTGTTAGAAGAATTTTGCCCCTTGATGCCGGTTATTGAGAACATTGGGGATTCCTCCTATTCTGTCTTTCTTCTAACCAAGATAAATTTATATAAATAGGGTTATAATCTGATTTTAAGTCCCAAATATGCTTTCCAATATTAAATTCATCTATTCTTTCTACTAGAATTTGTGAACCAATAACATAGTCAACTACACTTGCCCCGTTGTATGTGTTGTAAGTGAAGTTCCCATACTTTTTCCATCTCTCTAGACCATTGCAAATAATTAAGTTGAAAGCACCACACAACGTAAGCAACTCCTCTCCAAAATGATTAATAACTTTGTCATCTTCTGAACATCTCACCCATCGAGAATTCTCCTCTTCAATGAGCCAGATAGGATTGTGATCCTCTTTGCAACAAAGAATACTAGCGTGTTGATTTGTTGTTATAGCATTGAAATCTCCCACTAAAAGAACTTCTCCCTATTGAAAATATACGACAATATCTTTCTTTAAAGCTACATACAGATATTTGTTGTCCAATCCATTATTTTTGTAAGTTTTTGATACTTGAGGTGCAAAATAACATGCTGCAATTCTTATTTCGTTCTCATTCTCTGTTATGTTGAACCATAAATATTGTTTATTTGTATCTTCTTTCACTAACTAAATATGACGGCCTTCTTTTTCTTTCACTAAAACCAGTATTCCTCCGTACCCTTTGCCATTTTCTGTTGCGTCATTCCAAACTACTAACTTCAAATAACCTTCAAACATAGGAGTTTTGCAACCATCATGTTCATGAGTTTTTATGAGACAAATTATGTCTCTACCTTCCGTAATAGGCCTTATCCCAGGTCCCCTCCTCCAAGGGTAACCTCTACAGTTCTAACAAACTAGGCTTAGGTAGACCTGGGTAGGATTTGGTTGCTACGCGTTTTGGCACACAAGACTCGAATTTGAGTCTTCACCCCTTTTCATCCATGTTGATCCTGTTGTTTTCCTCCCTATTATAGAATTACCTGTTTTTTCTTCATTGTCCACTTGCTACCCTGTTTTTCCATGAGGCCAAAACACTGCAATCACTGCTTTACCATTGTACAACCATGCTCTTTTCCCTTCATTTCTTGCTACTCTAACTTTCTCCACTTCTTCTCTTCTCTCTTCTTGTTGCTTGCTAGTTTAATCTTCATCTAGGAAGAAGTGTGAGGCTTTCAAGAGTTTCTTTTTGCTTAAGAGATGATGTTTCTCTTGCACACTTGCCATGATGACTTTTATAGGTCGAGGTCTTTCCTCACATATCTTTCCCACCCTCCTTGCTTGACAAATTTGCCCTCTCCACTGTAATTTCTCTCTCAAAATGTCCCTTGTCAAATTGAAAGTGCTTTCATTCTTTCCATAGTCTCTTAATCCCCTGATAATAAAGTTTGTTTCTCTCTCTTTTCTTTCTTTGTTTTCTATTTCCTGTTCTCTATGAGAACTTACATCTTATTTTTCCTCTATCTTGTGACCATTAGTGTCCTCAACCCTAGTTTTGATTTCTTTTGGAATGTATGTCTTCTTGTTTTCTTCTGTCTTCTTTTCGGAAAGGATTGTTTGCTGACCCATTTGTGTATCCACCTGGGTTGTTTTATAGATTATCACATCTGTGTTTGCTTCCATTGCGTCATTCCTGCTTTGCCATGCTGCCTTCATGTTTTCCCATTCTCGTTTTCCTGCCTCTACAACATCTTGTAACATTATTACCTGCTTTTTCAAAATTCTATTACATTCCATTAAACATTGATTTGCAAGTGTGATCTATGAATGTTTACGGTCTCTTTCCTGTTCATTGGCATCTAAATTTCCAGCCTTGCCCTAGCTTTCATCAGTTCTTGGACATATAGATCTGATGAACAAGTAAGAGGTGTAGTTGTGGGACTGTACATGATTGTATCTTCTTTATTTTTGTTGCTCTTCTTTTTTTTCTTTTTCTGGGTCTGTTTTCTTCTTATTTTCTCCCATTTAAAGCGGGCAAGTCTGCATTTTAAAATACCTTGATATTGTTTATCATTTACCCAAATTCATTTTCCTGTTTTGTCAGGGAAGCAATTTTGACTTGGCCCAAATGATTTGTTTCCACAAAATCTGAGATTTCCTTGCCATTTTTAATATTTACTATTGATTGGTTTTCCATTTTGGGATTTCGGAGAAAATTCAGACTTTTCCTGAGCTCTGGCGCTCTGCGCTATGAAATCCTGAGTTACGATGTTCACGTTGTTCATGGTGCCTTTGGGTGTTGTTCACGGTGTTGTTCTTTCGCATTCACAGTGTTGTTCTTCCCAGAACGCAGAGTTACCTATACCCTAAACATAACCAAAATTTTCATATATTTTTTTGTGAACCATGATAATGGAAGACATGAGAATGTATTAAAAATAATAAAAAAAGTTCATTTTTTGTCTGTAATTATGGTTTTATTGGCTTAAATAAAACCAAAATAGGTTCATCTAAACTCCAAATGTAATAAAAAATAGGTTCATCTAAAAAGAAGTTTGCAACTCAACAGATTTGATCCATTTGACTTCTTAGTAAATTGGGAGTTAAAATGAATCTAGATTGGTTTAATTATTAATTATAAATATAATTATGAATATGAGTATAATTATAATTATAATTATTGATATTTTTTAACTTTTTTTTTATTTATATAAAAAATTTGGGTGATAATCACATATGAACATATTTTGTCTATGAGTTTCAACCATCCCCAGTGGTTCATCGTCAGGACAAGATGAGAAATCGAGACTGATTTAAATAGATGAGGAGACACTCCAACTAGCAGTTGTAATATAACTACTAGTTTGACTAGAAAAGGAATATATATATATATTGGTTCTATGTAAATATGAATTAATTATTAGTTTTATATTATATAATTTTAATATATTTATAATATATTATATTTTATAATTTAATAATATAATTTTAATATATATTATATTGTTTTAATATATCTTAATTTAATTTGTTAATTAAAAGAATACGAATAATAATATACTCTATACATTATTTTTAGGGTATAGTTTTTTTTTTCTAAGTTAAACTATTTCTATTAAGCATTCAAAACATAGATACAATTCGCATCCTCAGGCTTGGATAAATCCAAAGCTGAGGGAATTGGCAGAGTATTACTGTCCAAAACAAGGCTGTCCCGAAAGGGAAAACCATCCTCTTGAGTCCAACCATGACAGGCTGCCCATAATGGGAAACCAGCCTTCATAACAACATAAAAGTATATAAACGAGTCTAAGCAAAGATAGCGAAAAAACCAGAGATTGATGGAGTTCAAAAGCCTAATTCTAAGGCGAGTCTTCATTCTGGTCGCTGGGGGGAGGTGAATCCTTTAGGATCCTACATATGTAGCCATAATCGAGAGTGCCCGAGCCCAGGTCCTCATCCGGAAGTGGTCCCAACGGAGAAGAAGGACGCCTATGACGTTCAACTGGAGTGTCTTGAGCTGCTCCAATCTGCATGAAAGCCGAGTTGTCCTAAGCAGCCATCAAGGTGCTCTCGTCCTTTGATGTGGGGGAGCCCATATGGAGTAGACCCGGGAGCTTCAGCTCCTCTCTGGGTTCACCATCACTATCTTCACAAGCAGAACTTAAGGCCGACTACAAAGGTAGCGCTTTCAACTTGCGGGGGGGAAAGGCTGGAGTGGCATCAATGGTGGATTTACGGACCCGTTTCTTACCACGGGAGGAGGAAGGTGAGGCGAAGGATCCAGGGGCGAGTTGGGGAGAGACGGGAGGATCATAAAACATAGCGGGAGCAGAAGCAAGAATTGGGAAGGAGGGAGCCAGAGCCGTCATGTCCCAGTCTGTAGGTGAGTTCAAATCCAGATGGAGAGCCATTGGTAGAGGGGGATGCAAAGGATTGCCTCTGCCCCCCGCCCTTTTGCAGCGTTGCTTTTGGCGCTGCGGCATCTTTGCGGGGACAAAGTAGGAGGCAAGACCCAAAATCGAAGCTCGGAAGCTGGATGGAGACCAAACAGGAGGCAGGAACCAGAATTGACACCACAGAGCCGAGGGGTGCAAACACCACACTAGCGCAGGGAAGGTATGCAAAGCAGGTAGGGGAGCCAGGGGAGAAGCGGGAATGGCAAGCAACATAGTGTTGAGGAGAGTAAATACCAGTAACGTGGAGTACGTCGAGCAGTGGGTGGCGCATGGGGCTTTAAAGCCCAACCCATGCGGGAAGTTATGGTGCTGGGTTTCCCCAGGCCTCTTCACATGGGCGTGCCGTGTGGTAGAACACATGGCCGCCCCGTGTACTCCCAAGATATCATATAGCACCCGCATCCGGGGATTTTAGGGTATAGTTTTACATAATATAATTTTTAAGCATTATATTATTATAAATTGTTTTAATTTAATCTTCTAAAAATCTTCAAAGGAGAATAAGAGTGAGGAAACAAATCATAAAAAAAGGGTTAGAAGGAAGAGAAAGGACTAAAGGGGAAAAACAGGAAGGGACGCTAAAACACCAACTAAGAATGAAGGGTAGGAACCAACACCTGCTAACACTCCACCCATCATATCTATCAAGGCTTCCCATTAACTTACAGTGATGAAATTGATCAATCTTCACAATGACCTTAGCATCTTCAATGCAAATGTGATGCTTTGTCTGTTCAACATGCTCTGCTAAGGCATAGGAGCATGATTTACCATGTTTAAGGTCAGCCATGTGCTCATGAATCCTTTGATTAATGGATCGACTAGTTTCACCAATGTAAGGAGTCCCATAGGAGCACAGAATCAGGTAAACACCCCTACCATCCCTGGGGCAATCCAGGTCCTTAATCGATCTTAGAGAACTCTAAATAGTATGGAGGGGCTTGAAGGTCAAGGAAATATTATTCTTCCTAAGGATCCTAGCAATCCTATCGGTAGTACCTTGAATAAACGAGAGGTGAACACCAGATATCATATCACTAGGATATTTTGTATTCCTTGGACCTTTTTCCACTTTTTGAAAATCTCTAAGACAATGGAACTTGCTATAGTATTTCTTATTGAAAACACTCAAGAGATTAGGTTTTTCCTCTTCAAGATGGTGTTCATCTGAGATTCTTAATGCTCTGGTAGCTAGGGTGTTGAGAACACCTATCTTTTGAGCAAGGAAATGATGAGAACCAACATGCAGATATTGCTCAGTGTGCATTTTCTTTCAAAATAATTGATGAGAAAAAAAACCATCATCATTCCTAGAAATAAGAACATCTAGAAAAGACAGGCTTCCATCCACTTCGATTTCCATGGTGAACTTAATGGAGTCAAATTTATTGTTAAGATGATGAAAGAAAAGGTCCAATTTCTCTTTTCTATGAGGCCAGACCACACAAGTGTCATCCATAAACCTCTTCCAAAGTCTAGGTTGGAATAGGGTTGAGGAAATGGCCCTAGATTCTATAAGTCAAAATGTTTAATAGGACAAGACATTGCAACATCTCTTCCATATTGAGTTGTAGAGCGTCTCTAAATACAATTATATTAAAAAAATATATTGATTGAAAAAATTAATAAGACTTTATCTTAATTATGAATACAAAACTGTTATGCGGAATTATGAATTACGGATAAAACACATTCCCTAAATGTGGTGCTATGAATTTAGAACAATATATCAAATACTTTGCAGACACTTTTCCTAAGAGTAAATAGACACACAGAAAGATGGAGAAACTTATTTGCGGTCCAAGCGCTTCTTATTCTCCTTCTGTCACTCTTGTTGTAGCTTCTAATCCAACTTTGATCGCTAGACTAGTTCTTGCAAGTATCAACACTAAAAAACCAAAAGATTGCAATATACAGATGCCTATTCATCTTAATCAGTTAAATCAATGAAAAATGAAACATATACATCAGCTAAGAATCCATGATATCATAGATAGAAACATAAACAGATACATGTGGGAAAATGAGCATCAATCTTTATTAATAGATAGAAGGGGGAGGTTACAGCCAACGATTGATTTGATGTCACCAGCTCCAGCATCATCCCAACCTCATCACAATAAACATCTCTCCAGCAACATATCACTCTAATAAAATACTCAATTGAGAAACCAACAACATTTCTTTACCCTATTTCTTCCTTCTCAAGCACTAGGATTTGTGCTCAATTTATAGAGCAACTGAAGGTAGTTTCTTAATCAATGACTTTCTAATAATAGGCAAGACATGTTCCCAAGCTCAGAGGTGTTAGATGCACACATGGTTCTAATTTTGACACATATGGACTCTTCCAAAAGGCACTGGCCATGTGGAGATTCCAGAACAATGAGAATTTCGCTCCCATTTGACCAACGCACTCTTGAATGTCGAGAAGTGCTTTGCAGAGCACCCTTGAATGGAGGTAACTGCATATGCAAAGCAGTTAGTCCCTTTAGAGACTACGTTGGTGAGCTCATAGGTGATTTTTACACGTTATTTTGTCACCATGACATTTGACTGTCTATGTAGGTTCATCACTACCTATATTATGCTCCCTTAGAAGTAAAAAACCCTAATGTTCCTAAACCAAGTCTTGGAATTGGAAAAAAACTCACTAAAACCCTAAAAATTCTAACTATGCACTTTTCCTATCTCTTTCCTGCAGATCCGCAAACATTTGTTCTATAGCCTGCGGTACATCCCGCACGTTCTGCTTTTAAACCTACGGACCCCCGTAAACAGTCAAATAAAGGAAAAAGTAAGTTCTAGAAGCCCAGCTAGACGAATATTCTCCCAATTGGAAGTTTCTAGAGGCGTGATCAGTTCGAGCTTTATCCCTCCACTCATGGAGCTCTATCCCTTCACTCATGGAGTTTATCCCTTGGTATATGGAGCTCAAATCCCTTAATGAGAGGAATCCATCCCCCTCTTCATGGAACTGAAACTAGCTCCATTTCTCTATAAATTGAGCTCATGTTTCAGTCTCAAGGGGAGATTGTACATAGCTTGTATAAGCTAATTGCTGAAGAAATTCCCAAGAGAGAATACTCTCTACAATAGTCATTACTGGTATGAGAATGATCACACACTCATGTCCATAACTTCATGCTAGTTCAGAGAGAGGAAGGCTTGTCAATCTGAAGGAGGAACAATTGTTCAGGACCCCGGGAGGAATTTGTACGACATCAAGGCAACAGATTGTAAAGTTACTCTTTCATTCAAGATAATACATATGGATCTCCTTTTCTCATTGAGTTGTTCTTGTGTCTATTTGAATAATTCAATACTTAGATTCCTTGATCACTAAGTTAGATTAATTGTTCTTAATTATTATATGTTGCAGGTGCTTTTAATTCTTTTGTCTATCTTTGATTGTAGGTTCTACATACTAAATAAGCCTCTTTGGAGCGACAGGATAAAAGACTGCACTGAACATCAGATTTCAAGGTAGGGGCATGTCCTATTTCTTTGTTTATAATAATTATGACTTGCAAATTATCTAGAGAAAATGATTTACAAATGGATGTTTGTTTCTATCTATCCATAGGATACTAGGGAGATCGCTCTTGTCCACAAGAGGGATTTATCTGCATGACAAAATGGCGACTTCGCCGGGGAATGAACTTAGTTTTCATTTTTATTTTTCAGTTTGAATTTTAAGAATTTTCTGATTTTTCTTAGTCTAAAATTGGGTTGGGTAGATAAATTATCAGAATCCTTGAAAAGAAAATCTGAATTTTTATTTTTCTGTACTTTTCTTGGCCTCCACGGTTTTTATTTAAAAACAGTGCAATAGCCTCCACAGTTTTTAGTTCAGAATAGTGTGGTACCACTCTGTTCTCCATTAGAATCTGCGGACTTGTGGAAATTTTTTGAAAAATTAAGAATTCTCTTTTTAGGAGCCATATTACCAGATTCTCTGTGTTTGCCCCAACTTGTCTTGACTGTCAAAGTCTTATGTGTGAATTTCTTTCAACAACTTTTGTATTTGTGTGATTTTTCATCTGATTTGCATTTTATGAGTGAGTGTTTGCCCTGCTTTCTTGCAGCTCCATATCAAAAATCTTCATATACCTTAGCTTACTGGTATGATGTTTTTTTTCTTGCTGAGCCATTGAACTTGTTGCAAACCTTACTTTTATGAAATTTTATTTTCATTTTCATTTGCAAATTTAGAAGAGCTTTTAGTTTGTTAAGGCCTAAATTTCACATTAAACCATTGTTGGATGTTTTCATTTCTACTGAGATAAGTGGAAACTCTTCTTGGTTCGATTACAAACTAAGAGAAAATGTCCTCAAAACTTTCTAGATAGAGTTCAAAATTAGAGTTTCTTATTTTGGTTTGGACTTTATGTTTTTAGGAGTTTTAGATATGGTTTTCTGTTTGGAAATGGTTTGTTAAATGATTTGTAGTTTCTGATCTGATTGATAAAGGATTTCATTTCGAACAAGTAATTGATCATTTTATGAAATTGAGTTCTCAAAGAAATCGTCTTCTTTTCAAAGATTTTGTTTAGGAATGAAAGAATTGATGCTTTAGAAAATTATTAAAATCTTTGAAATCTTTCCCTTAAATAAGTTTCATTGAAAAGAAAAGAGTTTCACTTTCCATTTAGATGAATTTAGCGTATTTTTGAGTCAGGTCATTAAACATCATTGAAGTTTCATTTCCATACCTTTTGTCTTAAGAAATAACCAAATTAAAAAAAAAAACGCTATAATAAAATTAATCTAGATATTTTACAATTTCTAGGGTTTTTTTCACCAACATAGCTTAGGCTAATGTCTTGGAATAGGTTGTAATTAACATTCCAAGACAGTTCAAACAAACAAGTAGCAATCTTGCGATAGGAAAAATCCAATTGTAGCATTTGTGCTCTGGGAAGCTCTTCTTAAAAGATTCAAGCACGAGATCATGTCTGAACCAATGAGGTAATCATACCTATCTCATTGGGAAAGATAGCAGATGTGCACGTATTAAAAATGGTAAACCTCAGATAGACCATTGTCGGGGAGCCTGAGCTCACTTGTTGGTAAGCCTTGGATTATCTCAAGGAGCCTTCAATGGGATTGAGCTAGTTACTTTGCCCTTGCGTGTATATCGGATCATAGACTATTCCCCCAATTACATTTGTTCCCATTGGTGGCCTTAGTGGCTATAAAATTTAGGATTTTTTCCCAAGGTGACGGTGGAGGGAAGGTCCCACTGTACCTAGAGTAGACGTCGACTAGACTCACTTGGACTTTCCGAAGAGCACTTTTCACTTCGAGATGGCATACGTGGAGAGAATTGCACCGGATTGTTTCATTAAGCAGGTTGTCGGGGTAAGTGTTCCAACCGCCATTTCTACATTAAAATTCTACGATGTTGGATTTCATCACTAAATAGTGTTTTTAGTGTGGGAAATCCACTGTTTGTGTATGGATTTATCTCTTAGATTTTGTAGGCATGTGAGCAATTTGATTGTTTCCTTAGATAATTTAGGACATTTTATTGAAATTTTCTTTGAATTCGTGTATTAAAACTTTTTAATCGTGGCTGAATTCAATAGACAATCTCGTAGAATGCAGGGAAACCCCATGAGTACACACCAATCCAGTTAGAAAAGCTTAAATCTGAGAAAGGAAAAACATCAGGGACTGGATCAACTGAACATGGAGAAAAATCAATAATTATTCATCCTGAATACGAAGTAGATCAACCTCAAACTGCAGAAAGTTCTCAAAGGAAAATATCAATTTCTGAACTAGTTGAACTTGCTTCCACAACTAGTGAATTATCAGCTACTAAGCCTAAAATTTCTAAACCAGAAACTGAACCTGCTACGTCTGAGCCTACTTCAGAGTTCATCACTCCAACCCCTGGTCGTCCTAATTCACCTAGAGTGAAGTATCGCATCACTGAGAACCTTCCTCCTGGTCTCATTAGCATTGAAGAAGTTATTGACACAGAGGAAGAAGTTGTTCTTCCTTCACATCAGGAATCTTTAGATCTTTGGCCACGTGAATCGATTTACTATAGCCCTTTCAAACAAGATCCTTGGTATTCTCAGTTAACTGACTTTCTACACAATTCTGGTCTAAACTATTCGCCACCCCGAATTCCTTTTTATGCCATACCAAGAGGTAATTACAGACCTTCATTAAACATGTCTGGTGAGTCATCCATGTTTTCTGCATCACTAGAATCATATTTGTATGGTGGTTCGTTTGTTCCTGTGGGATACCAGTCACTTTCTGGTGCTTTTTTCAGGAGCAACTCCTTCTCCCGACAAACTTATATCATCACCTGGTCCAAATGAATCACATACCGAAAATTTGAACGCGAAAAAAGTTTACATGATGTCTGGAAACATTCCTAACCCTTACCCTCATGGTAGTAATTTACTACCTGGGGGGCAACCTCAAGGACAATACATACCTCAGGGACAGTACATACCTCAAGGTCAGTACATACCTCAAGGACAATATCAACCTCAAGGGCAGTACTCAGTTCAGGGTCCGCAACCTCTTCAAGAACAATACCCTATGCCAGGGCAACCGTCTTTCCAAGGACAACAACCTCATTTAGGGCCACAATTCTACCTAGAACAACAATTGTTTCACAGAGATCAATCTTTCAGTGGGAATTATCCAGCCAACTATCAAACATACGTTCCAAATTATCAACCTGGTTATGGTCCATCTTATGTAGCACAACCTTCAATGGGACCTCCATATCCTGGAGTAAACACGGTGTGGGATCCGTCACAAACTCAACAGAATTTTCAACCTTACATGCAAGTACCCTATAATCAACCTAGTCAGCCAATTGGTTACAGTCAAATCCAACAACCTGTGCAACCAACACTTCAAGTTATACCACAAGTATCTGCACCTAGTACTGTTCAGCAGCTTGGTCTGAGTACACCTAGGACTCCACCTCAAACTGCTGCACCAACTTCTGTTCAAGCTACCACACCTATCCCTGGAATTTCTGCAGCTCCTATTTCTACAGCCCCTCAAGTGTCACAACAAATCCCTGTAGTCACTGCACAACAACCTGAACCCATAGTTCAGATGCCAGCGGGACAACCTGGTACAAGAACAATTGTAACAAGCCAACCTCAGTTTGTTTATCAATCGTATCAAGGGCAATATCAATATGGACCTGTAGCACAAAATCCAGTATACCAGCATCAACCGTACCCTGGGTAAACGTATAAAATACCAGCTCAGCCCCAATATGGTCTGGCTTATCCTGGTTATCCGAGAGGCATTCCAATCCCAAATGCACAGGCTATTCTAGGATATCATAGATATCCTCCTCCTAGTACTGGTATATTTCCACAAGGTTATCAATTTACTCAGCAGGACCCTAATCGTCGGTTGCCATTCATAGCAACTTTGGATTTACCCAATTTGTCGCGCCTAACGAATGATCCGATCTATTATCTTCCATATTGGCTGCCAATGGCGAAAATTTTTCCCAATGATATTCCTAAGTTCGAAGGTAAATCAGGAGAGGACCCTTCAAATCATGTCATGACTTACCACCTCTGGTGTGCATCCAAATCTTTGATTGATGATTCCATTCGATTATGACTTTTTTAGAGAACACTGATAGGTTTAGCTGCAAAATGGTATATTGAACTAACACGTGGCTCATTCAACAATTTCAACGCATTAGCAACAGTCTTCTTAACCCACTTTCAGCTGCCAATTAGATACGACAATGGCACGAAACTATTGACTTCATTAAAACAATATACGTCTACTTACATATAAGATCACATACATGAATGGAGACATAGAAGACGTTTAGTGAAAGTCTTTATTCCAGATCAGATCTTGGCAAAATGGTTCATCAAATCATTGCTTCCAAAGATCACTGAAGATGTGGCTAAGGGAGGGGTTGTTACAGAAGAACAAGTCATTGCTCAAGCTCAGTGCTTAGACCTTGTATATACACAGTCTGGTACTTTATACGAAAAAATTCTTGATTTACCACATCCTGGTCAAATAACTGCAACTCATTCAGGGTTTCATGTTGCAGACGGTGTGATTGGTTTAGTTAACACGAATAAGAGTAAGAAGAAGTCTTCAAAAACTACTTCTGCTATCATAAATTTACCAGATTCACCGAAAGGAGACTCTTCCCTTGAAACTTCTGCCGACATTCACATTGTAGATTCATCTACAACTAAATATAAAACTGGTAATAAGAAGAAAAGAAAGAATAAAAACAAATAGACTTCGTCTCCCAAAGATAAAACCGAAAATAATGAACCATCTGATGATAAACAAAAACCTCGTTATCCTTGTCTTATCTATGACGAGGATAACTTTACTAAAGAGTGCCTGCATCAGTCTGAGGTCTCTAAATTCGTCAAAGGTTCACCCACACCTGCTGTGTTGAAGGATTCTTTTCTTACTCAAGATAGCAAATGATAGGATCTTCTTCAAATTCATCAACAAATATTTTAATGATGTCCGAGGTTAAGGTTGCGACGAGATCACAAGGCTATGGAAATAAAAATCCTATAACTAGTAAATAAATAGAAAATTCTAATTCAACACTAGCTACATCTCCTTCGATTTCTGATCTGCTTCATATCGAGAAACCTAATCCTGATCTAGTAATTAAACCACCTGCTAAAGTTGTACTTTGAAAATCAACTTTCAATCCACATGCAAGAGCTGCTCAGAACTACAACATTGTTGAAGACTTGGCGATTTCCCCTTCAGCAATGTCAGCCTTAGAAGTGCTACAATCATGTCCAGCATAGAGGAAATTACTTTTATCAGCTATTGGAGCTATAGATCCCGAGGATTCTAACCTCATGGTCTTTGACTTAGAAAATTTTACACCAAGGCTCCCTCATCAGATGGCTTTTCAGATTCCCGTATTAGTAAAAAATAGATGAGTTTTTCATACTGTAAATGATGAGGGGGCATCCATGTGCATAATTTCGTTAAATTGTTGGAAAATCTTGGTTCTCCGACACTCAACCAATCTCCGACAATCCTTAAAGCTTTTGATGGAAGAGGATTCCATCCGTTTGGAATACTCCAGGATCTACCTATAGAAGTAGAAGGAAAAACTGTTAATCTAGATGTGGAAGTAGTTGATGCCCCTCTGGATTACAACCTTATTTTGGGTCGAATCTGGTTTTATGCCATGACTGTTTTCATTTCATCTGTCTTGCGGTTAATCATGTTTCCTCATAAAGGAAATATTGTGAAAATCGATCAGCTGTCATAGTATTCGTCTGACCCAGCTTCTATAGACAATATCCAACATGTTGGAAAATCGACTATCCCATATGAAGATGTTGGGGTAGGTTTAGTAAAGGACTCTGCTTTGATGGGAAATTTATCTATGCCTCCACCCAACGTACCATGTACTATTTCCAACATCAATATGATTTCATCAAGCACTATTCCATTCGATAACACTTGGATAGTGCCTTCAGAGTCAGAAATGAATTCTTTCAATGGTGAGATGCCTTTGAGTCCTTTTGAGATGGCATATCAAGCAGTACAGTCATTTTCTAACACACTTTCAACAGATTTTGATCCAATGAATGTGATCAACGAAGAATCTTCTTCACTATCAAGTTCAGCCTTAACATCAATTTCTGATCCTTTTCAACAAGTGTTTCATACTGATGAAAGTATTCGAGAATTTTTGTCTATGGATGAATTACCCTGGGATGATCTACATCATAGATCTTCATTTTTACCTGAAATTGATAGGTTTGAAAATTATTTTTCGTCTATTTTTACAATTTATTATGTCAAGGAACCACAAAATCCCATATCGATTTCAAATTCAGATTTTGAGTTTAATTTGGGAAACATTTCTACAATTGTTCCTATTGACATATCAATCAAACCTAGAATTGTTGAAAACATTCATATTCGTGCTTCTTGTATGATGCATGAAATTAATACATATAAAGCCCTATTTCAAGAATTCTGAGACATATTTCCTGGTCCTATGAAGAGATGCCAAGAATCGATCCAAAGATTGTCGTTCATGAAATAAAGACATACCTAGATGCCAAGCCTATTAGACAAAGATTACGTCCGATACATCTGCGAAAAGCTGCTGCTATTAAAGTTGAAGTTGAAAAACTACTACGAGCATGATTTATCTATTCAATTCCATTAATAGATTGGGTATCTAGTATAGTTCCCATTACCAAGAAACAAGGGACTATACAAGTATGTGTCGATTATAGGGATATTAATAAAGCATGTCCCAAAGACAATTATCCTACCCCCTATATCGACCAAATCATTGATGGTTGTGACAGAAATGAAATGTTTTCATTTATGGATGGATTTTACGGATATAATCAAATAAACATACTCCCTGCTAATCAACCAAAAACAACATTTATATGTCCTTGGGGAACTTTTGCTTATTGCAAACTACCTTTCGGATTAAAAAATGCTGGTGCAACTTTTCAAAGGGCAATGTATTACGCTTTTCATGATATCAAACATATTGTACAACCTTATCTGGATGATTTACCTGCTCACTCATTGCACAGGGACGATCATCCTACTCACTTACGAGCAATTTTTATGAGATATAGGCAATACAAGATTCGTTTGAATCCGCACAAATGTGCTTTTTGTGTGCAATCAGGATGATTACTGGGATTCGTTGTTTCAAACGCTCGCATTCGTGTTGACCCCTCGAAGGTTGAGGCCATCATAAATTTACCTCCTCCTTCCACACTTCGCCAACTTCAAAGTTTGCAAGGGAAAGCAAACTTTATGTGTAGATTTATCTCGAACTATGCTGAGTTAACAAAAGTTTTTACTCGCTAACTTAGTGTTCCACATCGGGTTGTGATCGATGTTGGCAAGCTGCGCGCGCGTCCTCATCTCCTGCTGCGATTAGGTCTAAGACTGCTGGACTGCCGCCGTCATGGATACGCCTGGGGCGGGGAGCCCTCTCCCCCCCCTCCTATCTCTTCTGCTGAAGCCTTTCGAAACCTCCTATCTATGAAAGGGAAGAAACGCCCTCTTCCTGAAGTCCCAACGTTCATTAAAAAATTGGATGAAATACCAGAGATAGCGTTGCCTGAAGAGCAGACGATTAAAATAGCACTCGCCTTAGCTGACAGAGGCTTGGTCGGGCAGTTTATGGGCCGCTGGCCATCAACAAAAGTGACTGATGAATGGGTCCAACGGAACTGGAGGCCTCTGCTAAAAAACAACGTAATCTGTTACGTTGTTGGTCGAGGATTCTTTATTTTCGAATTCACTTCCAAGGAAGATCGTGACCTGGTGTTTAGAAATGGTCCTTATTTCATGGGAAACCAGGGCCTTTTCCTCAACAAATGGACCCCTGACTTCGACCCTTCTGTCGATGTCCCGAAGAAGGTTCCTGTTTGGGTCCGGCTCCCCAATCTGCCGATCCATTGCTGGAGCTTCCAAGCCCTGCAGAAGATTGGTAACAAGCTGGGACGCTTCATAGACAAAGCTGACAGTAGGGGCCAATACACCTGCGCCAGAATATGCGTGGAAGTTGACCTAGAAGCTGGACTGCCGGAAGCCATAAAACTCACAGTCGGAGACTGGCAGCACTTTTAGAAACTGGATTACGAGCAACTGCCCTTCAAGTGCAGAATCTGCCACGAACATGGTCACTTCCATCGAAACTGTCCTAAAGCCCCTGCAAGGGACAAGGCGGAAGAAGAAGGATGGAAAGAGATAAAAAAGGGCAAGGCAGTCTCAAAGCCCTCTGAACAGACCAAATCTGGAAGTATAGGGAGACCCAAGCCCAACCCCCAGGCCAATCTAATCACAAAAGAAGGGCCCTCTGTGAGATCTTCCTCCGGTGGGAACGCAGAAACCATTGGGGCCCAAAAAGAACCGGAAGACTTGACGAAGGAAGTAAAAGAAACTGGTGCTGAAACAATCACCCCCCCAGCATCAGGAGGCAATGAAAGAAATATAGAAAAGGAAGACCATATCAGCCTGGCTTCCGAATCTGATGAAGACTCCGAAGGAAGAACCTATGAATCAGACAACTCACAAGCTACCCCTATCAAATCAGCCAGGGGTCGAAAATCCAAGAAGAAACAGAGAGAGGAGAAAACCTATCTGGATGTTCTCCAAGGCTCTCAAAAAACTCTCAAGGGAATGATGAATACGAGATCAGGGCGCAAGCACGGCTCGGCTCCAAAAGGAGCCACAATCTCCCAAGCCACTAAATAATGAAGTACGTCTCCTGGAATTGCAGAGGATTAGGCAGCAGGCTAAAAGAAGATGCCCTGAAAGATATAGTAAGAATGTATTCGCCTGAAATCCTCCTCATCCAGGAGACAAAGTTGGAGGAAACTCCCCTCCTCCATGCTAGCAAAACCTTCTGGCGCAAAGGCTTTGGTTGTGCTGTCAGTGCAAGAGGCGCATCCGGTGGAATAGCTACCTTCTGGGATAGCTCTATCTATGACCTGATTCAAAAAGACAGCTCCTCCCATTGGCTGCTCACGAAGCTCCTCCATAAAGACTCCGGACAACAAGTAAGTATGTTCAATATATATGCTCCTGTTCTTCCTTCTGAGAAAAAATACTGTTGGGAATCGATCTTGTCCTATCTTTCGCTGCATAATCCTGAAAACATTATCATAGCTGGTGATATGAATGTCACTCTTGCTGTAAATGAGAAAAAGGGAGGCTCCCTGGTCAGGGACCCTGCTAGAGAATGGGTTGAAGACCTCATGTTGGGATGGGAATTGGAGGATATCAAGCCCACAGCAGGGAAGTTCACCTGGTCTAACAAAAGGGTGGGGCCAAATCATATTGCAGCTCGGTTGGACAGATTTCTGGTCCAATCCTCTTTCCTAACTTGCGGTCTAACGGCCTCGTCCAAAATTCTGCCAAATAGCACCTCTGATCACAAACCAATTATGCTCGAGCTGTCCACGGAAGAAAATCTTGGCCCTATCCCCTTCCGATTCAGTTCTCTATGGCTTCAGCATGAGGGGTTCCAAGAGATGGTTTCAGATGCCTGGAAAAGACCTGTTAATGGTTCCCCTTTCTACGTGTGGGAAGAAAAAATGAGGGGGCTCAAAAAAAGGCTCAAGGAGTGGGCTAGAACGCTGAAAACTCCCTCCTCCAAACGAAAGAAGGCCTTGGACAGTCCTGCTGCCCACCAAATATCATTGGAAAACTCAGTTGTTTCCCAAGATCTTCTTCAGAGAGAAGTTGAGCTGCAAAAAGAGTTCCATAAAGCAAGTAGGGAAGAAGAAGAACTCTGGAGGCAGAAATCCAGAGCTCTCTGGCTACAAGCAGGGGACAAAAATACTAGTTTCTTCCACAAACATGCTGAAGCTCGCAAGCAATTCAAAGCTGTTAAAGAAATACATAATCAAAATGTAGTAGTTAAGGATTTTGAAGACATCAAGCGGGCAGCTCATTCTCACTTCAAAGATCTCTACTCTGCCCCCGATGATCCACCAATGGATCCCCATGTCTATCCGATGAATTTGATTCCTCAATGTGTTCAAGAGGCTGACAATTCTATGCTGACTGCTCCAATCAGTATGAATGATCTTAAAAATACTCTGGACAGTATGGAACCAGACAAAGCTCTTGGTCCAGATGGGTTCCCTATTAGATTTTATCTTTCCTGTTGGGACATAATAAAAAATGACCTCTTAAGAATGATCAGAAAATCTCAATCTTGTACAAAGATCGGAGGCGGCATCAACTCTGCTTTTCTGGCATTGATTCCGAAAGAGAAAGGTGCTGCTGATTACAGCAGATTCAGGCCAATCTCGTTGTGTAACTCCAGTTACAAGCTGATCACTAAAATTATAGCCAATCGCCTCAAGAAAATCTTACCGGCCATCATCCCTGAAAACCAAGGAGGATTCATCAAAGGGAGAAAGATTCTTGACAACATTGTGCTGGTACAAGAAGCTCTTCACTCAAGCTATCACCGAAAGGAGAAAGGTATGGTGATTAAGCTCGACTTGGCAAATGCATTTGACAGAGTAAAGCATGAATTTCTGTTTATGGTTATGAAGAAAATGGGTTTCTCTTCAGCCATCATTAACTGGATAAAAGCCTGCATTGCCTCTCCTTGGATAGTGCCTTTGGTTAATGGTCGACCTTCAGATTTTTTCCAAGCCTCTCGGGGCCTAAGACAAGGCTGCCCTTTGTCCCCGCTTCTTTATGCCATTCAAGCCTCTGTTCTAAGCTTTCAACTGGACCATAATCAACAGACTCAAATCCTGCCTGGTCTTCGTATGGTTCATCAGGTCAAAGATATAAACCATGCCCAATTTTCTGACGACACTTTATTGCTGGGGGGAGCAAGCTTAAATTCTGCTAAATCCTTCAAGAAGGAGCTGGACATTTATAGAGAGGTCTCGGGCAGCAAGATCAACTTTCTTAAAAGCACAATCTATAGCTGGAACTGCTCGGTTAAGGATTTATCTGCTATAGCAAGGATTCTTGATATGGAAGGGTCCTGGGCCTGGGACTCCTTTAAATACCTAGGGGTACCTATTTTCAAGTCCACTCCTAAAGTTGCCCACTGGCTGCCACTTCTGGACAAGATAAAAGGCAAAATTCATGCCTGGGGTGCTTCTTGGCTGAACAATGCTGGAAAGATCATTCTGATGAAAGCTGTTCTCTCAAGTCTTCCGTTATATCAGCACTCTATCCTCCTTGCCCCAAAAACCTTCATCAACAAGATGGAAGCTCTCCTAAGGCGTTTTCTGTGGGAAGGGGGGAAAAATAACGAAAGAAGGTTGCATCTTGTTAAATGGGATATTATTAAAAAGCCTTTTATGGAAGGAGGTCTACAAATTAGAGATCTGGCCGCCCAAAATCAGGCTTTGGGAACCAAGCTGCTATGGGACATAGTCTCTGGAAAATTAAGTTGGAGCAAGAAAGTCCTGTGGAGAAAATATTTTCATGGGAAGCGCCTTAGATGTTTGGACCAGCTTCCTAGAACCTCTAAAGGTTCTCCTGTGTTTAAACTCTGCATCAAAGCTCTGGATCATTTCAGTCATAAACTGTATTGGATTCCAGGCAATGGGAAAAAAATAAGAATCTGGGATGACTCTATACTGGGTGATCAACCTTTAAATCAGCTGGAAAATCTTACCAACATCAAAGACTGGCTCCAAGCTCGCAATTTAAATACCCTCTGGGACATCTCCTCTTGGACGGAGGATAGACTTTGGGAAGGCTGGCACCTGGGGGAGGTCCCTCAGAGGCTGGATGGTGAAGCCTCAGTTCTCTTGGATAATCTTCAAGGAAAAGCTCCCTTAAAAGCTTCAGCAAAGGACAAACGAGGCTAGGGTTCTGTCTCAGGTTCGTATACAGCAGCTGAAGGCTACAAAAGCATTATGACCACTCCGAATGTTCCTCCAAATCCTGCCCAACGGAAATTTATTTGGAATTCCCCCTCTCTACCCAAAATAGATTTTTTCTGCTGGACATTAGCTCACAATAGCATTCTCACTTGTGACAATCTCCGCAAGCGCGGTATGGAAGGTCCATCCTGGTGCAATCTTTGCATGTTGGATGAAGAAACAGCGGATCATCTGTTCTTAACATGCCCCTTTGCGCTAGAAGTCTGGAAGGGGGTCCTTATGCTAAATTCGGATAAATTCGAGCTCCCTAGGAACATATCAAATCTCTTCCAAACCTGGAGCAAATTATCTCCTTTTGGTCTTTCCAAAAATCTCCTTCTAAAAAATTGCTGGCTGTGGATCCCCAAGATCGTTTGCTGGAAGTTGTGGCTGGAAAGAAACAACAGACTATTTAGAAACGAACGCTGCAATTCACCCAGAGTCATCACCAAAGTCAAAGCTCTTTTGGGTGAAATTCTAGAAGCCATTTCTGCCAATAAGTCTGGGAAAGATCTGAACAGAGAAGAAGAACTCTGGTTGAATGGACTGATCCCTAACCATAAGGCCCGTTCCCCCATTTCTGCTAGTGTCTATTCCACCTGGAAAATTAGACTGGAGGAGCATGAGTTCAT
The DNA here is from genome assembly GCA_034641835.2 of Pinus albicaulis. NCBI lineage: Eukaryota > Viridiplantae > Streptophyta > Pinopsida > Pinales > Pinaceae > Pinus > Pinus albicaulis. Next base: position 1,109,132,747 of record CM076570.1, on the reverse strand, counting down.
CAAATGGAGGTCGGCACTGAATGAGCATTGCCTATTTTTTGACGGGGCCTCCAAAGGCAACCCTGGTATCGCAGGAGGCGGTGGGGTTCTCTTGGGCCCTGATGGTTCTGAAGTGATCCGGTTTGCTTGGGGTCTGGGCAGGGATACAAATAATAGAGCGGAGGCTCTGGCTCTGTGGCAAGGTCTGCATCAAGCAATCAACGGTAACTACCTCTCCATTTCAGTCTTTGGGGACTCCAGGATCATTATCCAGGCGCTGAACACTAAAAAGTACCCCTCTCAGATCCATTTATCAGCTATTCTCAGGAAAATTAGACTTATCTTGCCCAAATTCAACAAGATCTCTTTCTATCATATCCCCAGGAATTTAAATGCCCAGGCAGATATGGAAGCCAATCTTGGCGTTCTGAGAAGTAAAAGATCACTATCCGTCAACAATGTCGACTCCTTCTGCAACATTCCTTAAGTCAAGTATTCTCTGGGCCAAATTTCTGATGGGTTCTCCTCTGTTCCAAAGCCCCTTTCATTTCCCCTGCTATCTGAACCGCAACATCTTTTATGAACATCTGAAAACAATCCTGGTTCACTCTCTAATGAAGCAGTATGGTCCCTCCTATCATCTTCACGATCTCTGCTATTTCCCTATCCACTCTGCTGTAAGCACCCGGTTCAGAGGCCGATGTGTGATCCACCGCTGCATTTTCAACAGAAGCCAAAATGCCCTATTCACTAGCCATAACGCACTCAAAGGTAACAGAAAGCAGGGCTCCTCTTACGATGTCCTGAAATGCCAAACGGAGGTCCTGAACGTTGACCAGGAGAGATTTCAAGCCACCAGCTCCACTATGCCACCGCTCATCTGCAGACTTGTCGGCAATCTCAAAGCTTCTCATTTTGATTCCTTCTCCATCGCTCCATCGGATCATGTCAACACTGAGCGAAGAAATCTGCTGTTGGGTTTTCGCATTCACTGTCACAAAGTCTACAGCCTTAAGAAGAAAAATAGGCTCTGCGCTATTAGCCAGAGCAGCATTGTAATGGCAAAAGGCCACTGGTTTGGCGCTCTTTAATAAATATTAACCGTTCCTGTCTAAAAAAAAAAACAAAAGTTTTTACTCGGTTGTTGAAACAGAATGTTCCTTTTATTTGGGATGAGATTGTTGATCGATATTTTGATGCTCTAAAACACACGTCAACCCATGCACCGTTATTGCATCCACCCAATTACAACCAGGACTACTTTTTATACCTAGTAGCCTCTGATTCCACCATTGGAATGGTTATAGTTCAAGAGGATGAATTTCACAATGAACATGTGATTTAATATCTAAGTTGAAATCTGAATCTGACCGAAATTAAATATTCACATGTGGAGAAATTGGCCTTGGCAGCAGTTCAAGCTTTCCAAAGATTTCGTCATTACATATTGTTACAAAAAACAACTTTGATATCTAATTGCAACCCGATGATGTACATTTTGACAAAACAATTACTGGAGGGAAAATACTCTAAATGGATTGTTATCCTACAAGAGTTTGATTTGGAATTCGAGAAATATAAATCAAAGAAATCACTTGTGTTTGCAGAACTTATGTGTGACTTTCCCAATACTGAGATAGAAACAATGGTAGAGCATCCCATTGCAGATGAATCTCTATTTCTTATCAGTACTTTAGATCCATGGTATGGAGATATCATCATTTATCTTCAAACCCAAACCTTTCGCCTAGATCTTTCATGGTCAAATTGATGGATAATTCGTTATCAATCTCAACAATACAATATTGTTGGAGACACACTTTATCGTCGTGGTGCAGATTCTGTTTTTCGACGTTGTATAACTCATGAAGAGGTTGAAAGAGTGTTGAATGACTGCCACTCTGGAGCGTGTGGTGGTCATATGTCTGGGTTTTCCACAACCCAAAGATATTATGCGCTGGCTATTTTTTGCCGTCATTGTTCAAATATTATATTATTGCGGTCAGGAAATGCCACAACTGCCAAATTTTTGATCGAAATATGTGTGCGCCTCCAGCTCCTCTTCACCCAATAATTGATGTCGGTCCTTTTGCGAAATGTGGCATTGTTTTCATTACATGTAACCCTCACTCGCCCAAGGGGCATGGGTATATTATTCTCGCTGTCGATTACTTTACCAAATGGGTCGAGGCAATGCCTACATTCGCGGCAGATGGCAACATTGCAGCTACGTTCATATTCAATCATGTGATTAATTGTTTTGGTGTACCCCAAGCTATTTTCACTGACCATGGGAGTCATTTTTGAAATATAATGATGACCAAACTTTCCAATCAACTTGGCATGCGCCATGATAACTCTACTCCATATTACCCGCAGGCTAATGGTCAGGTTGAAGCCATTAATAAAGTTTTAACCACCATGATTAAACAGATTATCGGAACTCACAAATCGAATTGGCATACCATTATTTTTTCGGCACTATGGGCATACCGAACCTCAGCAAAAACTGCTACAAGGTTCACTCCTTTTCAATTGGTTTACAGTTTAGAAGCTATGTTACCCATTGAATGCGAAATACCGTCACTCCAATTAGCCACAGAGTTACTACCAGCTACCTATGAAGAGGAAAAATGTTTTTTGTACTTAGCACAATTAGATGAGACTCGACGCACCGTTGCATTAGCTACCGAAGCTCATAAGAAACATGTGAAAGCTCAGTATGATCGAAGTGTTACACCTCATGTTTTTTCAGAAGGTGACCTAGTCTTAGTATATGATCAAGCTAATGATAATCTAGGAGCTGGGAAATTCGAACCAATGTGGTATGGTCCTTACATTGTCAAGTGAGTGCTTGCCAAAGGGGCCTATGAATTGACTGATTTTGGCGGGGTCTCTTTAGATAAGCCCAGAAATGGTCTTTATCTGAAGAGATATTATGCTTTATTTTCGTGTGAAGATCTCACTTGTATATTAGATATTTTTCTAGTTAGTGTGCCTTAGATTAGATAAATGTGCCTAGTTTAAGTTTGTTTTTACTACTATCACTGCTTATCTTGATTACTCTTGATATTGCAGATGTCGACATCCCTTCAAACGTACATTGGTTTTGCTGATGGTGCATGCTGTAGTACATGGAATATTTCTTCCGCAGTTTGGGTTATCTATTCATCCGCTGATGAGTTAGTTTCTATGCATGGGGTAAGCCTTGTTCAAACAACGAATAATATTGCAAAATATAGCGCAGTCATTGAGTTATTATCTGATGCCATTTCATTTGGTATTCGACGTTTGATCATTAGGTTAGATTCAGAACTCATTGTATTACATTTAAACAAGGTATACACAATTAAAAATCCAGTGTTATTGAGATTATTTTTGAAAGTTCGACTCTTGGAACGACAGTTTGATTACGTCGAATATCAACACATTTCAAGAAATTTAAACACATTGGCTAATGCATTAGCTAATCATGTTCTAAATAGACATTTGCAACGTTAAAACAATAAACCAAAACAACATTCGATACATGTTGAACAAGATACTCATGGAAAGTAGTAATATCATAGATAGGTTTGATTTCAAAAAATATTACATCATCTGTGATCATAGGTTCAAACACCTTATGATCTGAAAGATACTGATACAAAACAAAATATGTCAATCCATGATGATCATCCACTATCCGTGATGATGGTCATGGTAGTAGACTATGGCATGTGCCACCTTGCGCAGGAATCTCCTAAACTGTCCCTGTACACCTGTAACATGTCTTTGAAGCCGGAGAGGAATGTCATTTGTCCCTATCTCGGGAATACCTATGGTTAACCTCTCCAGGTTGTGTTCCATATCAGTTAGGATCTCTGCTACCTGATCTTGCGGTGGTACTATAGGTTCTGATTGTCACCTTTCAAAGCGGCGGAGTGTAGCTGGTCGTCGTGGACCAACATCTGCATTTAAATTTTGTTATCAGTATTGGACAATAAAAAAACAAATAAAAATTAGATTTAAAACACATCTAAATGATTCGCATACCTAATTCGTTCCACTGTGTCCCTAAAGGCAAGGACATCTCAAGATCACCTTTGAAATCTATACTTGCACAAGGGAAGTCTTCGATCGTGAAGACTTGGTTCTGCAGCCACATAAAGTACGTCGGAGTGAACCAAACCACTGAACTGTCGTCGCCACCATGGCGGTTCATTAATGCAACCCAACATACCATCCAAGGTTCTCTAGGCTCCCCACGATCTACTAGAATAAGCTGAGGGGCGAGAAGCGGGATTCTCTCCAAAGCAAAAGAAATCAGGATGGCACCATAACCAAAGTTTTTTAACTTTGCATTATTTTCTCTGGTTAGTTAGCCTTTCATGTTGGCCAATACCCCTTTGCACCAGTTGAAAATGGTGCCTCTGAAACACTCTACTGCGGTCTACATTTGAGATTTAGTGGATACATGTGGAGCCGCACTTCCACATAGCCTGATTACCGTGAATGCAATTACTTTGAGATCAAGTCGCAAGATAGTCTTTACGTCTATGCGATTATTCTTTGGATCTGTTGCATCACTGCAAAAAATCTTGTTTGTAACTAGAAACGGGTAGGCCACCCTGTCTAGCTCCAAACAAGGATATGTTTTATCCTCTTTTGGACAATCCAGTGAGAAAATAAATATCTTTGAGCTCGATTTCAAGCCGATGGTCAGCAATGATAAAGCACTGATCTTGAACATCCCATTTGTTCACTAACCATGTCATCAACTCTACCTGTGCTCTCATACCTTGAATCGCCCAAAAATTATATAAACCACAATTTTTTAACACTCGCATTGTTTGAGGATTATTCATGGCTTCATTGTCTATATCCTCATGCTCATGTTCTCTCCACTCTAGCATGGTGAAATAGCCCGCAAATGAACATATTTAAAGGTTAGAAACTATTTGAGTGGGACTATTTGAGTGGGAAACTTTAACCATTTTTTATAGAATTTATTAATTTTAAACAGTCACAGTGCCTCCGTAGTTTTTGTGCAGAGACAATGCAGACATCCGCACAGGCTCCACATAAAAACCGCAGGTAGTGCACGCATGACCTGCGGACCCTCAAGAGTGCATTTTTGAACATAATTTCTTGTCAAAAAATGAATTTAAAGCAAAAAAAAGAGAATTTAATCACATAGAAATGAAGAGAAGAGTGTTGTGGATTACATGGTTCTGAAGAATCACGATTTGAGCGATCGATTCTCCCGATATCAGCTCCAGAACTTTTTTTCCAAAAGCTCTCAATTTACAACTCTGAAGACAAAAGGTGAAAATGACTTTGTTAAACTCCATTTTATAGTTTTTGAATGAATAAAATATTTTATTTTATTTATTTTTCACTTTAAAAGGTTATTTTTCGATGTTTTTACTTCCTGGAAACAAGTATGTTTAATCTTTCGAGTTTTTGTGCAAAATACAGGTTTTTTGGTGAAAAGAATTGTTTTGACGCTGAGTACACTTTTATCACTTTTTTAGGCTCTTTAAAATTATGAAAAAGCGAAAATCTGGAGTTCTCTTTTAAGCCCTTTTCAGACTCTTTAAACATGAAAATATCGTCGAGTACTTGAATATTCAAACTCGTTAAAGAAAATGAACAGTCGTCCTCTTAGTATAAGTTTACCCCTTTTCCGGACTGAAATGGACTATTTACGAAAAATGTATACGTTGACTAATCATGGTCAATAGAGTTCTCTCTTGCATTATTTTATCATTTTTCGGGCTTGAGAGACTAAATTTACGAAAAAGTACAACCACAAAGTTTACTTATGTTTTTCTTCTAACTCCCTAAAACTGAAAAACATCGAGTTTCTCCTATACTAGACTCGTTAAAATTTAACAGTAAAGGACTTGTCGATTACAAACAGGAACGAACCACCCCTTCTTAGGGTTCAATTTCAATACTAAGATGGACTCATCTGAAGGATGAGCTTACACAACAAGCAAATGTTATCCTCCTCAAGCTTTTCAAAAACAAAGAGGTACTTGCCAGTAATGGTAGGGGAAAAAAGAGAAAAGGAATTAAGTTGACACCCTTGTTTTAAAAGCAGTATACCACTCTTGAACACGAAAATTTTGTCACACTTGTACCTGGGTTGGGAAAATAATTTGTCTAACAGTTAATAAAACCACATTTAAAGTCTTCAGCCAATTTCTGGGTATAGGTCAATTGTTACCAAACCATCTGCTATGTCGTTATATGTTCAAGAGACCGTTCAAATAAACCATTCATTGCAAACAGTTGTCTCTATTCACATTGACCACCCCTGAGTCAGTCCTTGCAAATATTTCTTCAAAACTTGATCTAATGGTTTCCTGTCGTGGGTTTTACTGCGACGGGTCACTTTCTATCGACGATAGCTCATCATCTAGAAAGTTGATCTAGAATCCTATCAGTACCTTGGGATCCGCATGCCCTAATGGAAGGTTTCTCACCTTCGACAATAGGTTGCATCATTGACCTTCAATCAAATGATTCTGTGAAGTGTTTGACTGTAAATAATTCATTCACACTTCATGGATTGTACTGAGTACTTTGAGAGCCACTGTCATTATTGGTGGTTTCTCTCACACTTGTTAACAGTTCACATCATTGACTGTTAATCAAGTGGTTTCTACCATGTTCGACTTCGACACAATCAATCACATGGATAGAATTGTACTAGTTCAGGAAGTGGAAATCAATACCTTCGATCTAGTTTCCACCATCCAGGCTGTGAGGAATTTTATTATTCATGATACAGTAGACTATTTATGACAAATGGGTGCACCCATGCTGTGTCTACTATTGTTGTAATTTTAAAATCATTTTTGTACCAGAACATTTAGTTAGTTTTGATCTGAGTATGGGAATGCCTACTTCAACAATGATATACATATATATGCTTGCATTGAATGTTTTTATAGGTTTTTGACCGGTGTGTCCGCAATCCAATCCTCAGAATGATAAGGCACTTCACTCTTCAGAACTACCTCAGACTTCGCACTTTAGGGGGCAATCTGTTACACGTTATTTTGTCACCATGACATTTGATTGTCTATGTAGGTTCATCACTACCTATATTATGCTCCCTTAGAAGTAAAAAACCCTAATGTTCCTAAACCAAGTCTTGGAATTGGAGAAAATCTCATTAAAACCTTAAAAAGTCTAACTCCGCACTTTTCCTAACCCTTTCTTGCGGATTCGCAGATATTTGTTCTATAGCCTGCAGCACATCCCGCACGTTCTGCTTATAAAACCTGTAGACCCTTGTAAACAATAAAATAAAGGAAAAAGTAAGTTATAGAAGCCCATCTGGACGAATATTCTCCCAAATGGAAGGTTCTAGAGGTGCGATCAGTTCAAGCTTTATCCCTCCACTCATGGAGTTTATCCCGTGATATATGGAGCTCAAATCCCTTCATGAGAGGAATCCATCCCCCTCTTCATGGAACTGAAACTACCTCCATTTCCATATAAATTGAGCTCATGTTTCAATCTCAAGGGTAGATTGTACCTAGCTTGTATAAGGTAATTGCTGAAGAAATTCCCAAGAGAGCATACTCTCTACACTAGTCATTATTGGTATGAGAATGATCACACACTCATGTCTATAACTTCATGCTAGTTCAGAGAGAGGAAGATTTTTCAATCTGAAGGAGGAATGATTGTTCAGTACCCCAGGAGGAACTTGTATGACATCAAGGCAATAGGTTGTAAAGTTACTCTTTCATTCAAGATAATACATATGGATCTCCTTTTCTCATTGAGTTGTTCTTGTGTCTATTTGAATAATTCAATACTTAGATTCATTGATCACTAAGTTAGATTATCTGTTCTTAATTATTATATGTTGCAGGCGCTTTTAATTCTTTTGTCTGTTTTTTATTGCAGGTTCTACATACTAAAGAAGCCTCTTTGGAGCGACTAGATAAAAAACTGCACCGAACATTGAATTTCAAGGTAGGGGCATGTCCTCTTTCTTTGTTTATAATAATTATGATTCGCAAATGATCTAGAGAAAGCGATTTACAAATGGATGTTTGTTTCTAGCTATTCATAGGATACTAGGGAGATCGATCTTGTCCGCAAGGGGGATTTATCCGCATAACAGTGATATAACATGTACTTCAAATCTTGGAAACCTTGCAATGGAAGTCATGGATGATTTGTTCTTGTTATTTTTCTTAGGGCATGTAGCAACTGAAATTATATGGGATGATAGACCCTATTTCATTGGTTCTGGGGATGATGTCCAATTTAACCAGGTCATTGGGAATGGTGCCCAAATTGACCTATAATAGCTTCCCCCTAAAGCATTAATTTAGAATAATAATAAAAATATTTTTTGAATGAGATGCTTTACATTGTGATGGGCTGGAACTTAAGAAGAGTGGTGACCTGCATCAATCTTACAATACTTTACATCATGATATATCATCTTGATCACGAATTTCTGAGGGAAGGCATTCCCATGCTTAGCACATAAACTATCTAATAACATGTACATAGTGCAGAAAGTCATCTACACTGTAATGTTTCCCAATATAGACATTCCTATAGATATAGGCCCGTGTTCGGAAGACGATCTGTATGTAAGGTCACCGTACAGATGATGTATATAACAATCCTGAAATCGCAGCCTTGATAGCTGAAACTAGATCCGGGGTGTTTGTATCTCGTTCACTCGATTGTTCGGGTACAAGTCTAGCCATGCGAATATATGATTTGTAGTCGAACATGGTAAGACATCGTTTGATTACCAACCAATGATGTGAGTTGTTAACAAATGCGAGAGAACCACCATTGATGTCAATAGCCATCAAGGTACTGCAATACATTTCATAAGGCATGAATAGATGATTTGATGTCGAACACCAAACAAAATATTTCGGTCAAAAGTCTAGAAGCGAGGATCTTGTTGATGCTGTAACAAGCCTCATGGTACTGGAAGATGATGTTTCTAAGTGAATTTCCTGGTTGATGATTTGACGTCGACGGGAAGCCACTTTACTGCGAAATGGGAGTTACTGATGTCAGGGAAAAAATGTGACTTGATACAACAATGTTCAGGAATGACTGTCATGAGAATGCGGGTTTATGAGTATTGCATAAGGATGAGTATTCACTGGATGACCTCTCTTGAACATATCAGCGACATTGAGATGAGTTGGCAGCATTGACCCAAAACCGAAGTGAAGGTATGATGAACCATTGTTATGAATGAACCATCAAGAATATTACTCAACCCAAACATTCACGATGATGGAGTGAAGTGTCATGTTCAAGAGCGACCTGCTACTGTAAAAAGTTCTATTTACTTTCCAAAATTTTCCCTGGTCATTTGTCGACCAGTACCTCTTTATTTTTTTACAAGCTTGAGGAGGATAACATATGCTTAATCTATAATTCAACCCTTCGAGCGAATAATGTATCACTATTTAATAATTTAACGAGTCTAGTGATGAATGAAACTCGATTATTTCCATGATCAACAAGCCCGTCGCTATTTTATGTTTTAACCAACCTAATGATAGTGACAGCCTGGTCCTTTTTCATATTTAGAGAGTTTGAAAAAGAATACGAAAGAAAACTCCATAAGTACTTTTTCGTAAAGTTGTCGCTCATATATGAAAAAGTGTATAACAATATTTGAGAGAACTTCTTAGCCTCAGTCTATCTTAGTCTGGAAAAGGGTTAAACTTATACTGAGTAGATATCAATTCATTTACTTTTGCGAGCTCGAAAATACAAGTGCTCGGTAATATTTTCACATTATCGGAGTCTAAAAAGAGCTAAAAGAATACTCCAGGGGTTCCTTTTTCGATGCTATCAAAGCTCAAAAAAGAGATAAAAGTGCACTTCAAGTCCTTTTTCATTTTTATCAAAGCTTGAAAAATAAGGATAAAGTATGCTTTATGGTCAAATCATTATTGAAATAAATCTACACGACTAATCTTCTCATTAGTTGCAAAACCTATTCATAACAACATCAAATGGATTAAAAATACCTGTTTCATGATAAAAATAGAATAAAACCATAGTTACAAAAATAAATATGATTTGAAAATAATCAAATGACTAATTAAAATAGTTTTACTATTTGTTTTTACCATTTGCATTTTGGAGCTCTGAACCTATTTTTACCCCCAAACTTCAGTCATTAATTACGATTGATTCTGTGGACGGTTTTCATCACCGTTTGATCCAGGTTGGTGTCATAAACCCTCTCTTTCTTTCAGTAGTCAATTCATTTCATTTCACTGCAAATTTTTAGGGATTTGGGCCCCTTAGGGTAGATTCTTTTTCCAAATATGGAAACAAACCCTTGAGCATCGAAAATTGCGTTGTGGAGCACCTATAATGAAGCTTAGGTGCATATGCAATGCACTGTATCTTGTTCAAGACTGTGTTGGGCGCAATTCACATTCTTGATTCTTGCATTGTACCCAAAATTTGCCTAATTTTTTTCATGAAAAGGAGTCTAATGAGTCTTATGGTTATTTTTCAAGGATTCATCGGACTAGAATGACGATTACTTGGAGAGAAAGAGAGCATGAAGAACAAAATATGATTTCCCTTAATGATCCGGGTACTGTAAGAGCCCTAAGAGATTGTGGGTTATTAAAGTACTTCCACTTGTTAGGTATGAGGCAACAAATAGAAATTTTGGAGTTCTTAGTTCTTGCATGGGATCCAACAATTAAGGAATTTCATATTAGGAACAAAGTGGTTCCTATTACAGTGAAGGATGTATATTTTCTGACAGGCTTGTCGAGGAGAGGCTTGCCTATTTCTCTCTCAGGGTCTGCTCTCGGAGGAGAGACATTGAAAGGCTATGTTTTGCAATATTGCTATCCAGGGGCAGAGCCAAGCAAGGATGGGAAAATAAACATCCGTGACGTTTGTGATTTACCTTTGAGAACCATTCTATTCACAATTGCAAATCTTGCCGGTACCATTACACTACATGTAGCAAATAGATATTATATGCAGTATGCGCTAGAGTGCATGGAGCCAACAATATTCAACTGGTCTGAAGCTGTAATTTCTCAAATAAAAGAACAACTGAACAAGGCAAAGGGAGGATGGAAGAAAATTTTTAGTTATGGTTCAATCCTCATTTCATTTTCCTTAGAGCGGATTCCACTGATGCAGCCTCAGCATATGCCACTGGGTGTGTCTAACCCTAGAGATTTGAGGATGCAGAGATGGGTGGACCTGATGGCTAGGCATGCAGGTCAATCTTCCATTGTGTTCTCGACTGCATTATTTACCTGGTTCAGGTGATATGTTATCGCCATCGATGAGTATGCATATGCAGGCGTCGATTTCCAAGAAGATCCAGACTTAGCTTTACCAAAAGGCGCTCAGTGGGGTGAAATCGGTAAGAATGTTTTGACCATGTTTTTGAATTTTCTAAGGTTTATACAATGTTTTTGTATTTTGATGTTTTCCCAAGACAAAAAGAAAGTTTTAATGTGGAGGAACCAGACCTTGGAGCGGATGAGCCAACAGAGAGGGCTATCGAGAGAGCAGTCCTTCAGGATTTAGACATGGTTGAGACTCTGTCTGAGCTTCAGCAACTCATAGAGGGGTTGACCTTCAGGATTCCAGATTGCTGGATCGAAGAGTCACCCATGTGACTGCAGCGCCACACTATAGGTGTTCCTAACCGTTGGATGTGGTTACTGCGTAGGATAGATATATCTATAGCATGCTACCATGAGCATCACTAGTTTACTTTTGACATGTTGCATACATTTTGAGGTCAGATGACCAATGTGTCTTGGGCACAAATTTTTGTAAAAACCTATAGCTATCTATCTATTTTATTTCAATGTTTTCCTATGTTTATTGTGCAATCCTATTCAATTATGTGAATGTATCTTTACATGTGTTGCAAATGTCTATCTGTAACATGATTAGCCAAAGAATCAGTCAATGTGTTCAAGTTCTAAAAATGTGTTGATATTGAATAAAATCAAAGTGTCTTTCCAAAAGTCGAACTCTTAGGAAAAAACAATGCAGTGTTGGATTTCTAATAGTATAAACACTAATAAGTTGTGAGTCTAACCTTATGATGATGTGGTTAATACCAAATTAAATGGCATCAGAGAGAAGTTCGATCAACGTGCTATACTCAACGATATCGTTTGTTGATATACCGATACAAATCCCTTGATAACTCACTAACTCGCCGTTCGGAGCGAAAATGGCCCACACTGTAGAAGATAGATTATGCGTACTACGACTAGCACCATCAGAATATCAAAAAAATGGTTCCAAAGATTTAGACATCTACGATGAAATGTAAAGTGGATTACTAATGTCAAGAAAACTCTAAAAAACAAACTAAGACAATGAATGCAAATCAACAGCATATATATACAATATAATAATAAAAAATTACTATGCTCATGATTAAGCATAGTAATGTTTCAGATACAACCCATTTTGGGGATGCACCAACGGAATTCCATCGTAATCCACTAACTCGTAGGCACCCTTAGCAAGAACTCTTTTGACAATATAGGGGCCATGCCATAACGGCTCAAATTTACCTATACCTATTACATCATATTATTGATCATAAAAAAGGACCAAGTCGCCCTCTGAGAAAATGTGAGGCTAGACATTTTTGTCATATTGCGCCTTTATAAGTCTCTTATGCGCTTCGTTGACTAATTGGGTTTCACGACACATTTCATCAAGATGGATGAGATTAAAAAGACACGCTTATTCTACTGAGGTGTCAGGTAACAAGTCGATTGCGAGTTTTAACAACCGTATTTCACATTGGATTGGCAAGATAACTTCCAGACCATACACCAATTGAAAGGGATTAAACCCTGTTGTGTTTCTCACCGAGGTTCGGTATGCCCACAAGGCCGAGTATAGGATCAAATGCCAGTTTCTTTTGACGAACTCCTATCATTTGTTGAAGCATACATTTAAGAATCTTGTTGATAGCCTCAACTTGTCCATTTGATTGTGGATAATAAGGAGTAGCATTATCATGTGACAATCCTAACTTGGAAGTTAATTTAGTCATCATGTGGTTGCGGAAATGCTTCCCATGATCTATGACTATAGCCTGTGGGACCCCAAACAGTGCAATGACATGATTAAAGAAAAATAATGTAGTTGTTTGTCCTGTGTTGTTGAAAGTAGGCATTGCTTCGTCCCACTTGGTAAAGTAGTCTACTGCAACAATAATATAACCATGCCCCCTAGGCGAACGAGGGTTTCAGGTCATGAATTCAATGCTCCATTTTGAAAATGGTCCTACAGAGACAACAGGATGCATTGGCGCTGGCGATTTGCGGATTTTACGATTATATATCTGGCACGCATGACAACTTCTGACCGCGAGGATGCAGTCGTGAAATATGGTAGGACAAAAGTAACCGACGTGGAGTATCTTTTGCGCGGTAGCGTATCCAGACAAGTGTCCACCACAAGCCCCAACATGACAATCATTTAAAACATTTTTAGCCTCCTCATGAATGACGCACCTTCTTAAAATTGTATCGACACCACGACGATAAAGTGCATCGCCGACGATAAGGAAATCTTTGGCTTGGTATCGAATACGTCGTTGGTCAAAGTGAGAGGTATCAGGCCAAAAAGTTTGGGTCTAGAGATAAATGATAAAATCCCCATACCAAGGATCAGATGATCCAATCAGAAATTGAGACTCGTAAGCAATAGATGGTTCCAACGTAGTAGCAGTACTATCAGAGGGAAGATCACAGAGAAGCTCAGCCAAAACTACAGACTTTTTTGATTTGGATTTGATGAATTCCAAATCAAATTCCTGCAAAATGACAATCCATTTTGAATATTCCCCCCCAACAATTGATGTGATAAGATATAAGTCATGGTGTTGCAATTCGAAATGACAATGGTCTTCCGAAATAGGATATAGTGGAGAAATCTTTGGACAAATTGAACAACTACCAAGGCAAGATTTTCTACGTATGAATACTTCACTTCCATATCATTGAGATTATGACTCAAATAATAGATCAGATGTTCTATCCTATTTTCTACTTGGACCAATGCCATAGCAATGGTCATATCAGCCGCGACGATATATAATAAATAATCACTCTGATAATTGGGGGGATACATTAATGACGCCCGTACAAGAGTATCCTTGACAGTATCAAAAGAAGCTTGCGCAACTTGGTCCCAATGGAAGGGAATCCCCTTTTTCAAGAGCCGAGTAAATCCTTTAGCCATTTTGGCATAGTTGGGTATGAACCTACTTAGGAAGTTAGCCTTTCCTTGAAGTTTCCGTAACTAAAGTAAATTTGATGGCGCAGGCAAATCAAGAATTCCCTAGACCTTCAATGGGTCTATTTGAATTCCTCCTTTTGAGACGACGAATCCAAGAAAACGACCAGAACCAACACAAAACACACATTTATGTGGATTGAGGCGTATTTTGTAGTGTCGGTAGCATAAAAATATGGCTCTCAAATGCATCAGGTGATTAGTATGATTTCGTGAATGCGTGGGAAAATAATCTAGATAGGGTTGAATGATGTGCTTGATGTCATTGAAAGCATAATCCATTGCTCTCTGAAAAGTGTCCCCTGCGTTCTTTAAACCAAACAGTAGTTTCCTATAAGCAAATGTGACCCAGGGACAGATGAATGTTGTCTTATATTGATCCTCTAGGTGGATATTGATTTGATTGTAGCTAGAAAATCCATCCATGAAGGAAAATATTTCGCATCCAGCACCATAGTTAATAATTTGGTCGATAAAGGGAGTAGGATAGTTTTCTTTTGGACAAGCAAGATTGACATCCCAATAATTGACACATACTCTGATTGTTGCTTATTTTTTTCATAACAGGAATGATGTTGGAAACCTACTTGGTTAGCAGAACATGGTAAATGAAACCAACACGCAAAATTTTTTCAACTTCTTCTTTAATGGCAACAACCTTCTTTAGATGAATAGGACAAAGGCGTTGACGTACCAGTTTGACATCAAGGTACATATTAATAGTGTGTTCAATGATACTAGTATCTATGTCTAGCATTTCCTCGTAAGACCAAGCAAATACATCATGAAATTCATGAAATAGAGAGCGATATGTTTCGTGTTCTGATGGAGAACAAGACACACCGACAAGAATGTTTTCTACAACGCCAGGTTTGGTCGAAATATCAATAGAAATGGTTTCTTCAATATTTGACAAATTTCGCTTAGAATTGATTGCATTAATAGGAAATGAATTCGAAAAGAAATTTTTGATCGATGGGTGATATAGTTCACTAAGATCATTTTCTTCATAATCTGGAAGATGGGAATGATGATGATAATATTCCCATGGTTATTCTTCTGACATCATGGTTTCCAGAATATTCTCATCTGTCAATAAAGTTGAGGAAAAATGATCAGATGGAGTACAAAAATCTAAGGAACGATCAACCCAAACAATCGACGACGATGATTTCAGATTCTCCGCGCAAGCCAGATAGATTGATTGCTATGCCAACTCAATAGGGCTGGGCGGCAGAAATTCATCCAGCGTAAAAATTTCAGAATCACCCGTACTCTTCCTTAAGCCAAATGGAGTGGAAGAGATCATGTAGCAGGTCCCTATACTTGCAATTTCTATCGACGTCGCAAGCGACAGTAACGCAAAGGTTCCCATGAAAGTGGAATCCTGTAAGAGTCCTACACCAATGTTTTGAAGTGCAAGTTGGGGTGTGTGAACTAACATGACACTTCTAGTTACCTGGGAACTGGAGGAAAAGAAGGATAGTTGATTGATGATTGTGATAACACCTTTATGTGGAAAGGCGATCTTTCTAAAATATGTAGAGACAATTGCAATCATAGCATATACCCATGGCCTTCCAAGTAAAATATTGTAGTCAAGGGGTCCGTCAACAACCTCAACTTCAACATTCACTGTTTTCCCCCCTAGTTCAACATGTAGGTTATTGATAGTACCACAAGGCTTATATGTACATCCATCGAAAGCCTTCAACGTCGTTTATGATTGAGATAGGTGTGAACAACCAAGTGAATTCTAACTGTTTAGAGACATAATGTACGTAGATGCTCCCTCATAAGTAATAGTATGATGAACAAGGTGATTGAGAACATTTACATGGATGGAGAATGCTAATTATGCTAGTAATTGCGGCACATAGCCCGCAAGATTAAAGACTATGAGATTAGAATCAATCAGATCAATTCCACCAATTGCCGACAACACAACCAGTTTATAGGAGGGAAAATTTTGTAGCACCTAAAGTGCTAACATAACTGAAGGGGATTGAGCCAAAAATTCAACTATATTATAATTTTGAGCAGCTCCTGCTCAGGGATTAAATGTCAATTTATGAACGACTCCCTTCGATGGCTTGATTATCAATTTAGGAATAGCAGGTGGTGGTACCAAATCCGTAGACGGATTCGTGGTCGAGGTAGTAGGTTGATCAGTGGCCTAACTACCATAATATTTATTACGCGTTGACACCAAAACATATATCGAGAGCTTGGTGACAGATATCATAAACACTTGGGAACTAGAAGCTGGATCTGTAGCCACCATATTTGTGTCCGGATTCAGAAACATATCTGTCAAAACAGCTGACGCATGTGAGGTCTTAACCATTTTTGAGACTTCAGCGCGGTGAGGACAATCCTTAAAAAAGTGTTCCTCATTAGAGATTATGCATGGATAACGAGGTTTCTGATTTCCAGAAGACTGATCATATGATATTTCCTGCTTGTTAGAAGTTTGATTTTTCTTTGCTTTCCCTTTTTTCTTACTTCTGGGTTTCTTGTCACTTTTGTCTTTGTCAAATGAAACGACACTGATTTCAAAAGAAGATGTAGGATCATATGCAGTATTATGATGTGTGCTTGCAGTACCGATCATACCGTCTCCGGGATGAGATTCCTTTGATGGAGGAGGAACTGTAAAATTAGATCACAACGCGTTAGGAATTTTTTCGTGGAGCATGCTAGACTGAGTATAAATCAAGTCTAAATATTGGGCATGAGCAATAACCTGCTCTTCAGTGACGATGCCACCCTTAACCACTTCCTCAATTATAGATGGTAACAAGGACTTAATGAACCATTCAACAAGAAGCTGACCAGGAACAAATGTCTTAACCATTCTACGACAATGACACCACTCATGAATATGATCATCAATGTGAGTAGCATTAGTCTATTTAAAATTAGTCAAGTGTTTCATTCCAGTTTCATATCGTATGGGTAACTGGAAGTGAGTAAAAAATACAGTAGCTAGGGTAGTGAAATTATCAAAAGAATCTCTACGTAACTCAATGTACCATTTTGTTGACGGACTAGTGAGCGTACGCTGAAAAAAGACGTAGTCGAACATAGTCATCATTCAGGGAGTTTGATGAACACCACAAATGATAAGTCATAACATGAGTCGATGGGTCTTCCCTAGGGTTTCCATTGAACTTAGGAATATCCAAGAGTAATTTATGAGGTATCACTGGCCACCAAGGAGCATAGTTGATTGGATCATTGGTGAAGCGATTTAAATCTGGTAACTCTAAAGTTGCAACAAAGGGCAACTGTCGATTGAGGTCGGGTTGAGCATAGCGAGGATATGATGGAATTGCTTAGGAAACAGGCCTTTGAGCACCAGCATAAGGAATATGTTGTTGGTAACCAAGATAGGGGTTGTTTTGATAAGAAAACGCTTGAGGATTCTGTTAACCAAAACCTAGGTACGATACTTGTCGAAATGAAGGTTGAGGCAATTGCGCCTGTGGCTGCCAAGGGGTCTATCCACATATTTTATAACCAAAATTAGGATAATTGGATTTGGTTGAGGATAGGTATAACCTGGTTGTAGCTGCGACATCCCATAATATGGTAATCCAGCTTGTGAATAAATGATTCCAGGTACAGGTTGTTGTAAATTAGTCGAAGGAGTTGGAGTCTGAGGGCCCAATACTTGAGGGTATTGAGTTGAAATACCCACCTGAAATGGTTGTTGTACAACATTTTGAGTCTGTAATAGGGATAAAGATGTATTAACAAGTGGAATTGATGTGGGTGCAATAGATTGATCTGGTTGATACGAGTGTACAACCGTTTGTGGTTGGATAGGCAGAGTGGGCTACCATTGAAAAACATTCATTTTGACATTAGGTTGACCAAAAATGATGGAATACTGTCAAAGTGGGTGACCATAGGTTGCCCCCCAGCATGAGGAGTATAATAAGACGAAAAATATTGTTCTCCAAATGCAGGGAGTCCAGTTGAGACAATACTGGATGGAATAGACCCAGATGGACCATCTTGATATTGCCCTGATGATGGATATAAAGAATCAAGTTGTTCAATACTCATTATAGGTTTACTAGTTAGAATATCAGACGATGACATTGGTGAAGTCCATGGGTTTGAAGACGCACCAGAGAAAATTCCAGATAAAGATTTATAAACTAATGGGACCATAAGGCCACCATGTAAATATGACTCTGGTGAAGTTGTAAACATCAAGGGCTAGCGAGAGCAGGTGCTGACTCATATGGGACAGATGGTCCAACCAAAGATGTTGGTTCAGGCGTGGTTACTTGACCAAATGTATACCCTTTTGAATAGACGAGAATTTGAATAAGCACAGGATCAACAAAAGCAGAGGGTGGTGATTGAGGAAAAGACTCATACAGGTAAGGATCCTCCCCAAAATGGGTTGGAGTTAAAGGTGTTTTGTCTTGTGGGATTTATTCAATCGAAATTAAACCACGAGGAAGGATTTCACTGTTAGGCCCAAAGTATATTTCAGGAGGTTGACTGTGCGACATGGGAGACTCAATGGCTACAATAGATTATGGGGCGACCGATACAAGAACAACTTTTGGTCTTTCGACTTCGGGATGCAAATGTTCTGGCAAAAAAGAGACAAGATTTGGATCAACTTCCAGATGAACAACGTCGAGTTCGGGATGTATGGTCTCACTAATTGGATGGATCGTGACCATGGGTATCTGTGAGGACTCCGTCTCGACAACAGTAGAAAAACCAGGATTTGTAGAAGCAACTTGTGCTGACTCTGGTATATGTGAAGATGATGCTGCACCAGAGGTACTGATGGTACTGGTTTCGGTAGAGTGATGTCGCCTTCGTCGACTAGAAGTGGCTTCCGATGGTAAAGGTGGTTTCAATGCAAGTCTACGCGAAGGATGAGGAAAGGGGTTTTCTTCTTCCATGATGACTGATTTATTTTATGACCAAAAACAAATAAACAAAATAAAAGGGTAATGCTAGGAAAAAGGTTTACCAAGAAACTGTGAACTGCAGAATACCCCCTGGCGAACCAAGAAGTACGAGCAGACAATCTCCCCGAATGCTATGTTCGGTGTATCACAATTTACAAGGCGGCCAACTCGGTTCACTATGGATGGATAACAACCTAAAGTTATCCTCCCAAATATACCTGAAGGTACATGGAGGCCCAAGTCCATATTAGCGTTGTCTAATGTGAAACTGTACAGTGAGAGCACCCTTTTATACTTTTCGTACTATAACACCGCCCAATATACCCGAAGGTACGTGGACGAGCTATGATATACTTACGTACGTGGAGTGAGGTATCACACTCGGAATGTATCGCAGACAATTAACGACAACTGCTATGTTTTATGACGTTGGAACACATCTCTAGCCTAGACCTTTAAATGTTATCGTTATGGTTCCAATTCTTTTTAGGTAAATTGATGTAAATTTTAAGTTGATCTTGTTTATCAATTTGCCTTTCAAGGTTCACCGCGATGATGTGATGGAAATTCCTAAAATGCAAAATAAAATGATAAGCAAACTTTTCAATTTTAGCTTTTTCAATGAAAATCTTAGCTACTAAAGGGAAAGAGCAATCTGTTTTGAGAGCAAACAACAAAGATCACAAACTAATATGCAGATTTCCTAATTTGTTCCTATGCAAAACACACAATCCACTACATGCAAATGCAGGTTTTTCTTTTCAGTCCTTTTAATTTGAATGAAAAAAGGAAATTATATGAATCAAATCAACAAAAAACAAATGCTTTCTTCTTTGAGAAATGAGGAATTTAACAACAAATTCTCTTTTAGGAAAAACAAAGAATGGAACTACAATTTTTCCTACAGGAAACGAAGAATATAAAGACAATTTCCTTTACGAAAACAAATGGATCTAATGCAGAAATAAAATAATTTGAATTTGATTTGTCAATGATTAAAAAAAAAAAAAAAAAACTTACTTTAGGCAAATTCACTGGTCTCTATGAGGCATCAAACAGTTAAAAACACAACAAAAAAAAGGCTAAAAGTGATGGAAATGACAAATTCACAAGGAATTTGGTTGCCTTAGGGGGAACTGCAGTCTCTAAGGGGAGACAGTGCGTTGCAAAGCACCCCTGAGTGGGAGACAGTGCTAGGCAAAGCATTGTGTCTTGACCAACAGTGTGTTGGGCACAAGAGAGAACAAAATTCAAGCTACTAAACACACTTCTAATGCAATTTTTTGTTTAAAAAGTATAATAATTGACAGTAGATGCTACTGGGTGGATAAGTAGAGGCAAAAACACCAAGGATGAAGGGAAAATCCCCAGCGGAGTCACCAATTTGTTATGCGGAATTATGAATTACGGATAAAACACATTCCCTAAATTTGGTGCTATGCATTTAGAAAAATAGATCAAAGACTTTGCAAACACTTTTTCTAAGAGTATATAGACAAACAAAAATATGGAGAAACTTACTTCAGGTCCAAGCGCTTCCTATTCTCCTTCTATCGCTCTTGATGTAGCTTCCAATCCAACTTTGATTGCCAAATTAGTTCCTGCAAGTATAAACACTAAAAAATAATGAGATTGCAATATACAGATGCCTATTCATCTTAATCAATTAAATCAATGAAACTTGAAACATATACATCAGCTAAGAATCCATGATATGAAATATAGAAACATAAACAGATACATATGTGGGAAAATGAGCAACAATCTTTATTAATAGATAGAAGGGGGAGGTTACAACCAACGACTGATTTGATGTCACCAGCTCCAGCATCATCCCAACCTCATCACAATAAACATCTCTTCAGCAACATATCACTCTAATCAAACACTCAATTGAGAAACCAACAACATTTCTTTACCCTATTTCTTACTTCTCAAGCACTAGGATCTGTGCTCAATTTATGGAGAAACTGAAGGTAGTTTCTCAATCAATGACTTTCTAATAATAGGCAAGACATGTTCCCAAGCTCAAATGTGTTAGATGCATACATGGATTCAAAGTTTGACACTTATGTACTCTTCTAGAAGGCACTGGCCATGTGGAGATTCCGAAACAATGAGAATTTCACTCCCATTTGACCAACGCACTCTTGAATGTTGGGAAGTGCTTTGTAGAGCACCCTTGAATGGAGGTAACTGCATATGCAAAGCAGTTAGTCCCTTGAGAGATTGCGTTGGTGAGCTCATAAGTGATATAACATTTACTTAAAATCTTGGAAACCTTGCAATGGAAGTCATGGATGATTTGTTCTTGTTCTTTGTCTTAGGGCATATAGCAACTGAAATGATAGGGATGATAGACCCTATTTCATTGGTTCTGGGGATGATGTCCAGTTTAACCAGGTCATTGGGAATGGTGCCCAAATTGACCAATAACAACAACATAAATAGTTCTATTAAAATATTATATAGAAATAAATAAAATTAAAAAAAAAAAACTATATAAGAAAATTACTCATATCTAGATTTGATAATCTTTTACATAATTAAAGTATATCTTTTAAAATGTTTTTCTTATACTTAAAAAGTATATATATATATATATATATATATATATATGAAATGATTAATTCACTTAGTTAGTCAAGATGCTCTTTTTTCTATCAATACAATAAGTTAGTTAATGTGATATTATTTTTGTCAAATTTTCAAAAATCTAAGAACATAAGGAGTATCCCCCTAACATCCTGGCATTGCTGCAAAAGCACCGGAAGGTTTTTGGAGATATACCACGAGGAAGACCATGAGATAGTTGATTTGAGCACATCATTGAACTAGAGGAAGTGGTCCAAGTTGTCATCACTACCCCTTATTGACATACCAAAGCATATAAGGATGAGATAGAGAAGGAAATCCAAGAGTTGTTGGAATTATGACACATTCGACCAAGCTCAAGCCCTTTTTCATCATCCGTGGTTTTGGTCAAAATGAAGGATGGGTCCCTAAGGATGTGCATAGACTATCAGGCACTAAAAAAAAGGGATCAAAAATCGATATCCTATCCCCTGTATCGACGAGCTTATAGATGAGCTAAAGGGGGCAAAGCACTTCTCTAATGTTGACCTCCGCTCAGGTTATCACCAGATCAGAGTTTGAGATCAAGACATTCCAAAGGCAACTTTCAGATGCCACTATGGACACTATGAATTCCTGGTGCTGCATTTTGGATTGACCAATGCCCCTGCATCGTTTCAGTCGTGCATGAACCATGTGTTTAATAAGAATCTACGCAAATTTGTGTTGGTATTCTTCAACGACACAACACATTTGGACAAGCTTTTGGGAATACTAGAAGCACAAAAATTCTATGCCAAAATATCCAAATGTGATTTTGGCAGTACATAAATGTTATATCTGGGTCACATCATCAGAGGCCAAGGCGTCAAAGTGCACCAAGAGAATATTGAAGCCATTCTCAATTGGCTCAATCCCAAAAATGTAATAGAATTAAGGATATTCTTGGGTATTTATACTTATTATAGGATATTTTTAAGGGATATTCATAGCTGGAAGCACCTCTTACTAACCTGACAAAAAGGGGAGCCTTTGTCTGGATAAAGACAACACAAGAGACACATGAGAGAATGACGGAAGTGACGAGTTCATGCCCGGTTCTAGCCTTGTCGAACTTCTCCTAACCATTCGTGTTGGAGTGTGATGATTCTGGGGAAGGAATTGGGGTTGTTTTAACACATAATAATCATCTAATTTATTTTAAGAGTAGGAGGATCCAGAATTATGGGTGTTCTTATTCCATTTATGGTAAATAAATTTTGGAAATTATGGATGCACTGACCAAGTTTCGACCATATCTATTGGGAAAGAAGTTCAAGGTCAAAACTGATCATAATAGTCTCAATTACTTCATGGATCATAAGGGATTGAACGAGAGGTAGAAAAACTGAGTTAGCAAGATTCAAGCCCATGAATTTGAGATCGAATATGTTAGAGGAAAAAACAATGTAGTTGTAGATGCCTTATCCAGGAGACGAGCTATATTCTCCCTCATAGACGTTGTGGAAGACTGGAAGTCCCATATTTTGGCAGATTATTCGAAGAACTGGCTAGCTTGTGAGATTCGTGATGGATAGTCATCATACAACCGATATATAGTTGTCAATGACATTATCTATTATAAGGACCAGATATATCTGGTACCAAAGTCCCATTTGAAGATGAAGATCATACAAGCAGCCCATGACTCCCCTCTGGTAGGGCATTAAGGATTTTTGAAGACTTCAGGACCAATAGGGAAAGGTTCACATGGAAGGGACTCAATAGGCACATTATCAAATATGTTCATGAATTTGGTACCTGTCAGAGCAATAAGGTTGAACATACACACCCAACAGGTTTTTTACAACCGTTGCCCATTCCAAAACAAAAATGGGAGAGTGTTTCCATGGATTTCATTACAGGGCTACCCTCATCCCAATGCAAATATTTTATCTTCGTGGTGGTAGATCGTCTGAAAAAATATGCCCATTTATTTGTGATTTCCTCCAGAAGCTCTGCATCTTAGCAGAAACATTTTTCCATGGAGTATTTTGTCTACATGGTTTTCCTAAAACCATTGTTAGTGACCATGATGACAAGTTCATGGGAGCATTTTATCTAGAGTTATTTAGGTTAGCAGACACAAAACTCACTCCTAGTACAAGTTACCACCCGCAAATAGATGGATAGAAAAAAACCGTAAAAAAATGGGTGGAAGGTTACTTATGAAACTATGTCACAGGGAAACAAAGAGCATGGACCAAATAGTTGTATTTAAGAGAATATTGCTATAACACCACTTACCACATGTCCATAGGGATGTCATTTTTCCGAGCCTTATATGGATATGAGGCATTATCTTTCGCAGACACAAAATTTGGAGATCGCAGAGCACCATTAGCAAAGGATTGGATCCAGGGATGTCAGGATATTCTCTGGACACTCGAAGATAACCTACATATAACTCAAAATCGATAGAAGTTATATGCAATTCGATAAAGGCTAGAAAGGATTTTCGAAGTGGGAGATGTAGTTGACCTTCGGCTACAACCATACAAACAGTCTACCTTAAAGCAGAAAGGAGCAAAAAAGTTAAAGCCACAGTTCTACAAGCCTTATCGAGTTATTCGGAAAATAGGAGAAGCGACATATGAATTGGAGCTTCCGGCAGAGAGCAGAATTCATAATATATTTCATGTTTCTTGTTTGAATAAGGAAATAGGGGAGAAATTCAAATCATCACCTTATTTAACCCCATTAGATGAGGAGGGACATCTTTAACTAGTTCTAGAGGAGGTGTTGGAGGTTCGAGAAAAGAAGCTTCGAAGTAGGACCATTTGTGAATATTTGGTGCGATGGAAAGGTTTTCCCGTCAAGGACACCACCTGGGAAGGAGAGCACATATTGCAACATCGAACATTTAAATTTCTTGAGGGAAAGAAATTTCGGGTAGGGGGAACTGTAATATCCCCAACCAGTTGACCCAGTTGGACTAAGTTAAAATAAATAAATAAATAATAATAAATAAATAAATAAGTGGCGTAGAGCACATAGTTTTGGCCCCAGGTAACTCTCAACCAAGGTAATTTCCTGTAGTTTTACACCAGCGATTAAGATTTAAAAGGATCGAGGAGGAATGAGAGCAGGCATGGAATTTCAGATTTTCCTCTTTATATTTTAATTGAAGGCTTAGGTGAGTTTCCAAGTGAGAGTCTCAAGGTTTGTCTTCTCCATTCTCAGGGTCGAATGCTAATTCAGGAGGAGCGAGTGCTAAGGATTGTTGTCGTCCCTTGGAGCAACGGATTCAAGAATTGTGGCATCTAGGGCTGAGAACATCTCCAATGTTGGGATTAAATTGCAGACATAATACCTTCAGGGTCAAGAATCCACCCCTTCTAGCCACCGATCCAAAGTAATGAAGCCCATACAACGATTAATTATGATATGGAGTTTGCTATCTGCAAGAGAAATGGATCGAGAACTGCAATCTGAGAAGTTGAGCTATACAAGAGGCCGATCATTTTCAACAACACGTTAAATTAAATCTCCTATCACATTGGAACCCATGTAAATTGGCTAAATTATAGCATAAATTGAGGAGGCTTGAACCACAGAGGAGAACAAAAACCTGTTGTGATCTATCACTAATCGTTGGGTTGAGCTAGTGTATTCAACAATGAGTCTAGGATCTTAGGAAGGGAATCCATCATACAGAGGAGGCGTGCCAACACTACACTTGCATGAGAGAGGTTGTGGATGTTGAGACGAAAGTGAAGCAAAGGTGTCGTGAGCCCGGTGGTCCATAAGACAAAGGAGGCATGCCACCATTTCAAACACAGTAGAGAGAGGTTGTGGACGTTGAGGCGAATGCGCAACAAAGGGGGTCGTGAGCCCTATGGTAAATGCATCAATGACACGTAGTCCATGTTCTTCTTTGCAACAATCACATGGTTGAAGTCATCCATTTGCATAGAAGTTAATAAAAGGATCTATTTTGATCAAGCGACTCAATAAAGGTTCTGTTGTATATCTCAACGAATTATTCAGGGCCCACTCATATCTATTTCCTGTTTTTTGGTGTTATGCACCAAAATTATTATATGAGCTCCTCTCTATAACAAATAAAAATGATTTTGCTTAATAATTTTTACATATTGTTTATGGGAGTTCATGATATTTGAGGAAATCTCAACATATTAGCTAAAAGTTTATTACAATAGATCTGGTTCTGCTCCTACCATTGTTCAAATCACACAACTCACGATTAAGTTGAATTGTACATTATCTGTTAAAGATTGGTTGTTGTAATCCACAGTAGAAAAAAATACTACCCAAAATCTAAGTATTTGCCTCATCAAATCTTTCGAATAATTGTTGGAACTCACCGTTAGCACAATTCTATGCTAAGTCATGAGTGTATTTTATTTTTATTTTTGTTTTTAGGATAAAATTTGTAAATCTCAAAAAAAATTAGAACGCTATCGAAAATTCCGATAGCGTCAATTTTAGCTCTATTGTATAGTTGTTTTAATTCTCTTTTATGTCTATTTTTCCTTTACCCGATGCTACCGGAAATTCCGGTAACCTCCCTTGTTTTTTTTTTTAAAATAAAAAAACCGCAACCGCTTTTGTGTTAGCCACGTGTTTTTGTTATCAACTACATTTTAAATTTTTTTAACATGAGTTATGTCATGTGATAGGAAGCGTTTACGTTGAGTAATTTTGAGTTGAGT
The DNA here is from genome assembly GCA_034641835.2 of Pinus albicaulis. Taxonomy (NCBI): domain Eukaryota; kingdom Viridiplantae; phylum Streptophyta; class Pinopsida; order Pinales; family Pinaceae; genus Pinus; species Pinus albicaulis. The sequence continues at coordinate 1,109,106,214 of CM076570.1, read as the reverse complement.
CATGGTTATACGTGGAGAAATCTAGGTGTCAATTCACAGTTAAGAACAACCAATCATTGTTTGTCCTGTTTGTCAGCTGAGTTGTTATATACACATGTCGAGGTACGTATTAAGATTCAAGGTAGATCATGGATATGCAATTTTAATGTGATGACCATTTGGTTTGATCACGCATGAACGCTGCTAGAATTTTAGGCCTGCCATAAGGATATGATGGAGGTGACTGCCAAGTCCAACTCCGTTCAGCTCCAACCACTTGTAGTGGATTATCTGAAACACAACATCCACCTAAAGTTAATCATGACTACCACAAGTTGTGTTATACGATCCAATATATTTCCCATTATGAAAAATCTCATGCATGGAAAGGTGAACCAACATATATTTTTAAAACACCGAAAGAAAGGGAAAACCATTAGTTTCAAGTTTAGTTGTTGGTGAATGAGCAACTCTAGTGAGCAGCTTGAGGAAGGGGACACATATTTCAGACAGTTTGTATTCAATATACATCAACACCTGTTAGGTGAGCTCCCCTAATCTTGAAACCTATCAGATTATAGCAGACAACCTTCTTTATTTTTGAAGATGAATAAGAAAGGAGGAAAACTAAAACGCATTGAACCCCAAGGAGCTGATCTAGTTGATGCTAATTCGAATGTGAGGAGGTTATTTGTTCAGGCAGGGTGGTATCCATTTTGTTCAATACTAGGAAACTCTCATCTAGGAGTAGCTAAGTAATTTTTCCTCTCTTTTGATGGGAAAGAAGCAAATATCTATGGCCTCAGATTGCAGGTATCAGCAGAGTCTATTGCTAAAGCTTTCCACCTTCCACATGAAGGAGAAAAATGGTTCAAAGGTCAAGTCATCACTGGAGGAGACCTCAACAGTTTCATCAAAGATGAACACAGAGACCCTAATTGGGCTAAGGGGATTCCTAGCATTTATCTCAAGAGTGAATGGGCTGAAATTGTTAAGCTCATCAAGATTTACCTTACCTGTGAGAGGAGCTATACTGTTGTTTTTCTTTATCACATGAGGTTTTTATTTCACATTGCAGGTATGAAAACCCTCAACCTACCATTCTTTCTGCTGAAGAGATTTACTAAGATGTCAGATATGATACACACTCATGTAGCAACATCAAAGTATAGTTTATATCATCAAGATCTTATCAAGGTATTGGTAATTGAAGAACTTAGGAAAAGAAATCAGTCATGGGAACAATTTATGTTTTATAGGGCATGCCAACCTATACCTACACAAGATATCCCTGCTTAGTTATCTCCAGCTTCACAACAACATCCTCGACCTTCCATGTAGAAAGGGAAAATTTAAAAGCCAACTACTTCATCAGTTGGTAAGAGGACTAATAGAAAAGCTAAGAAGGAGAACATCCACAAAAGGGCTAAAGGCAGAAAGGAGAAGGTTCATCGACTAGAAAACCCAAATCCATGAAGATGGTGCCTCCTACTTATCCTTTTCCCAAGGTTTATACCAGAGCACAGAGAGGAAAGTCTGTAACTACTGAAAAATCCAAAGAACATGTGCTACTGGAAGTTTCAGAAGCAAACATTCAACAAAGGACTCAGAAGGAATATCAGCCCACCAAGTCAGATGAGGAGCTCTTAAAATATGCAGGGTATTATATTAGCAACAAGAGAAGGAAAAAATATGAAAAAAAAGTTGTTGGTAGCAGGAAAAGACATACAAGAGACAACAACAAATTTAGGTTGACATCTAAAGCCCTGCAAAATCCAAGTTTGCTGACATAATTCATAAATGTAGAGAAGCAATCTAAAGGATTATAGACTGTAACTCCTTCAATTGCAGAGCCTAGTGGGTCCAAAAAGAAAAACAAGGGTAAAGCCCCTTCAGACCAGTAAACAGGATCCTCAAAAAGAAGAAAAATCCAGAAGAGTTCAGAAGAGGAAAAGACCATTGCCAAAGAGACAGCCACCAGAACCACAAGATCAAAATCAGTAGTTGATAGACAAATAGACTTGGACAAGCTTGCAGAAGTTGCATCCCATTTTTCCTACTAGTTACATTTTTGAACAACAACTCAATTTTCAGAATGTATAAGTCTGTACAGGACTTTTCAAGTATTTTGTTATGCATTTTTGAAAAGGAAACAGAGCGTTACCGAAATTTCTAGTAGCGTTACAATTTTTGCACAGTTACAGGTTTTTATCGGAAGTTCCGGTAGCGCCTATTTTAAATGATTTTTGATTGTTGTCAGCAGAGTTTTCGAGCAAGTCCAAGGATGAAAGGGACTCATAACAATATGGATATGATTGATAAGTGGTTTTCAGGTTGTTTAAGTCAGATTTAATGAAGGAACATGGTTGTTTAAGAACTAAGGTCATGGAGAGACAAATCAATAGAAAAAGGGGCAGCATGTTAGCACACTTAGCAACACAGTTCCAAATGTCTTCTTTCTTCTTATCTACATCTATTATGTTAGTTAGATTTTGATAGGATATATCTTTAATGTCCTATAACTCCTATGTAATGTGAGGAAGAGTAGATCCTTTTTTTTAGGAGAGATGGAGTTGGTGCCTCTCTCTCTATAAATATGATTTGTAAATGTCATTTCATAGTTGGATTTTGGTCAACCTAAAGACTTATCATAATAAAGAAAACTCCTTTTTGCACTTCATGCTGGAGGATTTTGTGATTCAATGAATATCTAATGTATGGTGTGTTTCTCTCATTGTTTTATTCTTCTGATTTATGAGTCGCAACAGCTAGTAAAGTGTGAGTAAGAAACTGTTAGAGGATCTAATAGTTAATTATCTGTTGTTTAGGCTTCTGCAAATCATATATATGTTGTTTAGAGAAAGTTAGTGAAGTTTTCATGAAAGATTTAGAAAATTATTTATGCATGTACTTTGATTTCTAAATGTTGTTTCCTTTACATAAAAGAGATTTTGTGTAAAAAGTCATTCTTGTAGTTGTGTGACTAATTTATCCAGCTATTTATTATCTTTCATTTGCTACAATCTACTCCCCTATACTACCAATTTACCCATACAATTTACACTTGTCACAACTTGCCAAATGCATGAAAGTCTAAAAGAATAAAAAAAAAATCAAACTCTTTAAGAAGCCATCCCACCACTCAAAACCTTTTACTTTGAAATGAACTATGATGTATAAGGCTTACTCCTTTGCAGTCAAGGAGTGACTCCTTGCGATAAAATCTTTGGCGTCGTTGTCGGGGAGGCAAATTGAAGTTTATCCATGCGTGAATGACAACGTTATAAGTCTGGTTCTGAGGTCTAAAAATCCAACTGTCTTTTTAGACTGCTTTACACTTGGCAACTCCATTGTTGAAGTTCTGGCTCCTAGAAAGACTAGAACCAGGGCTAACCCATATTCCCCTTTGAGAATCCCAGTCCTTGATCCTGAGAAGCTAATCAAGAAAAATAGTAAATGAAAGTTTGTTTCCTCTGCTACTGTTTTCTCAAAGGTTGTCTCTAAAGAAGTGTTGCAAAATCTATCCCTTGATTTTGCAAAAAATCTTGTACCTCCCTTGTTTTCCAGCCAAAAAAAACCTCTACATCAAGTGTTGGTGCCTCATCATCTACTATTAAAAATCCACCATTTGTCGTTCCACAAATCCTAGCAACCCATAGAATGGTAGGACAAAACCCACCCCCTAACCGAATGGATGCAATTGTTGTTGCCGGGTATGCCCCTTTAGTTTTACCTCAACCTATGAATGCATTACCTGTAGGAGATTACCTCAAGTATATGCCTAAATTTAGTGGTGAGGGAGAGGTAGCAACTGAAGAACACCTTGCTAGTTTCTATGCCAATGCTGAAAATTTGAATATTGAGCATGAAGATGTCTAGATGAGAGTTTTTGTTCAGATCCTTGAGGGTGATGTTAGGAAATGGTTCAGATCTTTGACAACTGGTAGCATCACTGGAATTGAAACCCTAGCTGATACATTTTTAAGGAAATTAGGTGATAAGAAAGATTTTTTGTATTTTATCATTGAATTTGGTGCAATCAAAAGAAAATAAGGAGAATCATTTTCTGATTTTTCTAAGAGATTTAATAAGATATATAGAAAAATGCCTACTGAAATCAAGTGTACTGAAGCTTCAGCCAAAATCACCTATGTTGGTGCCTTTGATCCTGATTTTTGTTTATGATTGAGATAAAAAGGATCTACAACACTAACAAAAATGCATGAAAATGCACTGGAGGTAGAATCTAATGTATTAGCAGCTGATAGGCTCAGAGGAGGGATTGATAGAGAAAAAAAGAAGAAAAAAGCTGAAGTTTCATCTTCAGGAACTTCTGACATAGATCCTAAGCTAGATGAGCTGACCAAGATGGTCAATTCATTGACCACTGAGATGTCCAAGCTTAATATGGAAGAAAGACCAACTACTACTAGAAATGTTTCATTTGAACATACTAATAGGGAGAAATTTAGAAGACCTAATGCTCCTCAAATTTTGTAGTGAGAAAGAAGAGATGCTTGTGATAAAAAAGTGCAGCCCCCTTTGCAAAATGATATGTTTGAAGATGAAGAGGAAGTTGAAGGGTTGGAGAAAGGTGCTGATATCAATTTTTTAAGAGATAAAGAAGAGCTGATTCATCTTACACAAGCAGAGAATGAAGACTTCATGTCATATACTCATAATAATGAAGTGAGTTCTGATCATTCCATGATTACAGCTGATCACCAAAGTAGATACAATCTTAAATACAAGAAGATTGATGATAACTCCAAGCCTGTTGCATAGCCAAAGAAGAATAAGGATGTAGTTAAAATTCTAGCAGAAAAGTGGTTGAACCAAGCAGACCAGAAATTCCGGTAGTAGCTAACCTCCTTCACAAGTTGCCCCCTGTTTTCAATTTTGAGAATGAGATACAAAATATTAAGATTCCTGTTCATCTTGTAGAACTCATGAAAAATGATGATTTCAAAAATACTTTTATGAAAGCTCTTCAGCCTCCACCTACCAAAGTAGCCTTTGATTTTGTTAACCTTCAAGATGACAAGCTTATTGTTATTTTAGGTCCATTGGTAGAAGACAAAGATGACTCTGCCGCTCCCTTCTACATATCTCTGAATATCCATGATAAAATCTTGCATAATTTCCTAATGGACTCTGGAGCCTCACATAATTTAATGTAGTCATGGATGAACTAGGCCTTGAAGTGACTAGATAATACCAAGATATCCACTCTTTTGATTCTCGGAAAGTCCAATGCCTTGGTTTCATCAAAGACCTTACAATAAGCCCTTTTCAGTTCCCATGAGAGGAATGGTGATGGATATTGTTGTAGCTGACATTCCTCCTAGATTTGGCATGTTACTTTCTATATCATGGATTAGAAGGTTGGGAGGAACTTTGCAAATGGATTTCACCAATGCTACTGTCCCTATTTTTGGAGGAGAACAAAGAAGAATTTATAGAGAATCTCAGCTGGCATATATCATTAGTGACAAAAAATACCCCACTAATCATCCAATTTATGCTAGAACAACTGATTTGGGTTCAAGAATTTTACATATGGATAATTCTGCCCTGCCTACAGAAAGTATTCAGATTTTGAAGCCTACTGAAAATCAGAGTAGTCATGTGTTAAGTCCCTATATTAATAGTTTGGTCCCTTATTATGTTAGTGTAGCCCCCCTTATTTTTATATTTGTACCCCTGTAATCCCCATATTTTTATTATTGTGCCCTTACATTATTATTGTTAGGTCGGTTAGGATTACATTGTGGCCCATGGACTCCTCTATATAGAAAGGAGGTTTTGTCATTTGTATCATCCAAGAATTGTTCATTCATGTAATGTATTGGAGGTTTCCCCCTCGAAGTGACTTATTCTAAGGCGTTGATATCTCTTTTCTTCTATTTTTGGAGCTGGCTTCACAACATTTGGTATCAGAGCTTTGGATTCTAGGTTTTTGTTGCCCCAAACAGGTCATCGTGGAATTTTCGCTATAACGTTGTTTCTACGAAGCTTCAGAAGCTGAAATTTTTAGAGTGCGAAGCCGAAATCCTGTGGAACATTGTTGCAAAATTTCAGAGCTTGGTTCGCAATATGTTCGGAGATATGATCTGTGAAAGTTAGATCTTTTTGCAGGCTCCTGAATTTAACCTAAATAGGTCATCGTGACATGCTATAACTTTTTTTCTACGAAGGTTCAGAAGCTGAAATTTTTAGGGAGCGAAGCAGAAATCTTGAGGACGATCGTCGCAAAATTTCAGAGCTTGGTTCACAATATTTCCGGAGATATGGTCTGTGGGAGTTAGGTCTTTTGCAGGCTCTCGAATTTCATCTCAAAGAGGTGATCGTGGGAAAATCTTCATAACTCTCTCTCTGAGCATCAGATTTGAATTCTGTAAAAAGTGGCCAGAATTACACGGACTGTAGTCTCCTATCTATCAATGGCAGAGTTGAAGGAGGAAACAATGACACATGGCAAGTCGTACAAGTTTTTTGTACTGAACCAGTCCATAATTAGGTCATCGTAGGAGATTGGGCACAACTTTGTCTTCAAGAATCCAAATCAGGTCAGACCTGTGGCATTTGAAAGAGAATTTTGAGGGTTAACTCAGTGCCAAATTTCAAATATTGAAGGTCCAAAATCACAAAGATAATTCAGTTTCAATATCGAGCTCCTCAAAAGCAAGAAAAAATGTGTGTATTTTTTCCAAATTGCATAAATCTTGTGTAAAAAAATAAAATAAAATAAAAAATCAGTTTGAAGTAATTCCAAGGGCCTATTGAGACTTTTTATCAATATTGGGTTCTATAATGGCTCCAAAAAATAATTCCATACCCATTGAGCCCTCAAAAAGCTATACTATGATGCATGAAGAGGAAGAATTGTAGTATGAGATATCAAAATTACGGTACCAAGTGCAACAAATTTCGATCTTACGAAGAGAAACCGAAGATGACATAGATGGTTTAAAAGCATAAATGGAGGCCAAGTTGGATGGTTTGAAGGATCAAATAATAGCTAATATGGATGATAAATTAGTGGAATATCACATCGAGCATCAACAACAAGTTCTCCACTCTCAAAGGATAAACTAACTTTGGTGCAAAATCTAATGAAACAACAGGAAGATCAACATCACATCGAAATAAGTTATGAAGCAGTCACAGAAACAAGAACATGACAAGTACGATCAATTTCAGAGTCTCTCAGCAAGTGGAATAACTTTCCTATAGAAGATTCCACATGGGAGGATGATAATTTTATACAAAAGCATCAAGAAATAATCAAGCGTTGAGGACAACACTTGTTTGAAGGAGAGGGGCATGTTAAGTCCCTATATTAATAGTGTGGTCCCTTATTATGTTAGTGTAGCCCCCCTTATTGTTATATTTGTACCCTTGTAACCCCCATATTGTTATTATTGTGCCCTTACATTATTATTGTTAGGTCGGCTAGGATTACATTGTGGCCCCATGGACTCCTATATATAGAAAGGAGGTTTTGTCATTTGTATCATCCAAGAATTGTTCATTCATGTAATGTATTGGAGGTTGCCCCCTCTAAGTGGCTTATTCTAAGGCGCCGATATATTCTTTCATTTTGAGTCATTTACAACATCACAAGGTAATCGTGTGTGGAAAATGTATTTTGATGGCTCATGTCACTATCACCAAGTCATGGCTTCTAAAAGTTCCATTATAAATTCATATGTGTAAATTTATTTTTCCACATCACTTATGGAATGTAATTATGTAAATTACAAAAAAAAGAGAAAAAATTAAAATGTGTGGAATCCCAAGGGTCCCACATGGAATGTGAAAAGTTATTATAAAGTCTTTTTGGTTTTTTAAACTCCCGTGCAGATTGTTTAAAAGAAGCTCTGACATTCATAAGGATTGAGGAACATGTGTCGACGTTTCGAATCCCAACTGGGATCCGGTTGGGATTCGAAATGTTGACACATGTTCCTCACTAGAAAGTCATAAAGTCTTGTAGAAGCTCAAAGGTCACACAAGAATTCGAAAAGTCATAGTAGGAGCTCAAGAGTCATGAGGGAGATCAAGAGCCACATGGGATGTGGAGAGTCACTTCATTTGTTATATATACACCCTCATATCTCAAGAAAATGGACTTTGAAATTTTCACATTGGCTTCTTTAGCTTGGCATAGGAGAGAAGATCTTTCTTTGGAGGAGCAAGTAGTGACTTATTGTTCCATTATTGGGGCTAGTGTGACAACATTGTAATTGTATATATTGATACTTTCAATTAATATATGAAGCTCTTATATACAACCCACTTTCATGCATATGTCATGAATGATTGTGAGACTATTATTTTATTGTTTGCAGTGTATGTTTATGTTAACACATACTAATGAAAATGAACTATTTTGTTGGATTTTCTATATATCTTATTGAATGTGTGTTGTACTTTCTTTTATGATCATTGTTATCTTGTGAACTACTTCGCAGGTTAAATAATGATTCTTTCCCCATTATTATATGTATCTTTTAGGATAATTCTATTAATTTTCTTCTAGAGGCTCACCCTCTCTTTCCCTTCCGTGAAAGTACCTTGTATACATTGAAATTGTATTCCTCATAGTGTCAACTTACTTCCTTGTTTCAAATATTGTTTGTATAATCTCGTATGTTGATAATTATAGCCAAGGAAATTCCAAAGAATAATGGCAATTGACCTTATTTCCAAGTTGGGGCTCCTTCCCCAAATGGTGTGATGTCTATTTGGGACATCACACTCGGGATACCCCCTATGTTGGTGAACTTCCAACACCATCAACACCACCTTCCTCCAAGAAGTATTATAGGTGAGGGAGAAGGAAATAATTGGACATGTGTGGATATATTTAAGTCGTATATATTTGTGGGTCATCCACAGGGTTGTTGCCTTGTAGGCTGATCAAATATGAGAAAACAATTCTACTAAGGATTACCCACATGGGTGGGTATTAGGTCCAACTAGTTGTTACCTAGCCATTATATAAAAACATTATAAGGGGTAGTTTCTCCTTTATTTTAAGTGGTTGTCAATTTGTGAAATCATTTAAACTGATAATTTAGAGCTTTCATTTTTTTTGAACACCTTGTCTTTATTTTTTGGGTTGGATTTACTATTTCGTGTGTGTTTGATTTATTTTGTAATAGGTTTTTTTAAATAAAATGATTTCATAACTAGTAACTATTATGCAAGAGTTGGAGAGACGATCCATTTATGAGCTACATAGGCACACAGAGAGGGTGAATTAGGTGCTAGTATACTTCATCACTCTTGTTGTAAGTGGAACAACTTGTAACTAAGGGTTGGACGAGTTCTTATATGGGATAGATTCAATTGGGTGACGATCATTCCATCACATAGTTGAACCAAATATTGGGTAAATATTGCTATAGGTTGCTTCTAGTTTGATCCAAAACATTATGGATGATTTTAGACATAGGTGGGGGTGATGCATTCTTTTTTAGTCCAAGCCCATCACACTTCCCAAAGTGGATGATGAACTTGTTTGTGATTGTGGTTCACAACTCAACAATCTTGAAGTTAGTATATGTGACCAAGGTATGTCGTTTATCAACAACCAAACTCCTTAAATCCTAGAAAAAAATTAATTTTTATTTGATAAGTTTAATTTACTATCTTGTATTTCAAGATTTTATCATAAATCAACAAGAAAACCCTTGGAATTTAAGTATAAAATATTGATTTATGAAAAGAGATAAATAAACTCATTTTTGTGCTTTATCACACACTATCTTCACAAGTTTGTTGAGAGTTATTTTGTAGATCTATGTTAAATTACTACTATAGCATAACAATTTTCGTAGATTTTCCAATGTACAAGGATTATTCCAAGTATTATCATTAAAACCTTATATTAAGTATCTAATTAGATTTTCCAAGTTAATAACTTTCATTTGGGACTCAAATAAACCATTTCCAACCATTTAGGCTCTTATTTACTTGGTAAAAAATATTTTGTATTTTCACCCAGTGGGTTTTGAACCCTTAACCTCAACAAATACAATTTCCAACATGTTGGAAATTTCTATTTATTGCAGTTTAAAGGAGAGCGGTTTAAAGTGATCAATATCTAATCTCCTAGCTTTCCCATTCCTAGATCTTTGATATGGAGTGTTTATACACTATTGAGTGGTCATTTTAAGGGGTTATTGTTGATTTTTTCTTCGTTTTTTGGGCAAATTTTCCAATTTGGAATCATAGGATAGCAACCAATTTCACAAAGGAATCCTCTAAAAAAGGTCCAAAGTAAGAAATAATTATTTATTTGGTTAGTATATTAATTTCATACTCATTTTCTGGTATTTTCATGTTATATATATTCATATTTTGATTAATTATATTGTTGGTTTACGTTCATTTTCTCCATACATGACATATTAAACTAATATAACATCATAATGTTTAAATCCCCTATGAAAGACCCCATAGAAGCCACTAATAATTCTTTATTGGGTAAAACTATCTTAAGGGAATCTTCCTGTAGTATTTTTAGGAGAGAATTGGACTTAAACTCTAGGTACTTGAGCCAAGGTGATAGTGGGCCCTTGTCATGTGCATACCGATATTAGTGAATTGTAAGGAATTTGGCAACCATACAAGTTTAATCAGTAACAAATATACATGTTGTTAGAAACTTTAAAATTATGATCATTAATAGGGGATCTATGCAATGTACCAACAACTGTGAAAATGTGAAACTTCAAATCGATAAATTTTCCTTGAGAACTGACATGTTTGCAACTGAAATGGGTGGTTATGATATTATGCTGGGTGATGAAGGGTTGAGAATATCAAGATCCATCACCATGGATTTCCTAAAACTATACGAGTTTTTGGAAGGATGGAAATTTATACATGCTCAAAGGTCTCAAAGCAAGTTCTCTAGAAATAGTCAACTTCCATTGTATGGAAAAGTCTCTAAAAAGGAATCATTATAGAATTAATCTCACAATTCCATGATATTTGAGTGTTGGACACCTAATCCACTAAGGGTTAAGGTGTGGAAGTTGGACAATCAAAGGGAGTCCAAGAGACGTTGGAAGATGAATCCAACAGTCACAAGAATGTATTATAAATGTACATCTATGTTAATAGTAAATGCAATTCGTTGTTTTATCGTTCATATTTTGTCTCCACCATGGTATCAGAGCCATGATGTGTGGCATTTTTAAACTAATGCTCTCCTTGTGGATTTTATGCCATTATGAGCATTTTTTGTAATGGAGGTTGTTACCTTTGTTAGTTTTTCCATTCCTCTATTGTGAGAAGAACGACTCCTGCGACTGCAAACAATAAAATTTGTTGGTTGTATGATTTCTAGCATTGTGCTTGAGTCTATTGGGAAAATCTCCAAGTCTACAAGGGAGATAAGTTGAAGCAAGTGCATTGGAGTCACAAATGATGAAATATCTACAATTGCGGCATGATGTCCAGAGTAGAACAAGTTAGATCTCATTTCGTGTCGTGATCTAAAAAATATTGCTATTAAGGTTGTTGCAACATCATGCAGTTATATTTTCTCCTTCATGATGGAATGTTGTGGCTGAGTTAATAAAACAATTTTGACTATGCCAGGAGCAGGATGTCATTTCCTCAAACAACTTGACCTTACCAACTATCACATAAAGGATTAAAATCCACTTCTAGGTGCTCTGAATTGATCACATTAAATCTAGGATTCTGCTTAAATATACATGTCTAGGGGATCATCCATATAAGAGCTTGTTGCTCAAATCTCCAAGAACTTGATTTGTAACGATCTATAGGGAACTAGTGATGATAATGTTAAAACTCATAGCTTAAAACTGTGTGGAAAGAGTTTACAAAGGTGGCATATTATCGTTCATATTCATCACTGAATGTAATGATATTCCCAAGTGTTTTAGTAGTGAAGCCACACCAACCACATATGTTCAATCATCGATGGATTTTCATGTTTCGTAAATGAGAAACTCTCTGTTGCGTAAGATATGATGACACACCAATTTGATGAATTTCATGAAAATGATATCAACGTCTTTTGACATATATGCTTGCAGTCTGCTTCCTTCAACTAAGCCTGGATCCAAAACCTTAGCAGTGTTTAAAATGTTGGCAAGTCCTTCGAAGGCAGAGAGGGGGAGGTGGAAGGTTCGAGTCCCTTGAACCTCCTGATTTTTATGAGAGATGTCAACTCCATCAACACATTTTCCACAAGTTTATCATTGACTTCCATCACATATCATTTTTCGGAATCGCCTCTTATATTCCACTTTCGAGATTTTAACAAACCCATTGTATGTTGAGAAATTTCTACCCAGTGAGATGGATATTTCAGCCTCTCCAGTCTTGTCTAAGACCTGATGTTAGGAGACCTATTGCGTCTTCTAGATCTTGATCCCCAGTTTATCCCACTGAAAGTTCTTCCTCTTGGATAGGACCACATTCATGGAGAGCATGTTCTCGTTCTTGAAGAAGGCTTCGAAGGTAAAATTCTATTAGACTCAATATTGGAGGAGTCTATTTCTTTGAGGAGGTTGAATTGTCACTCCAAGAGGTTGAGTTGGTTTCTCCCAAAGAGGGTGAATTTTCTCCACAAATCAAGCTGAATTCTGAAACCAAAATTGTCCCTTAGCAAGGCCGAATTTTTCCAGCAAAGGTAATTCTTTTAATTTACATTATTCTCTTGTATTGATCCTTTTGAAGAAGATGATTTCTTTGGTCATTAGATATTAGATATTGAGAAAGTAAAAACTTCAATAGAAGACATCTCATTCGTCGAGTCTATAATATTGTGATTATGGCCAAGATTTATGAAGTATTAGATTTTTTGAACACTCTGATACAATATACTACTATGTTGGCCCTTTAAAAAAATAAATATAATTTTAGAAGCATTTTTTTTGTTTTAGCGTTAAGTCTTAAACTTTAGAAATAAAAGGCCTTTTTCTTTTCACTTTGATTTCATTGCACTTAGCGCAAATCTAAAGCTCACAAGCCAACAAAGTTAAAACACATATAAAATTTGAAAATTGTGATAAAGCGCTTCAACCTTTTTGAATTATATAAAATTCCCGTTGAAAAAGCTTAAAAATCCCTTAAAATATAAATCATGTCGCGCTTCCTTTAAAAGACAAACTTATATCATTTCAAAAGGAATTGTGATAAGACGGACCCGATGAGACAATAAACAAACAATAAAAAGTATCCATAAATCCGATAAAGTGCAATACTTTAAGTCTTTAAGCGCATATCGCATTCTGAAACGATTAACCAAATGGAAATTTATATCCGACATAATGAATTGCAATGTGCGATTTGCGTAGATCCCATTTTGCATTTCACCGGTGGCGAAAACATATAGTATTGGTATCTGCTAAAAGTTGCGATTTGAGCCATAACATTATTATTCAAGCACTTGAATTGATCCTTATTCAATCAATCCGTTATAATATCTAATGACTTAGATCGTTTGATTAGACATATTATGTAAGGCGTGTAAGAGATTTGATAAACGAATTAAGGGCTATTAATGACATTTAATGGGTACATGGTTCAAAATATTGATATCTTACTTGAAGTGTGTTTTAAATTTAAAGTGCCGGATTTTGATTTATGTTGATTTAACTCTATTCTCTGTCCTTGTCTCTCCTCATCTCAGATCTAAATTTACTCATTTTTCTGGAATTTAGGAAACTACCTAAGGAAGCAATATCAACAAGAATGGTAAAGAAAGGAAAATCAGTTGCCCAAGCTTTAATTTCTGAAACTACAAACATGCCTCCATTATTTTCAGACACTACGTGCAACAAGGACAGTGGAGTATCTTCATGGGAAGCCTGCGTGTACAAATTGTTTGAATATGAACATCCAAAAGAGCTAAAGAAAATAGCAACGGAGAATAAGGCAATTTCATCAAAACCTTCTTACTTTGAAGTTGCATGTTCGTTTCTCCACAGGATAGCGGCAAGGCCAAAGATCTTACCATACACTGATATGGTAAGATGGGTCATTGATAATCTCAACATCGCAAACATGACATTCAAGAACTCCAAATTGGAGAACATAGGTTCATTCACCACTGAAGATTTGCAAATAATGTTTCATTTGTCTTCGCCACAAAAGATTTATGATAAATATTTCTTGGAAAGATTTTCAAGAAATAATTCAGACTTAATGAAGGTGGTGAAAGGATGGAAAGAATATCAGGGAAAGATAAAACGAGATAAACTTGGTATGCACCCCATAACACAATTGGCATCACCATACCGTTTTGTAGCAGGAATGTTGTGTAGACTATTTGCTAGACCTTATACCACTAAATTCTCCATTGAGTGGGTTCCTTTAATTGATGCATTTGTCAATTCCACTGTCATGAATTGGGAAAATATTTTATCTGATAACTTGGCTAAAACCATTATGGATTATAGAACCAATAGAGTCTTTTCCACTAGGATAATTCCTCCATTTTACATGAGCGCATATATCATGGATGTTATATGTTCCTGCTCAAGTTTTCCTATTATGGGTCCGAAGTGGACAAGACAAGACCCTAACCTGATTCATATATATCATAGAGCCCTATGGGATTCTGAATTTCATTTACATTTTACAAAATTGGCCATGGAGTTATGTTGCCCATTTATCATATTATTTTTAATGAGAGAATTCTTAGAATTTCCAAGGAATCCAGTGCTGATATTTTACCCGTAGCCCGATGGTTTGGTGAGGAAAAATTTACTTATATAAAAGTTTTTGGGAGTTTGTCTTCTCCTCATGTCCTACCATACTACGTCCCAAATAAAATTTTGGCAAGAGAAATCGCATACCAAAATCTTGTAAGTGGTATAACTAAGAAAATCAGAGATTCCAAGAAAGTTATCTGGCCTACCTTCCCAATTTAGTGTGGTACTTTTGCCCTTTTTGACATAGGTCATGCAGCTAAAGAAATTCCAAATATTACTTCATTGAAGCTGGCTTTAATGCCAGGAAGACAATATGATCCAAATAAAAGTTATGTTTGATGATTTATTTGAAGGTGTAGAGAAGTTTGTAGATGTGTTAAGAACTACATCAAATAAGCTCAGTGTGGCAGATCTTAAATCTTTTCAACAACACAGAAAAAAGAGGTTAGAAATAGTCCCATTGGACTTGTTACAAATGGAAGATGTCAAAAGACAAGCTCCCAGCATCAGTTTAGACGATGAAGCTAAATACATGTCAAAAGATGAATCACAAGAAAAGTCAATTCGAGATTCAGAACATTCACAACATCAGTTTAGACGATGAAGCTAAATACATGTCAGAAGATGAGTCACAAGAAAAGTCAATTTGAGATTCAGAACATTCACAACATCAGTGTCAGAGCTCAGATCATTCTGATAATGAATCTGAGAACAAAAATGAAACCCCTGAGAAGATAATTGAAAAAGTAATTAAAGGAATCAATATGAAAACTCAGGAAGAGATTTATGGAGATGGATCATCTTCAAAAGAAGTTCAAGATGTTCATACTACACCTGAGCTGACAGTAAAAAATCAAGCAAAGGATTTAAAGGTAGAATGGACAAAATTTACTAAATCACTGGAGACACCGCCACCACCAAAGCCTAATCTTGAAGGATCGACAAGTTTTCAAATTCCTGAGCAAACCCAAAATATAGTAGAAACTGCAATGCCACTACAACAGGTACCAGAGGATCAAGAACAAGAGATCATCCCAACCTACCCAACACAAGAAATCATTTTGAAAATTGAGGAAATACCTCCATTAGATGTTTTCTACAACCTAAGTCACAAAGTTGTAGTCAAGAGAAGGAAGAGAAGAATAATTGATGAAACAATGATTTCTCTTTACAATGAATTAGTGGATGTTGTTTGGAAAGACTCTTTGGCCAATCCTATTGAACATCTTACTAAAATATCACAATTTTTTGGTGCATATGCAACTGCTACAATTGATAAAGCAGAAGAAGTGAAACATCTTCTCAAACAAAAGAAAGATAAAGTCCAAGAATTGGAAAGACAACTAGAACAGGAAAAGCTCAATGCCAATAAGCAAATTGAGATGAAAATGTCACAGTTCCAAAAGGACTTTGAAAGATTAAAATTGCAACACCAAATACAGATTTCAAAGAAAGAAACACAGATAGAGGCATCGATGAATAAGCTGAAGAGTCAACCTCAAACAGAGTAGTTTATAAAAGAGGCACATGAATGGAATGGAAAATTGAAGCAACAACATGAAACTTTTTGTCACCAAATCTTAGCTACCAATTCATATTGTGATACAAGCAAGATTTTGATTCAACAAGTGGAAAACAAGAGACTGGAATGTGAAAAGGTTCAAAAGAAAATTTCTAAGTTCATCGTATGGCAAGAATCTGATATAGGAAAGAAATATGATCTCCCCAAAATTGACAAGTTTCACAAAGATATTGTATTTAAAGACTGGGAAATGCAGTTAAGACAGGCAGAGAAGGCAACATCAAAGGCAACAAATCTAACAAATAAGATCAACGAATATGTTAATGGACAACTTTTAAATTCTGAACTTATCAAAGTATCTACAGTCGATGTGCTCCCAGAGCTTTAACTACTAGAAAAACAGTGGAAAGAAAGTGCAGAGACACAAGAAAAAGCTATTAAAAAGATAACTAAGTTAGATCAAGAAAATTACTGGAATTTTCTGATCAAACCACATCATCAATGCCTGACTCTACAATCATTAACAGATTCTACTAAGAAATCGTTGCCAACACTTTCAAATGTCATGTTTAAAGGCTAGGTCATATCCAGGATCACACAGCCAGCTCATCTGAAGCCGATGGTAGATATTTTCCATCTCATAAATCAAATGGGAAAATAATATTAGCCCACCTAAGCATATTTTTATTTTTATTTCTAGATTGTGGTTTAAGTTTACTCATTACGAGGAAGGTTGTTTGAAACCTCCTCAAATTTTTATGTAATAATATATTTTAGAGATATTTAGTTTAGTATTTAAACCCTTCTCATGCATTTAGAGAAGGGTCCATAAATTTGTCAAAAACATTTGGAAAGGAATGCACTTTTGTATGTTTGTGAATGCCTTGATGAATTAATGGAACATAGTCTGTTTTCTTTTGATATTGAAGCTATTTAACTGAAGTTGCACTTTTTTACTCACTGAATTTATTTAACATGAAGAGGAGAAGAATAATACTATCAGTTTGAATGAATAGAACCTCGTATATATGGTATTTATACACATTATATTAAGTTTTTCTTTTTGAATTGACAACCATCTTTTATCTGTATTATTTATGAATGTTGTTATCATAAGTAAATGTTAAATGCACTTTTGTACTGATATTTATTTATGGTTACTTATCTCATATATGATCAAACTTATGAATGTGATATTTTGTCAAAATAATTATTTTTACATGATTTTCATCTCTTTCAACTATTGAATAATATTTATTACCAATTATTGAAAGATATATTTCTAGATCGCATTAAAGAATGAATACTCTCAGGTATATAGTAGAATAGATATTTAGTCATTGCATATGACAGATTAAATCATTTTCCATTTGCATGTTCTAAAAAAACACATCGACATTATCCTTATTGGGAAACTAGTCCATTTATCCCCAGTCGAAGCCATTACACCAAGCAGAAAAGGACTTGCTCTAAGGTCCGGATTGAGTGGTTTTCCCCCATGTTGTTGCAATGGAATTCCGAGGCTTCAACATACTAATGAAACAAAAAAATTCAACACATTCTCTATTGATGACATTATAATTTGTTTACAAAATGCATAAGAAAACATTGAATTTTCGCAGTTGGAGTCTCAACTACAACAGTATGTGTTAGAACAGAAAATACATAATTATGAATTTGATCTTGTTTAGAATAATCCCCTTTTGTAGTCTGAAGTTGACTTCCATCCACTGTCAAAAAGTGATAAAATTAGTAACATTGAGGTTGACTCCCATCATGTGCCCATGTCAGAAGCATATTTGCATGCAAATGAAGAAATTCAGTCTTCACTTCTCACGCCCATCATCAAACCTTGGGATGAGCTTGTCACTAATAAGCACAAAAATGGTCTTGTATATAACAAGGATGTTTCCTTTCATATTACATATTAATCAAAGCCCATTAAGTTTCAGAGTGCTGGATTTCTTCATGACAATTCACCTTCTGATGTTCCAGATTCTTCTCCTCCACAACAACAGGTTGTGAAATGCCAACATTGTGACAAATTTGGCCATATGAAATATCACAGTTTTGATATTCACTCGTGCAAGCATTATGGTCAACACACTCATTCTCCACACAAACGTTTCAGAAACAAGCCTCCTGCAAGAAAAAATGTTACTCTTGGATGTATCGCTTCTTGAAAATGGGCTTCAAAAACCAAGAAAATATTCAGTCATATTTCAGAATCTCTTCTAGAGTATTAAAAAGTCATGCAATTGAGTTTTATCCATATTCTCACCTTCTATCTGACAGGAGGGAAGTGTAAGTCATCTACAAGCTTCAAATCCACATCAAGCGAGTCTGAGCCACAACTTGACATACTAGATTCAGAGTTGTAGCCAGAGATAGAGATGTCCTTGAGCATGCCATTGGTTGGTGGTCAACCTTAAACCATCTATGCGGGGTTGAGACCTCCCTTTTTAGGTTGAGCTTCTCCCTCTTAAAATAATCGGAGACATTTCCTCTAGCAAAAGACTTCAGCTTCTTACCAGTTTTGGAAGAATTTCAAGAATTTCATTAAGCATTCCAAAGTTGGTGGTCATCCTTAAACCACTGTAGGTTGAGACCTCCCTTTTCAGGGTTAGGTTCTCCCTTTTTATGTAGGTTGTATACCTCCCTTCTTCCAGTTTGAAGGTCTCCCTCTTCAAAGCATCAATGAGCACTTCCTATAGCACAACACCTCAACTTCTTTCTAGATTTGGAAGAGTTCTAGGAATTTCACTAAGCGTTCCATTGTTGGTGGTCATCCTTAAACCACCACCTTATGCCAAAATTTCAAAGAGCACATTCAACTTAGTGCTTCCATGCATTTTTTTCACATTCTATATTACATCTCTCTTCTTGGACTCATACATACCCCTTCGGATTAAAGGGGGGAATGTTGGACACCTAATATGCTAAGGGTTAAGGTGTGGAATTTGGACAGTCAAAGGGAGTCCAAGAGATGTTGGAAGATGAATCCAACAGTCACAAGAAATTATTATAAATGTACATCTATGTTAATAGTAAATGCAATTCATTTTTTTTATCATTCTGTTGAAGTCCCAAAAATCGGGTCTTACAACAAGGGGGATACCCACCCGGTCCAGACCTTGGTTAGCAGTTCTTTTTCCGTTTGGTGTAGTGGGTCCGACTGGGGATGATGGGACCAGTTTCCCAATATGTGTGTGTGTGTTTTGAGAATTGATATTTCTTTCCTAAAGTTCCTAAGTGAAATGCTATTATCCTATTTCTAATCTAATAACATGCAAATTGTATTCTAATTTAAACAGAAATATCTAATTCTAAACTAACCCGGGATGTAATCTTTCTATTTATGTGATCTAAAATGATTTTGAATAACAATTGATAAGAAAGATCATTCAACTGTTATAAGAAAAAAATTCAATAAAGATAAACCATTTCATATAAAAAGTTAGATGAAACAGTTGTGAAAAACATATCGCATAATAAGCTATTCATACATTAAGCATAAATAAATAGCTATCACCGTACAAAAGTGCCAACTGATAACTCAAGCATTCAAACATCAATATATAAATAACTGAACATGAATATTACTTTAACACAGGGACAGAAATAGTTAAGAGATAAAAGTACCATTTATAACTAGTTCTACTCATGAGCTAGAAGCAATAATGACTTATCTCTTCTTAATCCAACATCCACTAGGAGTACAGAAGTGCAACATCAATAGCAGATATTAAACGCAGCTATCAATAAATCCTGTTCTATTCATTTATCAAAACCTCCTCTGAGGGTGCAAAACTGCATGTTCTGAGGACAAGTTTTTGACAAATTTCAGGACCCTTCTCTAAATGCATGAGAAGGGTTTAAATACTACTAACTAAATCTAAAAATAACTTATTACAAAAAATGTAGGATACGGTTTAAATGACCGTCCTTTTTCTAGGCAAAAATAAAGTAAAACTAATACTAAATCTAAAATTTAAAACTATCAACTAACTACTTATGAATCTGATCTTTGAGTTTGCAAGCATTCAACATCGATTTGAGAAGAACAGGTTGGCCAACTTCATATTTTAACTGCCCTGTGAAAACGACATCGGCAAGTGCTGGTGCTATCTTCTCAGCAGAATTAATGATACAATTGAGAGCCATGCATTGACTGTGTGGCTTTACCAGACATGCCCAGTAAGAATCCCAATTTAACCTTGTTAATCCTTTAATAGATTGTGCCTTTTCTTCAGCTTTTTGTTTCCACTCTGTTTGCAGTTGTTGTGCTTGTGGTAGGTATCCTGGAGTAGTTTCTGAAATTAAATTTTCCTTGTGCAAATTTTCATTTACACAATCAATGATATTGCTTGCTGCTGTAGCCACTTCTTCCACTGATTGTTCTACATTCTTAATCTATGTATCCCAATTATTGAAGAGCATCTCTTTATGACTGTCATTGATGATTGGTGCTCCTGCCCTTTTTCCTTCCTCTGTCTTTTGCCAAGCCAGATAGTCAGTAACTCTTTCATTAGTTAAATCATAATCATGTCGTAATTTTACGACATTATTAGTGATTTTATCACTTTCTTCACAAAAAGAGTTCCATTGTGAGATTTTCTGGCATAATATATCTTGTTGTTGCAGTAGTTGTTTATTCAAGGAAACAGACTCTGTAATAAATTATGTGATCTTGGATTCATCTTTGTGCATCTCTTGCTTAATCTGTATTTGTTTCTCTTTCTCAGCCAAATTATTCTCATATCCAACTTTCATTTGTTAGCATTGGCCTGTTGTAATTGTTGTTGCCGAACCTGTATTTGATCTTCATTTTCATTCAATAATTGCCTTACCTCAGATGCTTTTTCGATGGCTGCAGAGGCATATGCTCCTGTAATCTGAGATAATTTAGTAAGATTTTCAGTTGGATTAGTAGTAGGATCTTTCCATAAAACATCCAATTGTTCTGCCTCAGTAGAGATTACACTTTCTAGTTTCCTCTTCTTCCTTTGTTTTCTTACTACTGCTTTATGTTGTGGACTATAGAATATATCCAGAGGAGGATTTTCCTCTATTTTGAGCATCAGCTCAGAGGATGGAGTAATGGGGATATGTTCTGTTTCTGTGACATTGACACTTATTCCTGTAACTAAACCTTTTACTGTCTGTACATTACTTACAAGAGTCTGTGTGTTCTGTCCTTCAACGTTAATCAATTCATTAAATGTTTCCCATTCCTTATCCAATTCAGTTCTGATGGATGGTTGCTTTACAATGAGAGGGGGAAGATTTAATTGTGGAGTGGTTGAAATCTGTTGCTGAGAGAGTTCTTTTGATTGGGTAGTATCCTTTATTGACCCTTCACTTTTATCCTAATCATTATCAAACTTTTTAGAGTGTTCAAAGGTTTCTTTTTCGGACTTTGACTTAGATTTGTCTGAAGCTGAACTCCCACTTAGACTAACACTAGGAGTTGGTTCCCTTAAGGGTTCCAAACACAATTTATCCAAAGGAATAATGGTCAAATTCCTTTCTCTGTACATCTTAAACTCTTGGAATTCTTCTAGAGAAAACTGTGTTTGAGCTGAATGTAGAATCTCTTTAAATGTGCATTTTCCTTGAAACATATCATCAAACAAATCATCTTCTTTAGCAAATATTCTCACCTTGACTGTAGTGGTGAAATCCTTAACAACATTATACGAGTCGAATAGCCTTCTTGAAAACTTGAATAATTGTAAACATGTAATAGTGTTTACTTCCTTAAATGCATGACCAACATCAAATAATGAAAATGCTCCGCAGGGCACAGGAAATTGTGGCCAGATGGCCTTCTTTTTATCTTTTAAATCTTTGGTCAAACCTCCCTCTCCACAGGTTTGATATGCAATTTCCCGAACCAGGAGTTTATTCGGAACATACAAAGGTAAAACATGAGGAGAAACAGAGCTTCCAAAAACCCTAACATAGGTAAACAATTCTTCTCCAAACCATCTTGCGACAGGGAGCATGTCTACTTCTGCTTCAGGAGAAAATCTTGGAGCATCCTTATTATACAACATTCTGTACAGTGGTAACATAATGCCATGGAAAATCTTGTAAAAATGGGGAATGAACTTTGAATCCCACAATTCCTTGTGATAAACATGAATGGGTAGGGGATCTTGAATTGTCCATTGACAACCCATTAAAGGAAACTTAGAAACAAAGCAGATTGAATCCATTACATAAGCAGCTAAGTAAAAAGGAGGATAAATCCTCTGAGAGACAGTTTGTTTAGACAGATAATTGAAAATAGCCGTGGCTAAGTTATCAGACAAAATCTTAGCCCAATCCACAATGGTAGCATTAACAACAGCATTTAACAACGGTAGCCATTCAGGTGAAAACTTATTAATGTCAGGCTTTCCAAAAAATCCTACATAGCATAGCAGCAGCGAAACAATACGAAGAAGTGAGAGAACCAATACTGTACATATCGTGTTTATCTTTCTTCAGTGGTTCGTCTCTTCTAGACCATTCCTTGGTGCATTCCGCTAGGTTTGCATTTTCTTTAGCAAACTTCTCCATAAACTGTTTGTTGTAAGTTACCTGTGGCTCCGGCAAATGATACATAAGCCTTAAATCTTCTGGAGTGAATGAGCCAATGAGCTCTTGCCCTTGAGTCTTGAACTGTCTGTCTGTAATATCAGTGCTATCCAGCACCCATTTCACCATGTCTGTATATGGGAGAATTTTCGGTCTTGCTGCTATCCGGTGCAAAAATGAACAAGTTAACTCTGTAAGAGATGTTTAAGAAGAATCACTTGATCCCGCAGTAGCCGAAACATTCATTACTCTGGGGTTCTCCTCTTCAAGCAAATTGTGCATGCCATCCCAAGTGGTGATACCAGCGTCTTTGTTGCAGGCGGTGTCTGTGTAAAATGATGCCATCTCTTTATTTTCAGAACTCAGAGCTTTGTCTTTCTTTCCCATAATACTCTGAATACCGCTTTGTACAGTCCTTTGTTCTTCGCGCCTGCAGTTTACGAATTAAGTGAAAATAATGATATGAGAAAGGTGACGGGATAGTTTTAAACGCTGAAGGCGTATAAAATATACCATCTTACGTGAAATAACTCTTTAATCAAAACAAAACCATTTTTCATTAATGAGTGACAATCAATTCATTGATTAAACATTAAAGCGCATAACGGAGTCTTGATTTATGGAGAGTTTTTTCGTACAACGAGCCTCAAAAGTTTGTGATAAGGCGATCTGCGATTTTCTTCGCAATATCGCAATATCGCAAATCGCAATTTCGCAAATTGCAATTGTAATATCATAATAGCGCCACATCGTATCATCGCAAAATCACAAAATCGCAATATCGCAGATCGTAATCTCTAAAAATTGCCATAGCGCAGTATTGTATCATTGCGAGATCGCCATATCGTAATATCGCAAAATCGCAGAATAGAACATATGACAAACATCCGTTAGTGTATTTTCTGCGAAATGCGATTTGCGATATATGTTATCGCACATCGGTGTTTTGAGGTTTCTCAGCATAAAATATGACATCTGAAACTTGTGATGCGATGAATTTTCTTTTAGCGCGTAGTTTCTCATCAAACTTTTAAAATTCCGCTCGTAAAGATGCATTCATTCTCCTATTGTGATGCGATATTCCTCAAAGAATGATTTTATTTAATACTATCATAAAACTTAAGTCTTTTTAAAGATTTTCTAAGGAATTTCCCTAAGTTTATGATAGTAAGTTTTTTGAAAAAGGAAAACGAACACTAATTAACTTTTTTGGATTTTTTGACTAGGGGTCCCCACTTATTTAGTATTATCACTAATACTAAATAAGAGGGGGGTTTTTGCTGGCCACAACAATTGGCGATTCACTTGGAAGAACCAGTTATCTCTGTTTTTTCTTTTGAATTTTCTAGACTTCCAAAACAGAAAATTTTCCAGACAATCAAACTTTATTATAAAAAGACAAAGTACATTATGCTTTTATCTATTAATGATATTTCATTTCTTCTATATTCAATTTTGACTATTCATTTCCTCAAGCTAGTCTTTGTATCTACATCAGTGATTACTTGGTTTATAAAGATAAAAACAAAGACTTCTCTGTAAATCAGTTATATATATGCTCATTTGTCGTAGGTAGAGCCACTGCTGCCAGCAGACGTCTATAGCCTCGACAAGGTTGCCTGTTACCCAGCAATGATCTTGTGTCCTACTTAGAGAAATATACAATTTTCAAAGAGAAATCAATATTCACACTTATTGCTTTTATTTTTCTTTTTTATTCTTAAAGAACAATGTCTTGGTTTGGTAGCCAATTTATGACAATGCCATTCACTTGATTTATAACTTTGCTGAACAAGCTGGCTTGTGATGAGACTCCTTGTCTTTTGATTGCAATAATCTTGAGTCATTGCCCTGTTATGGTATGTAGTATTGGCAAAGTCAGCAAGCTATAATATCTATGATCATGATAAGTCGGCTCGTGATGAGACCTCTTACTCTTTAAGTTAAAGTGTATCATTGGATTATTCCCTGAACGTTGTAATTTCCTAGGTGGGGAGGAAGTCATTGTTTCTTTAAGATAGCTCTGGACGAAAATGGTGGAGTTTTTTGGAAAGAACTTTTCTACAGAGAATCTTCATTTTGTTATTGATACCTTTCATTAGACTGATATAAAACATTTTCCTGCTAGAGGTTGTTTTTTATCAAAATTTACAAAGTTGAAATTAGTATCATTTCTAGGCTAAAGCTTTTAACTGTATCTTTAAATAATAATGATCAATTTTCTAAAAGAATTCTATTTATACAAGTGTATCCTTTTCGTGAATTCCAAATGTAACCATTAACAACTGGTTTTATTATGAAAGTAAAGAAAACTAATATATAGAATAGAAGAATAATCTCCTATGGAAAATATTTTTTGAGGATCTATCCATTAATAGGTAAAGACTCACTTTTTCTTGTTAAATCCTGCAACATAAAAGTAGATGGACCTATGATTTCTGCAATTTGGAAAGGACCAAACCACATTCGTTGAAATTTCGTATGTTTCCCTTTTTCCTCATGAGCCTTGTCGCATTTTAAAACTAAATCTCCGACCTGAAAGTCCTTTTTGGATATCATGTTTGAATCAAAAGAAGCTTTGACTAATGCTTGGTGATGAGCATGAGTTATTTTAGCTTGTTCTCTTTGTTCTTCTAGCTTAATTATTTCTAGCTGTCTTAGTTGTAAAGAAGAAGTTGGTGTTTCATCAATGTATTGAACTAAGGCCAAAGAAGGAATTGCTAGATGAGTTGGAAGAACCACTTCTTTCCCATAAACCAAATTAAAGGGAGACGTGCCAATGGAAGTTTTCTGTGTTATCCGATCTGCCCATAAAGCATATATTAAAGACTTATGCCAATTTTTATGATTTTGATCAATGGTTCGCTTAATGATTCTGATTAAGTTTTTATTTGTGGATTCAGCTAACCCATTTCCCTGTGGATAATAATTGGCAGAGTATTTAAGTTTGAAACCTCTCTTGAGTGAAAATTCAGTCATAGCATTACCAGAAAAATATGATACATTATCAAACATTAAAGCAGAAGGTAAACCAAACCTGGTGATTATGAATTGATCTATGAATTCGATGATATTTTCAGCATTAGCAGTCTTGAGAGGTACTGCTTCTACCCATTTAGTGAAATAATCAGTTGCTGTAATGATATACCTATGTTGCTTAGAAGAGTGAGGAACGATCTCACCTATTATGTCCAATCCCCATTGATCAAAAGGCTGTTCAATGTTGACTGGTTGTAACAGCAATGATGGTTTCTTTTGTCTTCCAGCAACGGTTTGACAAACTTGACATTTCCTGACGTAGTTATGTGAATCTTTGAATAATGTGGGCCAATCATAGCCTGCGTGAAGGCTTTTATGTGCAGTAGTATCTCCAGCATAATGTCCACCTGCCAGCCCATCGTGAAGTTCCTGTAAGACTTTTTCAGCTTCAGATTTCTCCAGACATCTAAGGAGAATAGAATCATAATTCATTCTAAAAAGAACATCACCCACACGCTGATATTGCTTAGCTTTCAACTTTAGAGCTCTTTTCTTGGTATAATCGAGATTTGGAGGAGCATATCCATTCTTCAAATAAAATATGATATCAGCATATAATGATTCAACATCGTTTAGGCTTACCTCAGACATTTGTATCTCTTCAGCTAGTTTTTCAGAAATAAGCGATGCTCCAGCTAATATTTTGCAAAAGCCTTGACCTCTTACGATATTTGCTGGTTTTATTTCTACATCATATTCTTGTAAGGCAGTAACCCAATTAGCTCTTTTCTCACCCACATCTTTCTGTGCTAAAAGATTTATTACCGCTGGAAACGGTACTATGATTTTTGTATGGGTTTTAAGTAGAAAGGGTCTGAAATATTTAATCGTTTTGAAAACAACATAAGCTTGCTTCTCTACATCTGAATAATTCAACTCAGCTCCTTGTAAATTTGAATTGAAAAAAGCAATTGGAGCTTCTGCCTTGTCTTTGTTTGCTTGAGTGAGTATCGCAGCATAAGATTTATCAGAGGCAAATGTATACAAAATAAAAGGATCGGAAAAATTTGGAGTTGCTAAAGATAGAGCATTAACAATTGCTTGTTTGATCAGATTGAATGCCTCATATTCATTTTGGCCCCATTTGAAGTTTGAATTCTTTTTAATCATTGCTTGTAAAAGAGATACAATTCTTGAAAAATCTGGGACAAATCTCTTTACAAAATTAATCTGGCCAAGGAAAGATTGCATAGCTTTCTTATTGTGAGGTAAAGATATTTCAGAAATCTCCTTGATTCTATCAGGATCAATATGAATTCCAGATTTTGACACTATGAATCCAAGAAGTTTTCCTTCACTTAATGCAAAAAAGGATTTTTTCGGGTTAAGTGAAATTCCATACTTTTGACAACGTTGGAAGATCTGCTTCAAATCTTTAAGATGATTACTTCGTTTTTTGGAATATACAGTTATATCATCCAAATAGATTACCACTGATTTGTTAACCAATCCCTTAAAAGCTATGTCCATGGCTCTCTGAAATGTGGCACCAGCATTGATCAGACCAAAAGGCATCTTTTGATATGCATAAGTGCCCCATTTGGTTCTAAATGTAGTTTTCAATTGATCATCAGGATGGACCAATACTTGGTTGTAACCAGAGAAACCATCTAGAAAAGACATTAATTATGATCCTGCGACTGCTTGTAATATTTGCTCCATAGGAGGCAAAGGAAAATATTTTTTTGGCAGGCTTTGTTAAGGTTTTGAAAGTCAATACAAATTCTAATGTCTCTGTTCTTCTTTCTAACAGGTACCATATTGGAAACCCATTTAGAATGTCGGACAGGAAAAATAATCTTGGCTTTCAATAACTTATTGAGTTTAGACTTAATCTGATTTTCTAGATTGGGATGGATCTTTCTCAACTTTTGTTGGACAGGTTTTTCATCATTTATCATTGGGATAGTATGTTGGATTATAGAAGTGTCATAAGTTTTGAGTTCATCGTAGTTCCAAGAAAAGACACTTTTATATTGTTTTTAAAAGACGAACATACGCTAATTTTTCTTCAGAAGCTAAGCCGAGGCCTAGGTTGATATTCTGTGGTTTGGTATCAGTTCCTAGATTTACTAATTCATAATTCAAAGTTGAACTTTGTAATTTTGAATTAGTAGATCTTTTGAATCAATCTTTCAAATCATAAAGGTCTTCTTACTTGACTACTGACTTTGGCATAGCATTATTAGTGCTATTTATTTGTTTGTCATGTTGGTCCTCATTAATTATCTGATTAGTGTAAGATCCTTCAGATGTGAGAAAACTTACAATATCAGGATCATCGTTGAAAATCCTCCAATTGGTAATGTTATCAAGAATCGAAGGTCTAAATATTAATTCGATTGAAAATCGATCAGGGCTAAAGTCTTCTGAAGGAATGAGTTTGGAAGCTACATTAGCTAGGAGGTCTGCACTAGAATTTTGCATTGTAGGAATTGATGAAATATTAAATGCTATAAAATGTTCAGTCAGATCTTGAACTAAAGATTGATAATGCTTTAAATGACCTGATAAACAATGTATAGTATTGCGTACCTGTTTAATTACAATTTCAGAATCTCCGAAAACTTGTAGATATTTGATGTCTAATCCGATTGCTTTATATAATCCTTGGACTAAAGCCTCGTATTCTGCGGTGTTATTAGTGCAATCGAATTCGAGTCTGCAAGTTAACATAATTTTGTTTCCCTCTGGACTAACCAACGCGCACCCTGCTCCTGCTCCTTCACTAGACTTAGAACCATCAAAAAATAACTTCCAAAATAAAGATTTATTTACAGGAGTATCTACAAAATTAATGCATTTAGAACTATCTGTTTGAGAAAAAATTTCTATCTGAGATAAAACAGAATGTTCTAAGTAAGGTGAAGTATGAGCATTGAAATTTCCTAAGAAAGAATCAACTAGATAATTGCCAATAATATTATTGCTATATGCAACCAGTTCATTTTCTCCTTCCAATTCTGTTACGATATATTTCTGATGCCTTTCTCGTTCAACCTTTATCTGATTTGGTTTACCATTGTAAGGAAGCCACATGTGGGACCAATTAGTTGCAAAGTATCCATGAAGTTTTTCTGACCAATCTCTGCTGAGAATTAAGCCATAAAATTTTGGAATATCCACAACTAAAATATCAATAACTTGACATACCTTTGGATTCGATGACAGCCTTATGGTAACCTGATTTAATTCGCCAATCAATTCAACTTGCGATCGATCTAGCTGGACTATGCGCACAACAGACTTTTGTGGTTGAATGTTCAACTTTGCACATACTGATTTTGGTAGAATATTAGATGAAGCTCCAGAATCCACTAAACAATTATGCAAATTTTTATTGAAAACTTCATAAGTAAGAAGAAATGGAGGAGTATGAGATCTTGACCTTCCTCCAATTAAAGCGATATTTTCTAGATCAACTTTGCTAATCACATTAGTTGGAGGTCTTCCCATCTCGTTGGAAGCTTGAGAAATTACAGGATCGGGCAAAGGTTTTTCTCGTACATGTAATTCTTTCAAAAGTACCTTTTGCTGGTGTTTTAATTTGCTCAATTCATAAAAAGTGATGTTAGCCCTAGTATTCTTCATATCCTCTATGATATTATACTCCATTTCATCTGAAACAATCAGTGTTTTAGATGGAATTGATGAATCTGTTTGGACTGGGCTAGGTTGAATTGCTTTTGATGTTGTTTTCTTGGGTGCAACTTTATCCTTAGTCATTGAGCTTGTGCTCTTTGGCTTAGGAGTAGGTTGAGGAGGATCAAGTTGATTTCTACTTCGAGTGCTAACCGGGGATGCTTCTTGATCTTCCTCATCTGGGAGGATGAAATCCCACATACCTTGTACTTCTACAACTTCTTCTTCATCGGTAGTTTCTTCAGTAGCAGTTTCCTCTTCTTCTTCTTCTGATTCAGCATTAGTAATCACATTTGGTGGCTTTGGATCAGTTGAAGGATTTCTTCTAAAAGGCTTGAAAGATTTTTTAGAAGATGTTTCTGCCACTTGTTTCTTAATGTCAACCATTTCGTTAGACATGGTTTTCAAAACTTTCTGCAATCCTTCTAAATCAAATGGATCTTTCGATTGTTTTTTCTTGGGATCTTCCTTAAAAGTAACTTTCCTGGATTTTCGTTCCTCTATCGCGTTTTTCTTTTCTAGGGCTATGAAATGTTTCTGTACCGCTATTGTTTCCTTCATATTTTCTGCTAAAGTTGTTTTGTTAGCCCTATCAATGAAGATTGCTATGTTTGATGGTAAAGCAGAGATGTACCATTCACTTCGCACTTATTCACTAGGCTTGGAAGTAGTAGGAATTT
Organism: Pinus albicaulis; assembly: GCA_034641835.2. Lineage (NCBI taxonomy): Eukaryota > Viridiplantae > Streptophyta > Pinopsida > Pinales > Pinaceae > Pinus > Pinus albicaulis. Next base: position 1,109,076,059 of record CM076570.1, on the reverse strand, counting down.
TGTTTAACAGTTTATTGAAACGTGAGTTAAAATCCTTGATAGGTTCTTTTGACTCAGCTCTAAGATTAGACAAATCATTGATCAACGTTGCTGTAGACCTGTCATCACCAAACTTAGTCAAAAATTGATCTTGGAAAATATCCCAACTAGTGATAGATCCAGATGGTAATGAGAAATACCATGATCCGGCTGCTCCTTGTAGAGTATAGGGAAAAAGTAGGACAACAACATCTTCATTAATAACTCCATTGAGATTTATGGACAACATAAAGTTGTTTATATGTTCTTCTGCTAGCATGCCTGCTTCAGGATTAAACTTAGGCAGTCATTTTTCAGGATGGGCTGGTAATTGACTCAAGGGTGCAGGCATCAAGACTGCCCCTGGATTATTCCATGGCATTTGGGCCGTCGCTGAACTACTAACGGAGGAAAGTGCAGAAGATGATCCCTGTGATTGGGAAGATGAGGATATTATAATTACAAATGATTGAGAAGGTGATGTGGAAGTTCCAGTGGAGTGAGGGACAATGGTCTGAAGTGGAGGGGTGGATGGTTGAATTCGCGGTGAAGAGGTTGAGATGGATGATGATGATGAAAGAGTCTCGCTATCAGACCCTTTAGGTGATTTCCTTGCTCTCTTTCTTGTAGGTAGAGGTAACTCAGTTGGCTGAATGCCAAGCTTCTCGCTCTGTAATCTAGTAAGAGGATGAGAAGGATTATATTGCGAAGTCACATTGCCTTGAGATTTATCAGATCTTTGAGGTGATATTGAAAATCGTTGAAGTTTATGAATCAAGGATTCAACTTTAGGAGGTTCAATAGCAGATTCTTCTGAAAAGTCAGGGTTTGTGGCAGTGGCTGTTATTCTTTCGACTTCTAGCTCTAGATTTAAAAACTCTATGTGCGATGGAGAAGTCGGAGAAGATGGTGAGGGCAATTTACTCTCAGAATGGTATTTGGATTTTGACTTACTTGCCATTCATAGTTCGGAGGTTCAAGCCCTCCTTCTAGCGCCAAATATGTTGAAGCCCCGAAAATCGGGTCTTACAACAAGGGGGATACCCACCCGGTCTGGACCTTGGTTAGCAGTTCCTTTTCCGTTTGGTGTAGTGGGTCCGACTGGGGATGATGGGACCAATTTACCAATATGTGTGTGTGTTTTGAGAATTGATATTTCTTTCCTAAAGTTCCTAAGTGAAATGCTTTTATCCTATTTCTAATCTAATAACATGCAAATTGTATTCTAATTTAAACAGAAATATCTAATTCTAAACTAACCCGGGATGTAATCTTTTTATTTATGCGATCTAAAATGATTTCGAATAACAATTGGTAATAAAGATCATTCAACTGTTATAAGAAAAGAATTCAATAAAGATAAACCATTTCATATAAAAAGTTAGATGAAACAGTTGTGAAAAACATATCGCATAATAAGCTATTCATATATTAAGCATAAATAAATAGCTATCACCGTACAAAAGTGCCCAATGATAACTCAAGCATTCAAACATCAATATATAAATAACTGAATATGAATATTATTTTAACACAGGGGCAAAGATAGTTAAGAGATAAAAGTACCATTTATAACTAGTTCTACTCATGAGCTAGAAGTAATAATGACTTATCTCTTCTTAATCCAACATCCACTAAGAGTACAGAAGTGCAACATCAGTAGCAGATATTAAACGCAGATATCAATAAATCCTGTTCCATTCATTTATCAAAACCTCCTCTGAGGGTGCAAAAGTGCATGTTCTGAGGACAAGTTTTGACAAATTTCAGGACCCTTCTCTAAATGCATGGGAAGGGTTTAAATACTACTAACTAAATCTAAAAATAACTTATTACAAAAAATGTAGGATACGGTTTAAATGACCGTCCTTTTTCTAGGAAAAAATAAAGTAAAACTAATAATAAATCTAAAATTTAAAACTATCAACTAACTACTTATGAATCTGATCTTTGAGTTTGCAAGCATTCAACATCGATTTGAGAAGAACAGGCTGGCCGATTTCAGATTTTAATTGCCCTATGAAAACGGCATCGGCAAGTGCCGGTGCTATCTTCTCGGCAGAATTAATGATACAATTGAGAGCCATGCATTGGATGTGTGGCTTTACCAGACATGCCCAGTAAGAATCCCAATTTAACTTTGTTAATCCTTTAATAGATTCTGCCTTTTCTTCAGCTTTCTGTTTCCACTCTGTTTGCAGTTGTTGTGCTTGTGGTAGGTATCCTGGAGTAGTTTCTGAAATTAAATTTGCCTTGTGCAAATTTTCATTTACACAATCAATGATATTGCTTGCTGCTGTAACCACTTCTTCCGCTGCTTGTTCCGCATTCTTAATCTGTGTATCCCAATTATTGAAGAGCATTTCTTTATGACTGTCATTGATGATTGATGCTCCTGCCTTTTTTCCTTCTTCTGTCTTTTGCCAAGCCAAATAGTCAGTAACTCTTTCATTAGTTAAATCATAATCATGTCGTAATTCTACGACATGATTAGTGATTTTATCACTTTCTTCACAAACAGAGTTCCATTGTGAGATTTTCTGGCATAATATATCTTGTTATTGCAGTAGTTGTTTATTCAAGGAAACAGAGTCTGTAATAAATTCTGTGATCTTAGGTTCATCTTTGTGCATCTCTTGCTTAATCTATATTTGTTTCTCTTTCTCAGCCAAATTATTCTGATATCCAACTTTCATTTGTTGAAACTCTTGCTGTAATTTTTCAAGTTGTATCTGTGCTTCACTGTTAGCATTGGCCTGTTGTAATTGTTGTTGCAGAACTTGTATTTGATCTTCTTTTTCATTCAATAATTGCCTTACCTCGGATGCTTTGTCGATGGCTGCAGAGGCATATGCTCCTGTAATCTGAGATAATTTAGTAAGATTTTCAGTCGGATTAGTAGTAAGATCTTTCCATAAATCATCCAATTGTTCTGCCTCAGTAGAGATTACACTTTCTAGTTTCCTCTTCTTCCTTTGTTTTCTTACTACTTCTTTATGTTGTGGACTATAGAATATATCCAGAGGAGGAATTTCCTCTATTTTGAGCATCAGCTCAAAGGATGGAGTAATGGGGATATGTTCTGTTTCTGTGACATTGGCACTTATTCCTGTAACTAAACCTTTTACTGTCTGTACATTACTTACAGGAGTCTGTGTGTTCTGTCCTTCAACGTTAATCAATTCATTAAATGTTTCCCATTCCTTATCCAATTCAGTTCTGATGGATGGTTGCTGTACAATGAGAGGGGGAAGATTTAACTGCGGAGTGGTTGAAATATGTTGCTGAGAGAGTTCTTTTGATTGGGAAATATCCTTTATTGACCCTTCACTTTTATCCTGATCATTATCAGACTTTTTAGAGTGTTCAGAGGTTTCTTTTTCGGACTTTCTTATATTTGTCTGAAGCTGAACTCCCACTTAGACTAACACTAGGAGTTGGTTCCCTTAAGGGTTCCAAACACAATTTATCCAAAGGAATAGTGGTCAAACTCCTTTCTCTGTACATCTTAAACTCTTGGAATTCTTCTAGAGAAAAATGTGTTTGAGCTGAATGTAGAATCTCTTTAAATGTGCATTTTCCTTGAAACATATCATCAAACAAATCATCTTATTTAGCAAATATTCTCACCTTGACTGTAGTGGTGAAATCCTTAACAACATTATACGAGTCGAATAGCCTTCTTGAAAACTTGAATAATTGTAAACATGTAATATTGTTTACTTCCTTAAATGCATGACCAACATCAAATAATGAAAATGCTCCGCAGGCCACAGGAAATTGTGGCCAGATGGCCTTCTTTTTATCTTTTAAATCTTTGGTCAAACCTCCCTCTCCACATGTTTGATATGCAATTTCTCGGACCAGGAGTTTATCCGGAACATATAAAGGTAAAACATAAGGAGAAGCAGAACTTCCAAAAACACTAACATAGGTAAACAATTCTTCTCCAAACCATCTTGCGACAGGGAGCATGTCTACTTCTGCTTCAGGAGAAAATCTTGGGGCATCCTTATTATACAACATTCTGTATAGTGGTAACATAATGCCATGGAAAATCTTGTAAAAATGGGGAATGAAATTTGAATCCCACAATTCCTTGTGATAAACATGAATGGGTAGGGGATCTTGAATTGTCCACTGCCAACCCATTAAATGAAACTTAGAAACAAAGCAGATTGAATCCATTACATAAGCAGCTAAGTAAAAAGGAGGATAAATCCTCTGCGAGACAGTTCGTTTAGACCGATAATTGAAAATAGCCGTGGCTAAGTTATCAGACAAAATCTTAGCCCAATCCATAATGGTAGCATTAATAGCAGAATTTAACAACGGTAGCCATTCAAGTGAAAACTTATTAATGTTAGACTTTCCAAAAAAGCCTACATAGCATAGCAGCAGCGAAACAATACGGAGAAGTGAGAGAACCAGTACTGTACATACCGTGTTTATCTTTCTTCAGTGGTTCGTCTCTTCTAGACCATTCCTTGGTGCATTTCGCTAGGTTTGCATTTTCCTTAGCAAACTTCTCCATAAACTGTTTGTTGTAAGTTACCTGTGGCTTCGGCAAATGATACATAAGCCTTAAATCTTCTGGAGTGAATGAGCCATTGAGCTCTTGCCCCTGAGTCTTGAACTATCTCTCTGTAATATCAGTGCTATCCAGCACTCATTTCACCATATCTGTATATGGGAGAATTTTCGATCTTGCTGCTATTCGATGCAAAAATGAACAAGCTAACTCTGTAAGAGATGCTTCAGAAGAATCGCTTGATCCCGCAGTAGCCGAAACATTCATTAATCTGGGGTTCTCCTCTTCAAGCAAATTGTGCATGCCATCCCAAGTGGTGATACTAGCGTCTTTGTTGCAGGCGGTGTTTGTGTAAAATGATGCCATCTCTTTACTTTCATAACTCGGAGCTTTGTCTTTCTTTCCCATAATACTCTGAATACCGCTTTGTATAGTCCTCTGTTTTTCGCGCCTGCAGTTTACGAATTAAGTGAAAATAATGATATGAGAAAAGTGACGGGATAGTTTTAAATGCTGAAGGCGTATAAAATATACCATCTTACGTGAAATAACTCTTCAATCAAAACGAAACCATTTTTCATTAATGAGTGACAATCAATTCATTGATTAAACATTAAAGCGCATAACGGAGTCTTTATTTATGGGGAGCTTTTTCGTACAACGAGCCTCAAAAGTCTGTGATAAGGCGATCTGCGATTTGCTTCGCAATTTCGCAAATTGCAATTGTAATATCATAATAGCGCCACATCGTATCATCGCGAAATCGCAAAATCGTAATATCGCAGATCGTAATCTCTAAAAATCCCCATAGCGCAGTATTGTATCATTGCGAGATCGCCATATCGCAATATCGCAAAATCGCAGAATAGAACATATGACAAACATCCGTTAGTGTATTTTCTGCGAAATGTGATTTGCGATATATGTTATCGCACATCGGTGTTTTGAGGTTTCTCTGCATAAAATATGATATCTGAAACTTGCGATGCGATGAATTTTCTTTTAGCGCGTAGTTTCTCATCACACTTTTTAAAATTCCGCTCGTAAACTGGCATTCATTATCCTATTGCAATGCGATATTCCTCAAAGAATGATTTTATTTAATACTATCATAAAACTTAAGTCTTTTTAAAGATTTTCTAAGGAATTTCCCTAAGTTTATGATAGTAAGTTTTTTGAAAAAGGAAAACAAGCACTAATTAACTTTTTTGGATTTTTTGACTAGGGGTCCCCACTTATTTAGTATTATCACTAATACTGAATAAGAGGGGGGTTGTTGCTGGCCACAACACATTCATATTTTGTCTCCACCATGGTTGTGTTTAACATTTAGATTATGAGAATGTTTTTCATCTGGTTCATCTAAACTTGTAGTTAGTGTTGGAAAAACATCAATAGGTCTTTGAACTTCACAAATTTTTACCACCATTGCATGGAGAGCATGATCATAGTATCCCACTACTCGTAGGTAGCCTACCATCCTATGTGTACTTATATCATCATCCTTTGGACCAAAATAATAGAATAAAAAATATTTCTCGAGATTTCTTAACATCAACCATTCTCTTTCTAGTATTACCCCCCATTGTTATTTGATCACAATGGTCATTAAAAATGAGGGAACTTGGTGCAAGTGTCTTGGTTTTCAAGATCTTAACAAATTTCCTTTCGAGGACAAATTTTCTATTATGATTATTACCATGGATACTAGCACCTTTATCGGCCAAACTAGCAATCTTGACAAGATCTTTTCGAGATGTTATGGAGGCACCACATAGGACAAGTTCTCATTGTCACCTTGTTACGAGTCCCCACTATTTGAGTCTAATTCATATAGAAAGACTATGGGTTGAGGATTCCTAGTACAAGATACTTCATCAAAGAGATTAGAATGCAAATGCATGAAAGAATAATATAATCGGGGGTGAAGATAGTTTTTAATTGTTACTAAATTTCTAATCCATAAATGAAAATAACATAGGAAATAACACAATCCAATAATTAAATATCACCCAAAACGAGGACAATATAAGACTCAATAACTCAAATAAATGACCAAACAATGTTCTTACCAAAAAAATAAATTGTTTCCTAATTTATACCTTGGATAAGAGGATATGCTTAGTAAATTTTCTTGTTGTCCTGTAGTTCTAACAAAAAAAGAAAAAGAAAAGAACAACTAATCCCCCCTTGGGGGGACGACCCACAATTATGTAGACACTTCAGATTGAAGATATAGGGGCGGGGAAAGTTAAGACAACAAAGATATGAAATTATTAAGCATATTAATATTATGGCTTGCAACTAAATCAAAGTTTCTAACAAGCTATAAGTTAGTTGTAGAGGTTTGAGATTGAATTCCCCTTGGGTCAAAACCCAAAAAATTATTGGACAACAAGTGTTTTAAAAATGTAGTGGATGAAATATGTTTAGGGTAACCCATAGATACTAATGATATAATGGTGAAATTATTATGGAAATTAAATAAGGGTATATGTAAGTAATACTTACCTAAAAATGTCTCTTTCATGTAATATTTGTTAGATCTAGGGTATAATATTTTAGAAAGAGTTTCTATAACAAACAAGCTCCTCCTCACTCAATCCTCCTTTAAATTGAAGATATGTGTGCCATCAATGGTGGATGTAGTGACTCTAATAATGCCACATCATCATAAATTCTCTAAGATAAATATGTGGCCACAACCAACAATGCATAATAGGTATAAGATGTGAAAATTCATTGAAACACAACAAATAGAAATTATTCTTCTAACTCGTTAATAATTAAGAATTTTATTTGCTATGACAAACAACGAATAATTCACACTGAAATTTATTCACAAATAAAAAATACCTCGCGGAAATAAAATATGTGGAACTAATAAATTTAGAGCAATCACACACACAAATTGACACTGCTATTTTTGGACAATTATCCCCGAAATAACCTAATGCGGGAAAATTGGTGCAACATATGAGGGTTTTATTATTACGTAACAACAAAAATTCCGAGTACAATAAAATGGATGCCAAACTGGCGATCCTCATTGAGAGAAATACTAACAAGAATATATGAGGGAATTTACCACCCTCAACCAATCTCATCTCATTCTCGCCACTCAAAATGGACAACACATCCTCCTCTACGAAGATCCTTCCTCACCCCTTCACAACCCCTTAAATTCTCAACCCAATCATGCCTCCAATTTTCCTCTGACTGACTATTGCTACTATAGAAATAATTTCCAACCCACAGGAAAATTGTCCCGGACTCCAGTAACTGAATCCTCCTCCTTCTCAACTAAATCGAACTACCCTCTTGAGGATCTATGCAACCCCTTCACAACTTCTTGGATAAATAATATGACCTCCTTCCTGGCTCTTCTGGGGTTAGAACCTCCTACAAAAATATGCTACTCTGCCCCTCTAACACCTGCTACTAAATCACTTGCTCGATCTCACTGTTGAATCACGTGCTACTAGAAAATCGAACTGCCTTATGTTGAAATGTGTAACTAGGTTTGGTCTTCATAATGACTGTTGTATTAATGAGTTTATGTATTTGACAGTAAACAAAAGAGAAATTTATTATTTTCATTCTTGATGCACGGGTTTCATGCTCAAGGTAAATTTATTTATAGGTCAAGAACCCATTGAGTGCTTCTAGGTATGTCATAGTCATGAAATCAATTAAGTCATTGCCATGTATGGAAGATCCTTTTCGGAATATTGTATCATATCAAGAAAATTATTGTGATTCATAAAATGTGTCAAAACCCTCCAAAACCTTGTCAAACAAGAACTATCATAATTTGGCCTACAAGGTGGCAAGTCGACCTCATGAAAGGGTTAATTGGCCTGCTAGAGAGACTGTATATAAGAGAGCTCGACCTGATTTGGAATAGCATCAAATCAAGCAACAAGAAATTCGATTAAAAAGGAATAAGGAGACCTTAAAGAGTGAAGAGGAAGTTGAAGTTTATATGTTTATTTTTGGGCCTAATCACTAACACATGCGAGCTTCTATTAGGGTTTCCGAATTTATAACTGCAAACATAAAAAATGCTGAAGTATAGGTTTAATAAGGATCATTCTTGCAAGCCAAAGTCCTAAGAATAAAATCACAAACCAAGAGAAGGATAAAGGTATCCAAAATTATGCCCTAAACCACCATATGCGCGAGTTTGCAATGATTACAGGAGGTCGAAAATTGCAGGTTGAAATTACAGTCAAAAGTTGCAGGTCTGAAATCTTGGTCAAAGGAGAATATGCAATTGCTTTAAGGTAGGTTTGACTTGGGTTGACTTTGTAAGAAGGAATCTCTTCAAGGAGAAGTTTGACTTGGTATTGGAGGGGTCTTTTATCAAGGCTCATAGGTCTTGGAATTTGTCAATTGAAGTTATATAAGAAGAGAAGAATTATTTTGGGTTTTCCTCTCAGGAGGAGAGGTTTTGGCCCTGGATTATAGAGTATATCTTGTGTCCTCTTATCTCATTGTTCTTCATTGTTTGGTAGCTTTTTTATGATAAAAAACACTAATAATAATCAAGTTAAAAAAGAATCTAATCAAGTAAAGTAAAAAAATACATCACAAGCAGTTATCAAAGAAAGAGAAATCACCTAATCTAGCTTCCCCTATATTTCTCAACCTAGTATCAGAGCTAAGGTGACAAGTCAAGAAGAGGTAGCTTGAAGATCACATCATTGAAGAAGGATACATAAGGTTCGAGCACAAGGAAATAATTATGGTGGACTAAGAAACACCAAGGAGGAGTACTCGTTTCAAAGATCACATCATCACAAGGATAAGAATACCTCAAGGAACCTACCTCCAATCAAAGAAAGAAGGAATACACACTTGAAGCATCTTGAAGTTTCCACATTCTACATTTCTACATCTAAAGGAAGCAAGAATAAGCATTTCCATCATCATCAAAGAAATCAAGGTGATATCCTTCTCTTTGAAGAAAGGATCACATTTGGATCATATTATCTAGAAAATAAGTATTGTCATCTTTGAAGAAGGAAGACATCATCAAGGAAGCAACCATATTCAAGAAAGAATACTCAATTTTCATCATCATCAAGAAGACAAAAAGTTAAAGATATCATCATCAAGAAGCATCTTTACTTGAAAAGTAAGTGTCTTTATATTTATGTTTAAATCTAATAGCAAGAAGACATCATTCTGCAAGGAAAGCAACAAATCAGATGGGTCATAAAATTTCCTAGCATGGAAGAAGAGGATAGATATGATCTTCATAGAGAATTAAGTTATTGAATATGTAAAGGGTTCAATCTAGAAATCATCTCAATAGAAAGGTTAGACACTATCAAAGTATATGGAAGGGGAAATACGGGATCAAAGAATCCTCATATAATCAAACAACGATTCCCTCATCCCTTATGTAGAAAATTGGAGAAATAAAAAGATATATATGAAAAGTTGGTAGAATTGTTTTACGTAAGAATTGTAGGAGAGGTCATATCATTGATAACTGAAATATACAAAATGAAGGTATCAAAGGAAGAAGGGGTAGCCTCATACCTTATGAGGGTATCTCAACTAAGAGATCAACTACAAGAACTAGGAGAAATAATCTCTGGTAAAGAAATGACCACCATTGTGCTCAATCTGCTACCTGATGAATGGGGCAACTTTGTATCAAGTATCTATGGAAAGAAGGAAGCCACTACATTCACTGAACTTTGGTGATTATGTACTATTGAAGAAATTAGGTTTAAGGAAAAACGTGATGTTGGATCAAATGAATAAGTTCAAGCATATGCTGCCATGGCTAGGAGAAAAGGAAAGTTTGGAGAGTTTGATCCTCAAAGAAAAAAAAGATCGATATGTCAATGATATAATGTTATGAGTGTAATGGATATGGTAACTTTAAAAGTATTTGTCATAAAATTAAGAAGGAAAACAAGAAGAGAAAGGAAAGAAATTAAGCCCATGTTACTGAAGAAGTGGAAGAATCAGAAAAGAAGAAATAAAAGAACGAAGAAGTGAAAGATCTCTACTATGACTAAGATAATCACCTTCACTTAATTCTTTTTAGTTATATAAAAGAATAGAAAGCATCACAAGTATGATATATTTCATTATAGAAAGATAGATATGACATCATCATAGAAGCATGGAAGGATAACTGCAGTAGCTAGTATACATGGTTATCAATTATCATGACAGAAATGGCATCTCCATTGGAAGCATATAAGGATAGCCAAGTAGAAGTATATATGTTTGGAGGAAAATCATCTAGTAAGATAGAAGATAAATAAATGTCATCATACATCATCATTATTAGAAATGATCATTTTTATAATGAGGATCATTAAGATCCTACACTAGAATATTTATGAGAAGGTTCACCTCTACTTGGAAGAAGAAAGTGTCTTGTTGATTTTCTACATTCCACCTTGTGTAGGATCCATTGTTTAGAATAATGATGGTATGGTGACAAAGTAGTGCAACATGTTGAGTTGGTTGAAGTACTTTCATCTTCAAGCAAGAAAAGGAAGCTACTAGAAAGAAGTCTAGGTGACCAAAAGAAGGAAAAGGTATGTGTATATTTAATAGATATAGTCATGACATCATATAGTTGCAAATAGGATGGTTAAATTCTCTATCTAGTGAGCATGATCAAAGAAGAAGGATCTATTCCATTAGAATAATGCATGAAGGCATGTAAACAATGTGCCTTAAAATATTCTACATATTGATAAGATGAAATCGACATAATATGGCCTCATATGGAATATGAGGTGGTTGATAATCATGGTTCCTATGTTGTGTTAAGGTCCTATAATAATAGAATCATAATTTTGAATTGACTATGATTAGTCTTGTAATATGTACATACTTTTCTTTCTGCAAAATTCTTTTTCCCATATTAAAAATAAAAATGGTAAAGAGGGTAAAAGTCCTAAAAGAAAAATCAAAGGACTGAAAGAAAAAGATAAAAAAGAATATAAAAATATGAACCCCAACCAAAAAAGAGATAAAAATAGATCATGAAAGTGATGCAAATTCAAATGCCACTAATTTTTACTTTACTTTTCAAAATAAGATTGTGTGCAGCTTGTTAAAAATGCCACAATCCATGAAAGTCAAACTGCTTAATCTTGACCTTTCATGCTTTAAATTTCATGCTGATAGATAGAGAATAAAGATCTAGCCAAACTGTTTCATCTTGGTAGATCAGTAGTTAGGTAGAGAATAATAATGAGCTCAACAATTTAATCTGAGCCCTTGGAAGTATTAAGGTTAGAGTTAGATAGTTTGTTGTTAAAAGAAAAATGAACAAGGGCCTGCAAGCTCAAATGCACCTAAAGAAATGAGGAAAAAATGTTAGGGTAGCTGATGGGTAGGTAGAAGCAGTTTTCACAAGGCATGGATAGTAGTAATTGATCATTTTATATTTACTAATTTCTCTCTAAATTCATTTTCCCTTGTAAAATTACCCTTTCCCCTTCATTTTAACCTTGTTCCCTTACATCACCCTTTTTCCCTTACGAAACTTCTCCAGCACAAAATTCTTTAACTCCATGCTATTTGCGGGACATGCATTCAGGTAAATATTCCATTTTTGCATCCATTTGTTGTTTGGTCTCATCCATGATTTATTTCTTTCACTCATACCTTCATTGAAGATAACTTTCGGCCATATACCTCCTCCCATTTGCTCAATTCTTTTTAGATACCTTATAAGAAGCACCATGGAAATTTCCTTGATGAGAGCTGGACCTTTTTCACTCAACATTATCTCATAGGGAACCGAGCTTTTTATTTTTAACTTGCTCATGATCAAGCGTTTTTGAATTTTTTCAATTTGTTTCCATTTTGAAACAGGGATGCTACTAGCCCACAATTCACACCCATATAATATCATTGGACAAACTAGGAGTCCAAAAACTATTTTGATAGTGTTCCAATCCCATAACTCTGCCTCTCTACATCTATTTTGAAGTGCATATAATGCTTTCCACCCTCCTAAAATTCTTTTCTTTCTGCAATCCTCCCAATTAAGCTTATTGTTGAAATCGATCCCGAGGTACTTGTATTAATTTACGTCTTCAAGAATGTTGCCTTCAAAGAAGAACATATGGTGGCTTTGCTTCCTTTTATTAGAGAAAATCATTATTTTGGTCTTACTGGTATTGACTTGCATCCCCATCGCTTTACAAAACTGCTCAAGGGCATATAGGTGCATCTGCAATCCATGGGCTGATTTAGCAACCAACACAAGATCATCGGTATATAGAAGAAGCTTTATCACAAACTCCCTCAATCGAACACCATCCCCACCTTGAAAATTTAGCCACTCTTCCAGTTTTTCAATATATAAACCAAAAAGGATAGGGGATAAAGGGCAACCTTTCTTGACTCCGATGTCACTTCTAAAACTTTCTGAAATTCTTGCTGAAGTTCTAATTTTGACTTTCACCTCTTTAGGGTAATTAGAGAAGGATTGTAAAGGACCACTGCATATACATATCTCATAACACTTGTGATTTTACACTCTAAAGCACACACGAAGCATCGGTAAGCATTGGACCAAAAGGTACCCCGTGTGTTGGGACCTTTGTCCTCTTCTTACAGTTACTTCACCAAGGCACACCTTAAGAAAATTAAGACTCTCTAAAACTAACCACTAATTGAACTCACTAAATTCTCCCCACAGGGGCCACAAAAGAAATTATAGTTTAGGTTAGGACCATCGGGGGTAGGCATCCAATAAGCTGCCGTGGTCATTCTATATATTGAAACATATATGTTGACATTTTATGGAGCTTAAAATCCGTCTCCGCCCACGAAATAGAATAATCGAGCGTTATAGAGACCCGTTTCAGAGGGGGTTAAGCTTATGCTTAGTGCGTGTGGTACTCTTTGGGGCTACCTGACCCATATAATGCTCGGTACTAGTAGTTGAATACCAATAAGCTTAAGACTCGAATTCTCACGTGGGACGATGGTACTTTAGTGACCAAATCTAGGGCATCCTTCCCTATAGGTGACGATGCAAGTAACACTAGATCCTCATACCTATACCTTGGTCGATTCTTCGGCTGCTAGAAGGCATTGCTAGTTCTTTCAGGACATTAGCCCCAATACCCATCATAATACATCTTCGCAAGGTCCAATTACATTTGAGAGTGTGAGGATGATTAGATCTTTATAGGATTTTTGAGTGTCATACGCAAAACAACCAAACCATATTTTTTTCTTGCTTAACCACATAACATTAATATAAAGGAAAAATTACCTTTTATTTTTCGCTTTTTTTTTTATGTATGTGATCATATTTTATTTGGTTATAATATTCCTCCTCTCAGTACACCAAAAATATTTCCAAGATTAATCTAGTCGACACCATAACGGACCCAATGGGACCTCGTCAATCTATAATTTTTTGGACCTCCCCCCATTAAAGGGAGGGGTGCTAGATATTTCACCATTTAAGAGTCAAAGACAACACACCGCCACCATTATCAGTTCATCCTTTATCGGGGAATATTTTGTTGGAAACCCCCAAGGGTCACCCAACACCACACCAGTGGAAACCCCAACAAGGTCACCACACTCCACTCCTCCCACAACCGCTAGAGGGCAGAGGAGTGCTACCCCTTCTGGGAGTCAACAGAACACACAACATGGTACGTCATAGGGTAATATTCCCTAGGCACCCCCCATACATCATCACACTTAGATACCTATGTTTCCACATTACACAATGACAATCAATACTCAATTACCTTTTTTAGCATCATTAAACCTTCCAGATCTATCAAAGCTAACTAATGACCCCATTGCAAACAGCCCTAATTGGCCCCCCATGCCCACGAAGCTCCCCTCAGACATACCAAAATTCAAAGGGAAGCAAGCGGAAGACTATGGAAATCATATCATGACTTTCCACCTATGGTGTTCGTCCAATAGTATTATTGGCGATACTATTTGAATGAGACTGTTTCAACGCACCCTATCCGAACCTGCTGTGAAATGGCATGTGGAGCACCCTTTTGCTTTGCATGGAACCTTTAGTGCCCTTGCTACTACATTCCTCACTTATTTTCAGCTACCCATCCACCATGATTCAAGGATGTAGGTATTGAATCATTTTAGGCAAACACTAGTTGTCCATACCTCGGGCCATCTCCACGAATAGCGGTGATGTTGTAGTTTGTGCAAATCCAAACTCGACGATATAGTTTTACTGGACTTGTTTTTGAAAACTCTCACAGCAGATATCTGAAAAGATGTGGCGACACAAGGACCTACCTCCAAGGAGGACACCATTTTCAAAGCCCAACAACTCGAACTCATTTATACCTAATCAAAATACATTTCAATGTCCTGCCTAACGCTTCGCGCCTACAAACTTACAAAGAATTTCTAGGCGCATCGAATACTGCAGATGGCTTTATTAGGTCATTGACCCAAGGTCACCTATGTATCAGTATCCAGTACCCAGGTTACTCGTATGATTCTACCCAGAACATGATGCAACCTGGCTACCACCAAAGTTAATCTACACCTTTGCAGAATATGAAAAATAGGGTGTCATCATACCATCAACAATAGGGAGGATCGTACCCTCCCTCGTAGGGGACCTAGTACTCAGCTAGGAATGTTGATGGAAGAGATCCCCCCCCAACAACCATACACCAACTAGGGATAGGGAAACCAATATTCTCCTTCCCCCGCACAAAACCCACCACCGCAAAACAACGCGTCGGTGAACTTCGTGCAACCATCTCAGGCTCAACTACGCGAGTCCTATGACCAGGAGAACCTTAATAATCCTCCTAACACTGCAAGGAAAAATCCTAAGAATAAACAAAAGGGAGAATATGGACAGGGGGTAGTAACGAACAACACCCCTTGCGATCTCAATGTGGGGGTAACCCCAACCAAAATCACAACCAGGAGCCAAACACCAACTCCCAAGGGCAGAACAAGAGGTTCAGTCTAAGGACAAACCATTCTTGTGCCATATGTGGTGAGTACGACCATTACACCCACCACTGTCCTGAAGTCCCTGAACTAAAAAAACTTCAAGGTAACTATGGAAAAGGGGGACCTACACAACAGACCGTTGTAATGCAGGAGCCCTTCCCCCAGCAAGGAGGGGTTAATACCAAACAATTATAGCCACCCCAAAATGATTCTTGAAATGACAACCACGAAATTTACATCACTAGCGAATAAATGTTATTCCAGACAAGGAATCAGAATTATGACGCCCCTCCAGACACTAACCCTCAGGTGCAAGCACGAGTGCACCTACTGCACTGCTGACCATATCAAAAGTACCTATTGAGCCCCTTCCAAATATGGCAAGGGGCCAACTAGGTGCATAATACAGTATCATGGACGATTTAGCACAATCGCCCATTGCCATGTCAGCCTTAGAGGTCCTACAATCATTCCCAAAACAACGAAAAGCCTTAATTTCCGCATTAGGCGCAATCGACCCTTCCGATTCACACCTAATGGCTTTTGACTTAGACAAAGCCACCCAGAGGCTTCCTTCTCTAATTGCATTCCAAATACTGGTGTTAGTCCAAAATATAACCATACAACGATGTATCATTGACGAAGGTGCATCTACATGCATCATGTCCAAGTCTGCTTGGCATAATTTGGGATCACCCGAACTGAAGCCATCCGACATCATACTCAGAGCATATGACGATCGACCTTCAGCTCTCGTTAGTATATATCAGAATGTCCCTGTAAAATTGGTCGAAAAAAAGGTACTCATAGACATTGATGTCTTGGATGCCCAACTTGACTCCAATATACTCCTCAGGCACAGTTATATGTATGCCATGACTACCATATCCTCCTCCATTTTTTGGGTGATGATGTTCCCCTATGAAGATCGAATAAACACCATTTATTCGATGTCATTCTACCTTACGTAGACACAACTATGGAGTCACTCATGCAATACCAAGAATATGGCCCCGGTCAATTCATACCATCATCGATCCTAGGATCATTCCTAGGAGATCCCCCTATCATACCACAGGCAACCCCAAAAGTCACAGGGGCACCGATGTGCATGATGCTATCATCAAACACCGAGACCAACTCAGATATGGGGACCAGTAGTACGAAAACCAAAGTCGTTGACACAAATTTCCTACCATACGCCATCACCCAAACCCCATTTTTATACCCCACACAATTTTTATAGGCATTACACTCATCACTGCCTAGATATGCCACAATATAGGGATGCCCTGCAAGCCCTAGAGCAATCATACCAATAGGACCCTCAAATCCACCCATGCAGATGGATGAGGGAAAACCTAGAACCATATTGTACCTACGAGAGGAGCCTACATCCTGCTCATACACATTCACCCCAACAGACCAAAGATGAAAAACAGAGGCCACTCAACTAGCCCTAGTTTGTGCACTCACTAGTACATATGGTCAATTTTTTGACACTTTAGTTCCAACAGTTTTGACGTATTGTCGGAAATTTACCCAATTTTTCTCAATTTTTTTAATCCCGCCACGCGGTATCGCTCTTGCTACGCCGATGGTGACGTTGTCGCTCTTGTGACACTACGAAAAAGCATCGCTATTGCGACACACCCAACTAGGGTGTCGCAATAGCGATAATAATATAAGACAAATTTTCTATAGCAACGTCCATGTTATGTGCATCGGTATACCGAAGGGTATGAAAAGGCCGGTCACTTTCCCTTTGACAAAGTCAAAATTGACTTTTTTAAGTAGCGTCGCAAGAATGAAAATTTATTTTAAATATATAGGGTGCATTGTAAAGATGTTTTCCGACAACCCTATAGTCCTTAATCCCCTAATTCCCAACCCCTAACCCATTTAACCCCCTATACCCCTAAACCCCTAACCCATTTAACCCCCTAAACCTCTCAACCCCTAACCCATTTAACCCCTAAACCCTAAACCTCTAAACCCTTAACCCCTAACCCATTTAACCCCCTAAAACCCTAAACCTCTAACCCATTTAACCCCCTAAACCCTAACCCATTTAACCCCCTAAACTCTAACCCCATTAACCCCTAACCCCTAACCCCTACACTAGTACATATGGTCATTTTTTCGACACTTTATAGTTCCGACAGTTTTGATGTATTGTCGGAAAGTTCCCCATTTTTTTCTCAATTTTTTTAATCCCACCACGCGATGTCACTCTTGCGACTCCAATGTCGACGTTGTCACTCGTTGTTGAGCAGTTAGTATTACCATCATCCACTTGGAATCTTAATATGCTGAAAACTAAATATGTGTTACTATACCTCACTATGGTCTTGTTCATGTTTTGGAATCATTCTATTGATTAATTACTAAAATATCATTGAATTAATTGAAAATATTAGTTTTGGCATACATTTTACTAAATTATGGGTGATTAGAAGAAGATTGATTTCAATTGATTTCATCTTGTTTGCCAGTTATTTTATACAGATAAATATTATGCAACATGGTTTCCATTTCATTTGAACATGTTGACATGTGGCTTTGAATTTTTGTAGGGCTTTCCCTATAAACACTTGATGGGGTCAAATCATTGGTCGAGTCTAACATTGAACATAAGGTAATGTTTTCATTTTTTTGCTTAGTGGTGATTTGAATTTCCAAGATTTAAATATGTTTGTACAAATTGAATTAAATAATGTTCCATTAAAATTTAGACTATTATTTTCAGTTTAGTGTATGTACTTCTAATTCTTGGTTAAATGAAAAGTTGTATAACTTTAACATATGACCCCAATGTGTGTTGCAAATCCGACAAGTTATACATGCAATTTTAATTCATTATTATTACTTTTTCCAAGGAAAATCTCATGGGGAAATCAATTAAGGGATGCTTCCCATAGGGGGATGCTTCCTGTTGAATATACTTATTTGTTTAACATAGGGGGATTTGGTTTTGAGCTTCAAAAGAAAATGAGCAACTGTTGGAATGACCCATTTTGGGAATTTTGATCATTTTCAAGGGAGTGGAGGCATAGTGCTTTCTCTTTCTTTGTATTTTCATAATCATGTGATTGCTCATGGTTTGGATTTAATAGGCATGCGTGTTTGGATCATGCTCTTGATTTAGGACCATGTGACACTTTTTTTTTTGTATGCCCCTATCCTTAGCTATGAGCAAGAATAGTTGTGGAATTGGATGACCTCTTCTTTGTTGACAACTTAATGCATATTTAAGGGGGACCTGACCATGTTTGAGTGCGAAGGATACAAGTGTGGATGTGGGGTTTGGTATATGGACTTTATATATTATACATATGTAGCAGTGGTATCCCTTTTTCTATATTTTCTCTTCTTTCTTTGAAAAATAGTGTGGGTGTTCCCAAGATGCTTGTTGCATGATAATCCTTTGCAAGATCACTATTGGGGACAATGATATGTTGGTTCAGGATATTATGAGAGGTGATTTATTTGCTTCCTTTAATTCTATGAAAAATTGAAATTCCTCAATATTGGATGGTTTGCCTTATGAAGTCTCTAAGTTCATGTGGGACTTTATTGGGGATTATATTTTTTGTTTATATGTAGATTTTTTTTTCTAGCTTCCTCTTTGAGTCTCTCAAGTCTCAATTATGGCTTGATGAACCTTATTCCTCATAATGCAATGAGAGACTGTATAGGTGGTTGGAAGCCTATTACTTTGCTTACCATTGCTTACAAACTTGTGGAAAAGGCTTTGGCTTTGAGGATCTGGTCAGTTGCTAAGTATGTAGTGCGACCGAAGTGGACTAGGTTTGTCCAGGGGTCTAGTTAGCCTAGGAGGAAATGGAGTGGACCGAAGAGATAGGGAAACAATGCCTTAAGTTGAATATTGAATTGGAAAATCCTATGATAGAGTTGGTTGTTCTTTCATCTTTAAGATACGTTGGTGTGATTAGGGTATGATTCACGATGTGTGGGTATAATGAGTGATATTTTCACCAATCCCTTCCTTTTTGTCACAAAGCCTTATCCCTACGGATAATGTTACATTAGTTGATTCAATAGGGCCATCCTTTGGTTCCTTATCTATATTTATGCATTGTTGGTGCCTTGGGTTACTTGTTGGATGCAACTTTCATTGTAAGGAAGATCAAAATTATTATGATTTTAGATGGTTGACAAAGGTTAATAACTATTTTGAATATGAATCTTACTTTCTTGGACACCTTTTGTGGTGTCTTTGGTGCCATTTTAAGCCCTCATAAAATTTATTTTTGGCTTTTTGGGTTGTATTTGTGTCTAGAGTGGACTCCTACTCCCTGGTTTATATTTTTCAAGGAGTGATTGTCAATTTTGATATTATTTTTGGGACTGGGTTATCACCTATGGACTCATGAGATGTATATAACTTATCTATTTTCTTGAATTTATTGAAACTATGTTTTTTATTCATGTTATTTTGTTATATGTGACATCTCAAAGACTTGATTTGTTCCCGGCTTAGGAATAGAGCATAAATAAAATTTGTTGTTACCAGGTTTTCAGGTTTTCAAATGGAAACTTGTGAATCTTCTTGTCTAGTTGCCTTACTTTTCAAATTGCATAGGTTGTTGAATTCAAAAGTTCATTTAGTTGTATAGTGAGTTCTTAACCAAACAAGCCAACCCAAACCTACCCAAACAAGACAACAACTACCTGCCCAAACCCTAATGAAATGAGAGGGAATGAGACTAATGCTATATCAGGTACCTTGTAAACCCTGATGCATATGAGTGATCTAGTTTTGAGATAAGGTGAGAAGGTGAAGATGATAAGCACCCTAAAGAGTAAGGATTAATTCACGAAAGGGTTGGACCTTCAGTCACCAATGCCTAGGGTTTCAAGGATGCCAGGGAAAATATATAATTATTTCAAACCCTAATGCACATGTTGAGGCATAAGACCAATCAAGGGCCTAGGGCGACATGATGTGCAATAAATCTCACCATGATGTCTTGTGATGTCGATGAGACTGTGCCCTTAGAGGTATAGGTTAAAAATAAAAAGGGGGGTCACTTTCTTTCCAAATTAAGGTTTCTCCCAAACCCTAGTATAGTCAACATACGGGGAGTAAAAAATGAAATCTTGTTTGTCCACATGCAATGCTTATGTTGGTTGCGATACATATTAGGGAAAGATAAGTTTTGAAGTCATGGGAGTCTCTTGGAACGTCACCAAAGCGACACACCTTCGAAACCCTAATGTAGTTATTAGGTCAACATTTGAGGCAACACATGATGTTTGGGGGAAACATGTAAAGCGTGAATGGGGACAACATCAGAGTTTGACAGAAAGGGGGAGAGGAGAGTAACCAGTTAAGAGTAATTGAAACCCTAAAGGGTTCAGCAAGAAAAACGAGGGGAACCCAAAATTTGAATATGCCCAAAATTTTGGGTGGTGTTATAGTAGCTACAACACTCTCATAATGCTAAATTTGGGCAATTGGCCACATTGTGATAGGTGGAAACTTGGTAAAAATAAATAAATAATTGTCAAACCTTAGGAGAGGCCATGTTATCATACCCTTTTTGGTCTATATTAAAACAAGAAGAACTACATAATTTTAATTTTGAGTCTTTTAATTTAAATATGACCACATATATAACTAAAACTTCAAAAAGTTTATACTCTTAACACATAAATATCACTACATAAAACTACTAATTGTGTTTGTAAGTTTTACATATTAAATCATCTGTATACACCTAATATCTTATTTATTTATATTCATTTTTTAATTTAGTACTATATATGTGTGTGTGTGTTGTTGAGATTTAACAAGAAGATCTTAGTGAAAATTAAGCACCTACACTAGTATGGAGCCTCAGGCTATTTTTAGGTGGATGTCTATTTATAGATGTATGTGAAAATTCTATTTATAGAATGCATGTCTATTTATAGATGCATGTATATTATTATTATCCCTCAATATTAGTTTGACAATAAACTATATTCTATTCTCAATGAGCACTTGTAAATAGTTAACTGAAGTGGAAAATCAGTTAGCTAAAGGAATTTCGAGTTAAATGGTTGGTTGGTGGGACATGCAGGTTGACTTAGTTGTAACTAAGTCATTTGAAGTTGTAACAGAGTTGGAAGTGCAGTTGTGCAAGTTGTAAAGTAGTTTAGCTCATTTAATTGAGTTAAACTTAGTTGTGCTAGTTGTAACTGAAGATACACTATTGAGAGATCAAGTGAATTAATTATTAATTAATTCAAAATCAGTGGTCTCACATGCAACTGAAGATTTACTATTATTAAGTGCATGCATGTCAGATCCAGTGGAGACCTAGTTGAGTTCTAGGTGAAAGGGAAGTAAACTATCATTTGTGACGTTATCGGGTTGCACACATGAAACCACACATTGGATGTGCCCATGAGGATTGTGCAGTCAAGGTAGGCAAGATTGCATTCATTTAGGGATTGCTATCAACAGAGATTGCACAGTGGTGGTAGGTTGTCTAGAGACAGTAAATTGGCAAAGGAACTTGCCAATTTTTAGATGACAGTGTGAGACCATTAGCTCATGTATTGAAGCTCTTGGATTGGAGCTTTGTATGTAATTGTTTCATGATCCATGATATAATATACAATAGAAGATAGTGGGGTTTTTAGCTATAAGATTTCCCCAAGAAATTATCTGTGTTGTGTGTGATTAATATTTCTTCATGATATTGTAATTGGCGATTGTGTTTTTAATTCCGCAAAGATTTGTAGAAGCGATTTTGTATTTAATAGTAGCACATTGTTAGATCAGGAGAACATGACATACATGTATTTTATATAATTCACACACACACACACACACACACACACACACACACACATATATTTAAATATTATTATTTACATTTAATTTTTAATTTTTTTATTTTAATTCCAATTCCTGCCTAAAAAAATTTCACCCTTCACCCCAGTCTCCCTATTCCCACCTGCAAAAAATACACTCCTCAGGAGTCAGAGCAAGTGGAACCGTGTGGTGGCCATTCTGCGGAATTTCGAGGGGGGATGCTCTACTCCTTTGTATCGTTTGAGATAGTTGGTTAATGCCATAATTGTGGAGATGCACGCCATATTGGCCTTTGACGGGGAAGTAAGATGTTGCTCACCTTCGTCGACATCCTGCCATTAGGTATTTATGAAATGAACTAGGATAAATGACCAAGTTGAATCTTTTTCTATTTTTTGATTGCGTTTATCTTGTCAAAACCATATATTTTAATGCCTTCAAAGCGAATTTATTGATCTTGTTTGATTTCGATGTCTTGAATCCGAGTTTCATGATGTGTTTGTTGTGTTTGCAATAGTGTCTGACCTATCTTAGTATTTTTTGGTCTAGATCCCATATTTAATGTGTCTATGTCCTCTCAACTTATTTATGGAAATATTTAAACTCCTGAGGCTTTTGAGCAACCCAAACTGTGAAGGAATTCTACCGCTTAGACTATTGTTTGACAAGTCGATGAAACCCTCAGATAAATAAAGAAGTTGAAGATGAAAATTTTCTTCCTAGCCCTTGAAATTGAACATAGCATCAGTCTTGTCGGAGCTAGTGAAACCATTAGCAGACAACACATCAAAACTTCCCCACAGAGTTTCGTCCTGAGAGCCTACCTTTGATGGATTAGGTGTAGTCCAGAGAGCTTACAATTTAGATACTTGGGTGGGAATCTCTCCATACAACAAATTATTGGAGAAACTGAGCACGTGAAAATCCTTGAATTTGCAGATCCAGCCTAGAAGAAACCCTGTCAACTGGTTATGTTCCAATGATAACAATTTCAAACTCCGAGACTTGGACGAAACACCATCTCGCATGTGAGGGTTTTGACCATAGAGTGGTCTGTCGTTTTGTGCAGGAATTTCCAAAAAATAATACAAAATCAAGATTTTGTCAAATGCAAGAGCGTTGAGGAAACTTTGTAGTGTATGTGAGAGGGCCAAGAGAGAGTTGTCTTCCTATGTGGAGGGGCCATCATTGAAGTACCTTGTTTCCGTGGAACCCAATATCTTCATTATAAAATAAGGAGAACAAAGTTTGACAAGAGGATCTGTCTGAAAAATGCTTTGAAATTGTTGGCAAAAGCTTGATGGATGCAGTAAAATACAAATTGACTTTTTTCCAAAATGATTAGGCCAGAGAGTGCTTCTATCCTTGTTTGACAAAAATTGTCACCTCATTTTTGTAGACACAGATTCCCAATGTAAGTGGGAAATTTTACTGATGCAGAAGTCAGAGGGAAATTTGGAGACTCTACCCAAATTGGGTAGTGAAGTGAAGCATATGTCTTTGTTAAAAAGTTCTCTATCAAATGCAAAAAAGGAAACTAGGTTTTTTTGCAAACCCAAGGCCTGCCTTCCATGATATCCATATAACTTTAGGCCCCAATAAACATGAACAGAAGAGACCTTAGTCATATTCTGGATACTCTTAATATATATAGGTAAAATAAGTTCTTTTTACATTTTTAAGTATGAGAGATATTTACGAATGAATGTATGATATTTAAAAATAAATATTAATAAAGAAAATAATATCTCAAATATATTTTCATGTATACATTAAATAAAATACTTTGCAATTGAAAATAAGAGAATTCTTATAGTTAAAACACTTCAATTACATGTTACTAAATATGGGGAGATTTGTAAATCCTTCTATAATGAACATGGTGTTAATATGTGACACATATGCACCTCTATGAGTAATAACAAGGAACCAATTCTATATTAATAATAAATAAAACATTTAAAAATTTATATTTCAAAATAATTGAAAGAAAAAATAAAATGAAGTTATTACAATAAGTGCTTTTCATGTTTAATTATGAGGAACATGTTTACTTATTTGAGTTTTTAAAGCAGAGTTGATATCTTATATATATGAATGATAAATTAAGTATTTCAATATCATAGATATATAATATGGAACTTGAAAATAAGTGTTTTTCACATTGAAGTATGAGAGATGTGTATGAGCGAATGTATGGTATTTAAAAAAAAAATATTAATAACAAAAAAATATCTCAAATACAATTTGATGTATATGTTAAATAGAGTACTTTGCAATTGAAAGTAAAAGGTTTTTTATAGTTAAAAAATTTCAATTACATGTTACTTAATAGGGGGAGATATGTAAACCCTTTCATAGTTGACATCTGACACACACCCACACACGTAAGGGTTTGCACTTCAAGGGATTTGATCCTAGACTCATGATAGATGTGAAGTCAATATGGATTTAGAATGTCTCTAATGTCTCTTTATAATAGAGCTCCAATTACGAGTGAGAATTAAATTGAGATAATAAAAAGTTCAATTGAATAAATTTCTCCTAATTGAAATTTGTAAATAAAACTCGTATTCATAAAAAATTGTACATATAAAAACACACAAGTTATAAAACAATGTCATAAATGAAAAAATTGAAATATTAAAATGTTTATTACTTAATTTATAAAAGAAATATAAAATTTTAAGTCTTTTTTTCCTTTATCAAATTTCACAAAATAAAGAATGCAAAATTGAATTGAATTCAACTCCAAATTCATGTTCATATATAATATTCATATTCATGAAAATCTTAGAGATGCAATAATGTAAGTATTAATAAGTTAGTCATTCAATTTTTATTAAAAAAAAGTTGGGACATGAAAAATAAAAATATTAAAATGTTTGCCTTCTAATTTATAAATGATTCTAGGTTTTTTTATAAAACAGAATTTAGATGAATGTCTTATCTTAAGAAAAAAATTAAAATCATTACTTTCATTTAAAATTTTGCATTTTAAATAATATGCCATTCTAAATTTATCTTTTGGATCTAAGAGAGTTATAAATTTATGTTTTGGATCTAAGAGAGTGGGATCAAATATTTTACAGTGTAAACTTTTTTACATTGCAAAAACTTGAAGAAAGAACCTTAAGGAATTTGATCACTCTCTATGAAAGATTCTAAGTTGAGATTCATTTCTACTATTTTTTGTCAACCAAACTTTAACTTGATTTTAGAAAGAATATACACCATTTCACAAATATCGAAATCAATGAACTTTTAGCATTGGCTTCGAAATATTTTAATACAAATGTCTCTTTCAATCATTGGTCACACCTACTCTCATATATGGGTGTGAGTTTTGGGAACTATATATCTTTTGGGTGTACATTGAAACAAGATATTGAGAGTGTTTGTCATGATGTTATTTGAACATTTTCATGACACAAAAAGATTAATGCCTCATAATATTATTGTTACAAAATTTAGCATCACCTCATTCACTACTTCCATGATCTTTCCTATGGTGATAACGATATAGAGGATCTCACCAATGAGAAACTAATAGATTAGTCACTTACATATCCAAATCTTGCTTTCAAACCCTCCATGTAGTATGCACGCATTGGGATAAATTAATGTTGGCATGAGAAAGACTCTTCATTGCTTAACCTTATTAACCTCAATGATGATAGATCACTCTTGCATAACTTAGCTTTTACTGGACCCTGATACAATGTAATGATGGGCCAATTCTACCCCTCAGGTACACTAGAGTCTAGTTGCCTTGCAACTTGAGGGTCCCTCTTACCTAGCTTAGAGTTTGCCCCCAATAAATTTGCATAGAGAAGATCATCTATTTCATGGGAACATCCTACTTAGACCAAGGAAATTGTGTTTTCAAGCTCTCCTTATTACAAGATTAGGTGGTAGTTTTTTTTGTCTCTTCATATATTCATTTTACTATGTTTAGACACACATGGCTCATAAGGACTACATATTATTTTCCCTCTTTCTACTAGACATTCACCTAGGACTAATTAGAGGTAAATTATGCAAAATGGCATGCACTAGGTTGGATGCCCCTTACTTCCAACCCTTTAACACTAATAGAAATAAGCCATATGACTAACTCCATGCTCACATGATAGATTGGAGAAGTGTCATAGATCTAATGGATACCAAGGCACCCACCACATATTTCTTTATTACCTTCCATGTTAAAATCACTTCTCTAAAGCAACATATTAAGCCATATACCTTTCTCTTTGAGTTTTTTTTTTTTTTTTTTTTAATATTATCCAACTAGTTCAATTAATGCTTTTGAGTTATTTTCTCCTTTTTAATTTATTTAGTGTTAAATTACTTTTTCATTAGCATTTTAAATATCTATTCTTTATATTAATTTTAACTTTTAATAAATACTAATAACTAAATTATATTACAATTTATCCAAAAAAAAAAATTAGGTTTATTTGATTTTATTTTATATATAAAATTATTTAATTTTTATATATAATTTAAACCCAATAAAAAATAATTTAAACATGGTGAAAAATAAGTAATAAAACTTCTTTACTTGTATCATTCACTTTTTAAGTTTACACAATTTGAGGAAAAATACAGGAAATTACTAATTTAAAGGTATAATAGAATTGTTCACAAAACATATTTGAAGAAGCTGTCGTTTCCAGGCAACGTTTTAGCCCGGACTCCGGCAAAGATTTTTAAAAAATCCGGCAAAGATTTCATCAGAATCATGTTTGCAGTTGTTAAACTTAAGTATTTTGAGTGCCCTAAGGGATTTTGGTAGTGCTGAATCCATTTCCAACCTCAAAAATGGATTTCAAACATTGCAAGTACCTGATTTCTTGAATTTAAGTTGCCCGGATTCCGGCAAAAAACTGCCGTCCGGGCTAAAAAGTTGCCTGGGTAGACTACTCCTATTTGAAGTACCTTAAATGTCAAATATGCAAATGATAACTTCGCAAATTTATGCCAATTATTATAATCCTTGAACGATTATAATTTTTTACCTTTGTGTTAAAATTAAAATGAACAGCAAAGCGGTTAGTTTGGTTAGGCTATCAACAAATTTTTAATTAAGGAATTATTGATTTCATGATTCACAGATTTTGATAGGATTAAAAGGTGGAAAATAGCGGGCGAGGATTTTTTTTAAATTAAGTTAATAGAGTTGGTGACCGTTGTAAACTGAACTTATTTAAAGGCCTTTTCTCTCGTAAACAAACACCGTGGTGGTTTCATCCCTGAGCGACATTTGTTTTCAATGTTGGCTTGCCTTGTTTGTTCATTAGCATGCCCATGCTGATTACCTTTTCTTTATGGGGTTTTGATTGCATGGAGTGTTTGGATTGATTTGTCTTGGTTTTTTTTTTTCAATTCTAGCTGTGTATGAATGGCCTGGCCAACCAATTTTCTTTGAATGCAGTTTAAGATAAATGGGTAGAGTTGATTCTGTTACAGTTCTAGCTGTGTATGAATGGCCTGGCCAACCAATTTTCTTTGAATGCAGTTTAAGATAAATGGGTAGAGTTGATTCTGTTACGGTTTTGGGTAAGAAGTTGAATATGGTACAGCATGAGTTGATTCTGTTACAGTTTTGGGTAAGAAGTTGAATATGTTTTTTTTCAACAAGAGAAAAATCGCTGTTTTGATTATATATCAAGTGAAAACAGTCCATCAATCCTTACATGCGCATCTGAAGGGGAGAAAACCACAGGGGAAAAGGGTGTCCCAATCCAGACAAAGAAAACATCCCAGGTCAGCACCTTCACGGACAAGTCAAGAAAACCATAAAGGATCCAAACCTGTATACTGGTCCCTAAGATGGATCCAGGTGCCCAGGCAGCTATGGCCCAGGTGGATAAAAACATGGAGCAAGAACATGGAGCAAGATGTCCGATATACAAAGATACAAAAAAAATTCTCTGAGAACACAGAGCATCCAAAAAAACCCTGTTCAAAAACCGAAAGGGCTATGTGATCCAACCATATGAATGCTGACAGACAACAGGAATCAGCATGTTCGCAGCATGACCATCCGGTACAGAGCAAGAAGGCAGTGCGGAAACTGTCAATCATCAAGAAAAGGCCCCAAAACCTGGTGCAGATAATGTGCCCCAAATCCAGCAATGCATCCCACAGAAGGCGAAAACAGGGGCCATAATACAACACCAAAAACACAGCCTCGCTTGAAAAGACTGGTGTAATCACCCAGCAATGCTCCGAACAGTAGAAAGGTCCAGTACCAAAGATACATGTTGTGTGTGTCCTTGATACCTGTATACAAAAGAAAACAGAGAGGGGTACATACAGCAATCCAAAAGAAAAAATACCTACAATGTGATAGTAAAGGAGGCCCCTTCCCTGTTATCGCTGAACTTGATGACTGTAATGAAGCCAAAGTCTTGTTCCAGCCCTAGTTTAGAAAGCCTATCCGCCCTTCTGTTCAATTCTCTGTAAATATGGTGGAGGGAAGCCCTCTGAAATTGTGAAAGAATATGGGAAATTCGATCAACCCATCCACTGAGATGCGTGCATCGGAGAGTAGCCCTGCCCGTGATACCTTCTACTACAATCTGGGAATCCCCATATATATCAATGCAAGGAATCTTCAAGTGGTGAGCCACTAAGAGTCCGCTCCATAGGGCCAAAGTCTCAGTTTTATTGTTTGATCCAGGGCCACCGTTCCAAAAGAAAGTCTCAGTTTTATTGTTTGATCCAGGGCCACCGTTCCAAAAGATATGGTAGTGTTCCTCACCCTCCAATTTAAGCCAGGCCCCGCAGCCACAGATTCCCTCCTGTTGAGCTCCATCGAAAAAGAGAGCTAGAATATGGATCTCGTGAGGTCTATACCTGATGGACAGGTCCTTTACTACCTCATCCCGAACAGAATGACTTTGTAGCCAATCCAATATCCGCTTACAGCATGTTTATTTTTCTAGTATTAATTTAGACTTTTTAAAGATGTTTTGTAATAATCAAAAGTGACTCATGTTAATATATGATGATATGTAAGATTCACAAAAATATCAAAATGATCTGCTATATAATATAAACCAGAGTTTTTTTTTCTGAAAAAAAAAAAGGAAAAGAGTAAAGCTGAAACCATGATAATCATCTCCCTAAGCCGGTGGCAGAGCAACTATTATGATCTGGTATTTATTTTTCTGAAGACATTGTTTCTCTCATCCAAAAACAGGCTAAAGACCACGTTCAGGGTAAGCGGTATTTCTTTTTCTAGTATTTTTCTAAGCTCCATTCATCTTTCTATTTGACCAGTACCTTTTAACATGACTCTAGGTAAATGATGTGGAATCATAAAATTACTATATGATATCTACATTGCATTGCTGGTACAGGCAATCTTTTCTATTTTAGGGATTTGTTTAATGGCTGGTTCTATCTTCTGCTAAAAGCAGGGTAGGTATGTGATTAATCCGAGGTTTTCTATTTATTTTTGACAGGACGTTTTCCTAATCTATTTGTATCTTTCTCTTTGGCTGGTACATTCTGACGTTACATCCTCATTCATTATAGGTACATGATAAGGAATCATAAAATTAATACATAATACCAACATTGCATTGCTGGTACATACAATTTTTTCTAATTTAGGGATTTCTTAATGGGTTTGTATCTTCTACTTAAAAAAAGCGTAGTTTAAAAAAGTAACAAAATGGCTCAGAATCTGGTAAAGATTTTGAAAATATTTGGCAAAGATTTTATCATAATCTTGTTTATAGTTGTTAAACTTCAGTATTTTGGGTGTTCTAAGAATTTTTTATAGTGCTGAATCCATTTCTACTCTCAAAAATAGATTCCAAACACTGCAACTACCTCATTTTTAAAATTTTACGAAACCAAATTCTGGCAAAAACCTACTATACGGGCTATTCTGTTGCCTGAAAAGACAACTCCCTAAAAAAAGGCAGGTATGTGATTAATCCTAGGTTTTCTATTTTCTTTATGGCATCCCTGAAAGTTTTGTACCATATTTTATGGGCTCCGTAAAACGGAGAGACTCTGTCTTGCCTTCTTTTCTGAAATCAATGGTGGATTTTCCAGCATCGTCGGATTCAATCTGGGTTGGTATTTTTCATTTTAATTTGAATCTTCTCAATTTCATTTAATTTTTTTCAGAACATAAATCAGAATTTTCGGATTCAACCTGGGTGGGTATTTTTCATTTTTATTCGAATCTTCTCAATTTCAGTTAATATTGAGAGGGATTTTGGGGTTGATTTGCGATGCAGAGAGTAGTTGAGTAGGCAGCTAAGGAAGCCCGTTTTAAAGATTTGACACGTCTCATCTATGCTGCAATTTTTCCTCTCAGTAAGAGTCACTTCTCATTTTCATCTTCAAGTGGCAGCTTATCAGAAACCCTTTGGGGTTTTCTGGTTTATTGATTGGGGTTTTTCAAGTGGCCGTTTATTGATTGGAATTTTTCTTGTGTTTTTCTAATAAAAATTTCCAGAAAATTATTGACAACAAAGTGTTCAAGATTATTCATCTCATTTTTATTAACTACAGTTGTGAGTTGTGGGCTAGTAGCTCAACCCACATGCAATGGAAACAAATTGAAAAAATTCAGAAGTGCTTGATTACAAACAAATTCAAAATTAAAAGTGCAGTTTCTTATGATATCTTGTTAAGTGAAACAGGCGCTGATCCTATTGAAGCAATTGCTATGGTGCGAGTCATAAGGTATTTGAAAAAAATTGAGCAAATGGAAGCGGGTAGATGGCCTAAGGCTATGATAGATTGTGCAAAAGAAAGAAGACTTGGATGAGGCAAAATATCAAATGGTTTAGTAAATGGGGTATTTGCTTGGGCAAGTGGTAAATGGGGTATTTGCTTGGGCAAGTGTCCTACAAACAGTGAAGAGATAAAAACTTTTGTTATGGATAAGTTCCACAAATGTACCTGGGAGAAAGAGTTAGGGAGAAAGAAGAAGTACTACATTGAAGAGCTTTTGTTATGGATAAGTTCCACAAATGTACTTGGGAAAAAGAGTTAGGGAGAAAGAAGAAGTACTACATTGAAGAGTTTAACCCCACTCATGATCATCAACAAAAAGCGTACATAGGTGCCAATATTTCTTGTAGATCTAAAATTCTTATTGCTCAATTAAGGACTAATTCTCATCAACTCCGTTGTGAAACAGGGCGTTGGAAAAGGCCAAAAGAAATGTGGGAAGACAGAGTATGTATTTTTTGCTCTTCCGGAAAAGTGGAAACAGAAAAACATTTCATTTTAGAATGCGAGGCCTTCAAAGATAGTAGGGAAAATTATGCAGGTATTCTGGCAGCTAGCTCCTGGGATTATCTATTCAACAAAGTGTTTGTCGAGAAGCTGGGAGCACTTATTGTAAAACTCCATAGGAAAAGAGCTGCTCGCATGAGCTAGATAGAGAAGCAATCTATTCCATAGACTATTTGTAGCCTCATGGACGTTAAAATTACTTTCTTTCTATATCTTTTATTTTTTTAAGTATTTTTATGTTAAATATTTATTCTATTTCCTTTTAATGATCACCTAAACTCTCTATTTTTTCATCACTAATATATGTACACTGTATATTTTTTAATTTTTATAGAATACAAAATTTCGAAACAACTTTGGGAGCCGAGCAAGTGCAGGTACATATCCTACGATAAAGGATGTGGTTGATGTGATTGATCAAATGGGTATTTTTTTTTATCTATTTTTGAGAGCAGTAGTTTAACTAGACTGCCTTTTTGCCCTGAAATCACTGATTATAGCTATCAAACTTCAATATTTTAAGTGTTCAAGAGGTTTTCGATGGTGCTGAATCCATTTCCACTATCAAAAACATGATTTAAACACTCCTATTGCAAGATTTCTTAAAAAAAAAAATACTCTAATTCTAGCCAATTTTAACCGTCCGAACAATTCCTCTGACTAGATAAACAACTCGTTTTTTAGAAGCATCTTCCTTATCTCCATCGGTCCTTCTATTTGGCAGGTACATTCTCACGGGGCACATAAATCATTATAGGTAGGTACATGATGCAGAATCATAAATTTAATATATATTTATTTTGCATTGCTTGTGGCAATCTTTTGTAATTTAGGGATTTCTTGAGGGCTGGTTGTATCTATCTTTAAAGAGGGCTCGAGGTTTTCTATTTTTAACGATATTATTTATGGGTTTCGTAAAGGGAGAGACACTTTGTCTCGCCTCTAGCATCGGTCTAGGTATTTTACATTCTTATTCGACTCTTTTCAATTTTGTTAAAAATTTGTAATGAACCAATTTTTCTTGGGTTGATTTGTGATGTAGAGAGAAGTTGAGAGGCAGCTGAGAAGAAACCCTTTTTAGATATTTGGTGCCTCTCGACAATTCTTTATCTCGGTAAGAGTCAGTTTTAATTGCTGGTAAACAAAATTACTATAAAAAAATTTTGGATGCAAAATTTGTAAGTTTCCCGCAAATTGCTCAAGTCAATGGAAGCAAAACCAACAATGCTTGCAATTTCAATAGAGAGAGAGAGAATGCTAAGCCATTTTATTAAACTGAGAAATATAATGAAGTACAATAGGTGATCAGAGTGATGGCACCTAGACTTGCTCAAGGCAAGTGAAGAAATACTCTCAGAATACATAGGAAATGGCTGCTCTCTGAACTGCGTCCCAACTGCTGGAAAACTTTCGTGTTGTTGCTGCTGCTGAAATGAACTGATGACTAGGGGCTGTTCCCCTTACCAGAATGAGCTAAAAACCTGGAAACCTCCTCTACTCACCAATCTCGGCAAAACCCAGAAACCATATCAGAAATATCCGACCCCCGAAAAACACCCCCCTGGGGAATTATGCTGGCCTCCAAGGCTCTGCGCAGAGGCTAAATAGGAATGAATGGAATGTGGCCTCAAACTCCACCAAAATCCTCCCAAATGCAAAGGCTGATCCTCTGCTCAGTCTCTCGGCTCAAAACCCCTGCCCTCTCAATGACTGCGCAGTCTCTCTGAATGCTCGGTTCCGCAACAAAACTCAAACACCAAACCTCCTGCAAAATGCTGAAGAAAATACCTTGCCCGAGTAGGCACTCGAAGTCCCCCAGGGCTAAAGGCGAGATCTTCAACTAGAGACACTCAACACACTAAACAGTGCTATAGACAAGCTAAACAGCCAGCGTGCTCAAGAAGTCAAAACGACCAGCTCAATATCATCAACCATGAATGAATGAAATGAGGAGGCTCCTCC
Source organism: Pinus albicaulis (assembly GCA_034641835.2). NCBI lineage: Eukaryota > Viridiplantae > Streptophyta > Pinopsida > Pinales > Pinaceae > Pinus > Pinus albicaulis. The sequence continues at coordinate 1,109,042,478 of CM076570.1, read as the reverse complement.
CTCTTTTATAACGTTGGCCTTCCTCCAAAACCTTAAGGCCTATCTCCTCAACGTAGCCTCCCTCTTGCCACGTCCTCATCCTCATCTGCGCAGTCTCTTCTAGAGCATACGTGGGCCCCCTCTCTACGTGGTGCTTGGCCCCCCTTGCCTCCCTTTAAGTCACAATGTTGTGCTACTAAGGAGTGTGTTTCATTCCACTAAGTGAGTTAGACCCTATCCACTCACCTTTTTATTTATTAATAAACTATAGACGACAAAATTGAGCAAAATCAAATATTCCAATTAGCCACTGCTAATTAGGAATATTACAGTCTCCCTCGGCAAAATGTTGCTTGTCCTCAAGCAACTGAAGTGATGGATGCTGCAAAATCTTCTCACTCTCCCAAGTGGCATCCTCATCCGACAAATTCTTTCACCTCACCAAGAATTCCCAGACTGTCCTGCTCCATAGCTGCCTCTCCCTAGTATCAATAATAGCCTTTGGCTGCAACACCAAATGCCCCTCATCATCCGTGGGTGGTAGCTCATCTGTCACTGTCACCTGCTGCCCCAGTGCCTTCTTCAGGCATGATACATGAAAAACGTTATGGATCTTGCTGCCTTGGGGCAGCTCCAACTCATACGCAACCTGTCCAATCCTGCGTATCACCCTGTATGGCCCGTAAAAATGGGGCTTGAGCTTTTCAGCCCCCTTCTGCTTCAGTGACGACTGTCGGTATGGTTGTAATCGTAGGTAGACCAAGTCCCCTACCTCAAACTGTCTCTCCACCCGACCACTATCAGCATATAGCTTCTGCTAGTTTTGTGCTGTAGCCATATTATCCTTGAGAGCTCGGAGAATGTCCTGACTCTCTTGGATCCAAATCTTGGCTCTAGGAGCCTTGCTAGCACCGAAAATCACATCAGCAAAAGACAAAGAATGATACCCATACAAAGCATAAAATGGTGACATACCAATGGACATGTGATGTGTCAAGTTATAGCAGTACTCTGCCAGATGCAACCACTTCAGCCATGCTCACTGCTGCCCACTAACATAGTTACGCAAGTAGCCCTCCAGCCACTTGTTAACTATCTCCATCTGTCCATCCGTATGTGGGTGATAACTGGTACTCGGTGTCAACTCCGTCCCCACTAACTGGAAAAGCTCCTGCCAAAATCCGCCCATGAAGCGGTTGTCCCTGTCACTGATGATGGTTTTAGGAAGACCATCTAGCCTGAAAACCTCCCTGAAGAACATCTCGGCCACCTGTGCTACTGTGTAGTGCGCAGATATGGCGAAAAAATGCGCATACTTTGTCAGTCGATCAACGACGACAAAGATACAATCCTTGCCCTGCACCATGGGCAACCCTGTGATGAAGTCCATCGAGATACTCTCCCATTTCCCCTCCGGAATGGGTAGAGACTGCAATAATCCTGCGGGATGGCTCATCTCCCCCTTGTTCCTCTGGCAAACATCACACTCCCTGATGTGTTGGAGTACGTCCTCCTTGAGGCCCTTCCATGAGAATCTCTCTCTAATGGCCCTGTAGGTTTTGGTAAACCCCTGATGGCCCGCCAATGGTGAATCATGTGATGCTTGGAGTATCTTCTTCTTAAGCTAAGATCCCTCAGTCAAGAAGATCATGTCCCTGTAGTAGATGATCTCATCGACCACCCTATACCTGTCATCTGCCACCTGTCCATCCAGAACCTCACATGCAAATCTGTCCTTGGAGTACTCCACTAAAAGTCGAGCCCTCCAATCTGCATCCAAGCTCATAAGAGATAACGTCGCTGGTCTACGTGAAAGGGCATCTGCTACCATGTTATTCTTACCCTTGACATACTCAATGTCAAAGTCATATGCTTGGATCTTACTAATCCACTTATGCTACCTCTCCTGTAGCTGCTTCTACTCCAAAAAGAACCTGAGGCTGTTGTGATCAGTCCTCACCCTGAACTTGTTCCCTACCAAATACTGTCAGAATTTGGCCAATGCATGCATAATGGCCAACATCTCCTTGTCGTATATAGAATACAACCTCGTGCGGAAGGAGCTTCCGGCTCTCAAAGGCTATAAGGTGTCCTCCCTACATCAATACTGCGTCGATCCCCTCTCCCGACGCATCACACTCCAAAACAAATGGCTGCGTAAAATCCGACAATGCAAGCACTGGGCAGCTACTCATCACCTCCTTGAGCCTGTCAAAGGCTCGCTGCGCTGTATCTGACCAACTGAATGCCCCCTTCTTCGTCAAATCTGTAAGGGGTGCAGCAAGCTGTGAGAAACTCTTGACGAACTTCCTGAATAGGTGCATATGCCAATGAATCCTCGAAGTTCTGTCACGTTCCTCGGCTCCGGCGAATCTCTGATGGCCTTGATCTTCTCCTCATGGACTCTGACTCCGTCCACTCCAATAATGTGACCCAAATACAACATCTCCGTCATCCCAAACTCACACTTGGAGAGCTTAGCATAGAATTGTTGCTCTTCCAAGATATGTAATACTGCCTCTATATGCTGGAGATGCTCCTCCCAAGTCTTGCTATATATGAGTATGTCATCGAAAAAGACCAATACAAACTTCCTCAGATGACTGTGGAAGATATGGTTCATGCAAGACTGAAAAGTAGCTGGGGCATTGGTTAGCCCGAAGGGCATAACCAGAAACTCGAAATGCCCATAGTGACACCTGAAGGCGGTCTTGGGAATGTCCTGTTCCCTCATGTGAATCTGATGGTACCCTTATCTCAAATCAATCTTTGAGAAGAACTTGGCTCCTCTCAGCTCATCCATCAAATCATCGATCATGGGTATAGGATACTTGTTCTTCAGGGTCTTCTTGTTCAGGTCCCTGTAGTCAATACACATCCTCAAGGTGCCGTCCTTCTTCACCAACACCACGGAAGAAGCAAACAGACTCGTGCTCGGTCTGATGTGCCCAAGAGCCAGCAACTCCTGGATGGCCCCTCAATCTCATCCCGATAGGCTTTGGGATGCCTATAGGGGGTAGTAATCACTACCTGAATGCCCTGCTCAAGCTCAATGGTGTGCTTGAATCCTCGATCCGGTGGCTGACCTGGTGGTATATCCCCAAACACTGCATCATACCTGTCAAGGATGGCCTGTATATCAGGATGAACTGCCTAATCGGTGGGCTCTGCCTCTGATGCCCGCAACTCAACCGCCCACTCTATGTCTCCCTTCCAGAAATATGCCTCCATCCGGTGTGCCGAAATCGTCTGAGGTGGGTAAGTGTGCATCCCACGGATCTTCTCGTGCTTCCCGGTCTTCTTATCATCCCACTCCATCTCTAAGGCCTCCCAATCTGTGGTGACCTTCCCCAGAGTAATCAACCACTGAACACCCAATACCACATTGGTATCCGGTATGTTGACCACGAAAAAGTGATCAGTCATGGTGTAGGTACCCATCGTCACTGCCAACTCTGGAACATACCGGGCACACTGCATCGTCTGAGCTCCTGGGACCAAAACTGAAAATCCGTCAAAGCTCTCGGTCGGTATGCCTCTCCACTCGACCATCTGTGCATCAATGAAGTTGTGGGTTGCCCCACTGTCAACCAAAACTGACACTCGCTGGCCACGTACTGTCCCTTGTACGCACAGCGTCAAGTACTTGGGAACTCCTTGCAATGCTGCAAGGGTCCCTCCTGTGGGTGCAAAAGCTGCACCTCCTGTACCTGGAGGTGGAGGTGGCAACTAATCCTGGGCTGTCTGACTATCTCCTACCTCCTCGTCATCCTCCTCATCCTCTTCCCCGCTATCCTCGGAGAAGACCTCAATGAGGTGTGCTTTGCCAGCAGCACACCTATACCCTGGTGCTAATCTCCGTGTTTTTAATGATGATCAGCAGGTACTGGATTTCATGCTCAATACAGACGTGTTCAAGGACGCAGTTATCGAAGAAGAGGACCATGACCTGGCTCCGCAAAAGGAACAAGAGGAGCATAAGGGAAATCCCATACCCAAAGGGGTCGTGTTGCTTGAAAAGTTATTTGATTTATAGAACTATTTTCGAGAACCTCCAAACACGAAGGTGCAGAGTTCCACTTTATTGTACCAATAGATAAACCTTGGGATGGAGAAGGAACCCAAATTCGTCAACCTTGGTACAGAATGCACCCCTCAAGAAAGGCAATCCTTCACTGAATTATTCAAGAAATACCAAGATGTTTTCGCCTGGATGTATGATGAGTTGTGGACCTATGACATGCGAATCATCCAGCACGTGATACCCATGAAAGGAGTGAAACCATTCCAACAGAAGCTGAGGAAGGTACACCCCACTCTGAAGCCGATGATCCAAAAGGAACTGAAGAAACTCTTGGACACACGTATAATCTTCAAAGTTCGACATTCAACCTGGGTGTCAAATTTGGTTTCGGTTTGTAAAAAATCTGGCGAAATTCGTTTATGTGTGGACTTCTGAAATTTGAACAGAGCCTCGGACAAAGACAACTACCCGGTGCCCCCTATGGAGCAGATCCTTCAAGCAGCATCCGGGTCAGAAATGTTCTCATTATTGGATGGTTTTTCAGGTTACAACCAAGTACTAGTGGCTAAACTCGACCATCTGAAAACCACATTTAGAACTAAATGGGGAACATTCGTGTTCAGACGCATGCCTTTGGCCTGATCAATGCTAGGGAAACCTTCCAGAGAGCCATGGACATCGCCTTCCGAGGCTTAATGGGGCAAAGCGTGGTGGTATACCTTGACGACGTCACTATATTTTCCAAGCGTATGTGTGACCATTTACTCCACCTCAAGCAGATTTTTGAAAGGTGCCGAAAACACGAAATCTCACTCAACCCAAAAAAAAACATTTTCGTCGCCTCCGAAGGAAATCTATTGGGGCACATCATAACCCGAGACGGCATAGTGGTGGACCCAGAACGCGCAAAAGCCATCACCTAGATTCCTCCCCCAGTGGCAAGAAGGCCATGTAGTCGTTCCTCGGAAAAATCAACTTCCTACGAAAATTTATTTCAGACTTTGCCCAAATAGTGAAACCTCTACAAGGCATGATCAAGAAGAACGCAAACTTCAAATGGAACTCCCCTGAGAAAGCAGCTTTTGATAATATCAAATAGGCCATCGCAGAAGCACCTACCCTTCATAGCCCTAATTTCAGCAAAGGCTTTATTTTGTACACCTTCACCTCTGACTCATCTCTCGCAACTGTCCTCACTCAGAAAGACGACAGCAATGATGAGCGGCCCATATCATTCATGAGTGCAAGGTTGCAAGGTGTCAAGCTGAATTATCCGGATATTGACAAGCAAGCCTACACAGTGTATAAGGCAGTTAAACATTTCAGGCAATATATTTTGAAGAATCACGTCACAGTGTTTGTACCTCACCCAGCGGTTCGCTCACTGTCGAGAGACGAGGCAAATGGATGACATGCATTCAAGAGTATGACTTGGAATTTAAGCTTGCACATACTGTCAAGGGCCAAGGGCTATGCCGGATAGCCGGTGAAGCTGCAGACTTGCGAGGCAGTGAAGAGGGGTGTTGGGATCACGAAATTGACATGTATCAGACTGACAGTACACCTCAGCAGAGTGCCCCCTCATGGTACGTGGATCTTCAGCAATATATGGGCCGCAGTGTCATGGACCCCACTTTAACCGCCCAACAGAAACGTGCGATAAGACTGAAGGCTGCATCCTACCAGCTAGTGCAGGGAAAGTTGTTCCGCAAACACCACAGCGGGGTTTTGCTACGCTGCTTGGAACATGATGAGGCACAAGAGGTCTTGAAAGAACTACATGATGGTCCAGTCGGTGGGCACTATGCGGGGGATACCACAGCTCGCAAAATTATGCGTGCCGATTTCTATTGGCCCACTCTGTTCAAAGATGCACATGCTTATGTTCAGAGGTGCCTGTCGTGTCAAAAGTTTGCCAACAAAGAGATACAATCATCCACCTCGTTGCAGTCCGTCGCGGTGGAAGAGCCATTTCAACAGTGGGGACTCGACGTGATCAGGGAGATCTTGCCACATTCCTCTAAGCAGCATAGATACATCCTTGAGACTACGTAGTACGGACTACTTCAGGAGGTGGGTTGAAGCAATACCGTTGCGTCAAATCAATGATCAAGAGGTAATAGCTTTCATCACTCAGCACATCATGACTAGGTTTGGCGTTCCAACCTCCCTTGTTTTTTATAACGCAACTTATTTTTCGTCGTTCAAATTATATGAATTTGCCCTAGAAAACGGTATAGTACTCAAACACTCCGCCAACTATTACCCCCAAGGAAATGGGTTCGCCGAGTCAACCAATAAAAACCTCATCTGCATCATCAAAAAGACTCTGTTGTCCCAACAACGAAACTGGCATAACGCACTCCATAATGCCCTATGGGCTGATCGGGTCACACCCAAACCATCCTTGGGCACCTCCCCATTTTTTCTTGTGTATGGCAAAGAAGCAATCCTTCCTCCCAACTTGTCTCTCCCAGCCCTTCAGTTATCACAAGAAACGCATGGTACCCCTTTCCCTGCCTTATAGGCCCGTATAGACACATTGTTGAAACTGGAGGAGGGAAGGCTAAAAACCCGGGAAAAAATCGCCATCCACTAGAGCCAGATAAAACGATGGTTCGATAAGAAATCCGCCAGAAACAAGGTTTTCAAGGTGGGGACATTGTCCTCAAATGGGTCAAGGCTCATGAAGATAAGGGGAAACACTCCAAATTCCAAGCCCTATGGACAGGTCCCTTCCAGATCAAAGAAAAAGTAGACCCCCACACATATAGGCTACATACCCTAGAAGGGAGGATTGAGGTCCTCCCGGTAAATGGGCACGACCTTAAACACTATTTCACCTGATAGCCCCAAGGGGCCATCACCATATTCTGTACCATAGTTTATTTTTGCTCTTGTTTTTCGTTGCTTTATGTGTTTCAATAAATGGGTTGCTTTGAGCAGGCTCTCGAAAATCCATTCCCTTAGCACCTCACGTTGAGGGATAGACGGAGTAGTTACTCAATTCGCAGACTGTGCCGGAATCTCTGCTGGTGAAGAATCGCCCCTGGAACACAAAGTGGCCTGAGCTTGCCTGTGATAGACACCTCATGGGGAAAACAGGACCAAGTCCCAAAACCTGAGCGCAAGTTGCTCACCTAGTATGCCGGGTCAAGGGACTGCGGTACAAAAGAAAGCTTCGATGAAATCGGTCACTAGATGGAAAGGGAACAGGGCAAACCTCAGGTGATGAAAGGATATCCGGAAAAAACCAAAGGTCCTTGTATACAGACCAGGAGCAACCTCTCTTGCAAGCAACATAAGTCGGGATCCCTCATCTGCCCAGGAAATACTTGGCACCTTCAAATAAGTGCCTTGAGCACAGTCAAAATAAGTGCCTTGAGCACATTTAAATAAGTGTTATTAGCACATGAAATAAAGGGTAAAGGATTGAGAAAGGCTTCCTGCGCAAAGAGGCGATGCGACGACTCCGTCGGGGTACTGACCAGGCTCGCTGGCAGCGGAGCAACGTTTGTGACTCCGTCGACCACCAAGTTCGCTAGCAGCAGAGCAACACAATGTGGACCAAATAACCATACCAGATCCTTGGAATCCTTGAAGTTACTGCGAACCTTTCCATACGGTCTCCAAAAATGAAAACACGGTGAACTAGCACCCCGAGCCATGTAAACAGGTGGAGCAAACATGCAAGGTCCGAGGATGAAAGTAGTAGGAAGATTGAGGTGCTCTTTCAATGCTCATGTTACATTATTGAAGCGGCATATAGGAGCCTTAGATGCCATGCAATAGTAGTAGTTGCAAGTATTGGTAATTGTCACTACACATGTATCTGAATGCACTGAATAAGGGAACGTAATACCATGGATTAATCCTCGAGTAGTAATGAATATGTACATATGATATTTAGGCTAGTGATCAAGTGCAAATAAAATAGGATGGTGTGCCAGATTCTAGGGAGGCTTGTGTGCTTATATGTGCATAAATGTTCTAGGCTAGTGGTCCAGAGTACTTATGAGTTAGAAGGTTAGAGTCCCTGTGTGAAAAGGTCAAATACCCTATGTGAAAAAAGGCCATTCAATCTAGCAGACATAATATGCAAATATACTAAGATTAACAAAATAACGCCACAGTTGCGGATCAAGGGATGAAAGGAGTATGGGGGGTTCAGAGGTTCGAACTCCACGACAAAAAAAGTGTCCTGATATGTTACAATATCATAATATATCATTAAAATATAAAATGGAGGGGGCACAAATCCTATAAAAAGATATTTCCCCTATTCAGTGGGATATGGATCAATAATGGATCGGTGTCCCTGCGAGAGGGCCTAAAGGGTGTCGGGAGACCCCCGAGGGCAACAAGAACTCATAGAAGCCACAAGGCTTTAAGACATCCCTAGTCAATCTTAGTTGGACACCCTAAGGTGGTGCCACATCCCACAATATTGTGAGCGCAAATAAGTGGGTGCACTACTTAGGTGTGGGGCTACTGGGGGATGTGAGCCTGTTGGTTGGAGGTTTTTGGGTTTGGTACCTTGGCTCAGTTCGCATTCAGTACTAGGTATATATCTAGATTGAGTAGCCATTTCCATAATAGAGTCATGGCTCCAACTCAAGGGTGACCAACTGCTAAGAGAGCTAGAGCAGCATAGTCTACGAATGGTTGGTGCATCTAAGGTTTGCAACTAATTGGTCAAATTTCACAAATAAGTGCTTAAAACCAGTTTTATGTATGTTAAATGGATTTTTTTGGTATATTCTTTTATTGTTATGTATATGTATTGTGTTCATAGTATCAGTGTTAAAGGTGATGGCATCACCCTAGTTGGGTGACTAGGTGATGTTACAGCGAATACCACCAACGAACCTAATTATGTAACTCTTCACCTTTAGACTATTCATACAACGAGACAATGATGAAGAAAAAGGAAAATGGGGCAAGACTCACGTTTTACCAACTAATAAACTAAGACAATGGAATAACATCATAAAGTGTTCAAAATAAGATCTATTAGGATAAGGAGAAGAGGGATCAAGATAACAAGAGTCAAATGCTAGTTGAAAGGCCAAAATGCTAAAGGGAGGTCAAGAGGCCAAAAATGGAGGTTGTGAAACCAAAAAATATGGCCAAGAGGCAAGAAAAGTAAATGATGCTCCTAAAAGGCAAGCAAAAATGTGCGAGGGCAAGGCAAAAAGAGAGTCAATATGTCAAAAAGGAAATAGAGAAATTTAAGTGAGCAAGGGATGCATCAAGCCACCAAATTTCTCCAAACAAATATTTGAGAAAAGAACCAAAGGATATGTCACTGAAAAGATATTAAAGGAAAATAGGAACAAGAGAATTGAACCCCAAGCACCCCTCAAGGCACTTAGGGAATGAAAAGTAGGAGGGATTATACACAAGGCATGGAGGGTGAGAAGTGAAAATAGTGGCATAGAAAAGAGGACTAAAGTAAGGTTTGGCACACATAGACCACAGACACATTGTCAACTACAAAGGACAATGACTCGTCGACTAGGAAAAGACATGAAATCACAATGAGCAATGCTACAAGTGACATGGTCTACATTATTTGCAACAAAAAAGCTAGTTGTTTGCAAGGTTACAACAATTGTAAGGGAAGAGCATACAAATTAGGGATGTATGTAGGATTAAGAAGTAGGGCATACAATGGCTTAGAGATAAAGGCAAGCTAGGGTGAGGAACACCATGCAAGATATGAAAGCAAGTAAACTATTGCAAGAAAATGAAAACTAGAATGGGAAACCATTCAGAGGGGATAATGAGTGGATGGAAATATGTTGGAGAATATAGCTACACAAGATCCTAAAATATTAACAGTGACAAGAGGATATAGATCCTTGCATATAACCTTGAGAGTGGCACTGCAATAGTAAGGAATCAAGAGGGGTCCTTAGAGAGGGATTCATATTCCTAAGTAATTTTAGCATCATTCAACAAACAACCTTGACATCCCACTAGGACAATCAAGGGTATGAAAAACCAACTATGTGTAAAGCATGACCTCTACATTATGTCAATGGACAACATATTTTCGTTGTGTCATTTATTGGATATTGAGATAGAGGAGCACTTCACCTTAAGATGCCCCAAATTTTATAATATCATATAAAGATGTAATTATCTATACCATGATTCAAGAGGGTCTCTTACCACTTTTTTGCTATCCAAATCAAAGATGTTTGGCTTTCTACATCCTAGAGGAAATTTCATGAACAACAGCCCAATAAGACTCATCCAAGTTGAGCACTATTGGGTTGCTGAGCTCTTCCCTCGAAACTATACTGGAAATCGAAGGTGTGACGACCAAGTAGACATAACTACCATGTATACAAAGTAAATAGGTAAGTGAGACAATCCATGTCTTCTACTATATCATGAAATGGCAACCTTCTTACATGAAGCCATAAAGAATTACCCAATCTATTCAATTTACCACTATGTCCTCTGACATAGATCGAGGGGTCAAGTATCCATTACCAGATTTCTCTTTTCCTCAAATATTAATAAACCTTCAATATATTGTACCAAGACACATCCAATAATCCCCAATTGAGTTGTCTCATCCCCAAGTATTCCCAAAAGCATATCATTACATTTTGCATTGATAATTTAATGGTGATTGATTATGATAGAGATAATTCCCCACCTGTACATCTACATATGTTGACAAAGTAGTTTCCCCCCTCTTTTATTTTTTCCTTTTGCATTACAATGTTCTCATTTTTAGTTTTCATATGGCTTTATCCATTTCTACTGACTATTTTTAAATGTACTTTGTTTGTCACCTAAAGGTATCTTTCACACCCCCTCATCACTATTGTGCCTTGTTGTACTCCCGAGTTCCATTAGCCTACTTTGGCCACTTTTGGACATTCCTAACTGTATCCTATCTTATATGATACTACATATACACAAAAGGAGTATGGAATCATTATGATATGGGTTTCCGAAGAATAAGATGTTGATGGAGAATGAACCTGCTAAAGAAAACAATTAAAACAAAATATAGTCAAGAAGAGAGTAAGGAGAAACCAAGGTGCTCAATGGAGGTGATGTGGAAAAGTAATGTTGTACAAGGTTCAATGTTATTAATAGGCATAGGAGCATGTAATCTTGCCTATATAAAGGAGGCTACCAAACTATTTCATTTCCCAAAGGACATGTATGATGAGAAAAAAGAAAGAGGGAGCAAAATCTTGTGCTCAATGGAGGTGATGTGGCAAAGTAACATTGTACAAGGTTCAACGCTATTAATAGGCATAGGAGCATGTAATCTTGCCTATATAAAGGAGGCTACCAAACTATGCCATTTCCCAAAGGACATGTATGATGAGAAAAAAGAAAGAGGGAGCAAAATTTTGTGGTAGGGGGCTCCCTTGTAAGAGTGAGAAAGCTAAAACAAGTGCAACTCAAGGGATAAGAAGGAACATTGAGAAGGGCAAGGCTAAGTTAGGAGAAGGTGTTCTAGTGAAAATTGCATAGAATTCTCTAATAAATCAAGAAAAAGGCAAAGAGACTCCAACAATATGGTTTTTAGTAGGAACATAAATTACTTATGCAACAACAATGCTAGTTAAAATAGAGGAAGACCACAAGAAATGTGTGAACTGAGGGGATATGGAGAAACATGGCCCCCACATGACAAGGAACAAGAGACCATTTTCCCAAGAGAATCCAACACAGTCTTGATAGAGAATCCATGGAGGAATTAAAAGGTACCAAAGGGTTGACTAGAGGAAAAGGCCTTGTTGAAAAGGGAGGGTAAATGAAGTAGGAAGGGAAAGATGGTGAACAAAATGGGGTGGAGAATTCTCCCATGAAAGGAAAATAAAAATGTGGAGAAATGGATTATGCCTAAAGAAGAGTGAATCCAACTAACAGTTTGTGGGTTTAACCCATGAGGAACCACTAAAACAATGCACCATATTAAGACTGGATGCATGCCTAAGGTGAAGTAACAAAAAATGTAACAAATAGTTCAAGAGCCTGTAACCCATCAAAAATGGGTTACCTCTAGGAGAAATCTCTCTCCTATTCATCACTTCCAACTAGTATCCAACAACCCCAACAACCACCGAGTAGCTGATGTGACGTTCCATTCATATCTCCGCCACCTACATCAATCATATGTTTGGTCGCCCATTTTCCAAGAGCACATGTTGGAAGGTGGGAAACCCAACACAAAAGGTACTTTATTCATTTTGCAATCGGGTGCTTATGCTTGTTTGTAATTGGGATTTTGATATGGAATATTTGGTGACCTTTGACCATAATATTGTTCAGTCACCTTGAATGGGGGGTTAACTTTCAACCATAGCCTAGTAGAACCTCCCTTAATGGACCATGGCTTTAGGAAGGGCACTACCTAGGAAAACACGATGTGAGATAACATAGTCCCGCATATCCCATTTCCATACTTACCATTTTCCATCTCACAACATGAGCCCCTGTTCCACCTCCCCTCTTCGGGCCCAATTGACTATGGATTCATTGGGATTTGGCACACCCCTTTCCCCTACCTTTATACCCGAGTCAAGCACCGAAATTATGCCCCGGAAATTTGATGCAACTAAAATAAAAAGAAACAACATATGATGGCCACAAGCAAAACAAAAGATGAGAAAATTATAAAAATGCAAAAGATGGTCGGGACTTACAAGTAGCGCATGGGAAAAGGTCAAGCATGCGCTCTACCTCCATAATTATGGCCATCACCCAGTTCTTGGGCCAATGTTTCCCGACCACATAATGGAAGAGGAACCTTTGCATGTCGCAACCCCTAGTGGCGATGAACTACCCCACTACTAAGGAGGTAATAACTGCTACCAATCATGCAAAGAAAACTCCAAAGCCTTTGACCTATGAGCGGTAATACAAGGAAAGAATCAAGAAAAAGTCAAAAGGGAAAATAAGATGGGTGGAAAAACAAAGGTTGAGGTAACTCATGCATCCACGATGGCTCCCTCCTCACATTTGTATGCTCAGGATGAGGACTGCTTATCATGTCAACCCCCTTGACCATGAAGTTCCTTTGCCCTCCGCTCCATCATTATTCACATGACACCTATCAAACTTAGGAGTGAACCAAGGATATGTCTTTCCCTTTAGGATCTGAGAACACGTAATAGGGTGGTTTGTTAGCCACTCCTACCTAGGGAGGTAACCCTATTGCGAAATCAAAGCCCCAAATTTGGAAGGGAAGTCTTGTATGAAGTGTTGATTTTCTTGTTACTTGCAAGCTTGGTTCACTTAGATGCAATAATGATTAAAAGTACCTAATGGTGAAGATACAACACTAGATATTATGTGTGATTGACAGGTGGTTTCATCATGGGATGGGAAACTTAACTAGGGTCAAAGTCCACTAGAGCAGCATATTGACACCCACGAGTGAGCGTTGAGAGCCAGGGGACTTCCAATAATTGTAGAGCATCATTTATATCCATGGGAACCTTCAACACCCATAGTGTTTCTGCACTTTACCCCTTTATCATTGATGGATGAAGACCCTAGACAAGTGTGCCCCCAGCCAGATTAGCAGTATCAGGCAGTTGATCCAGGGCCCAGATGAGCTTTGTCTCATACCTTCAGACTTGGGAGGGCTAGCACCATCTCCAAAGCCCTCAACGTTGGAGAATAATCATGCATTTACACCACTAGGAGACCCATTTGGTGCCCCAAACCCACAATTGCGGTCCACGAGATTATTTTGATGGAGATCTATGGGCCAACCCTTAGATCATGATTTTAGAAGGCCTCTACACCAAAGAAGGCACTGAAGGCCTCAATGTCTACCCTTAGGAAGCCTACACTAGAATGCGTCATCATTTTGACTTGCATTTATGGAGATATATTTAATTTCACAAAGGCTACTAGGTTGGCTTGTGACCTAGGTTTATTTTGCACATTATTTTATAATTTTAGAGGGGCTTGTAGGTTAACAGACATTAGTATGCCTCTTATAAATTAGAGATTATGCCATTGTAACTCATCATCATAACTTCTTGGAATTTCGGCCTCTAGAGGAATTTTCACTTGTTCTCTTGTGGATAAATTGGACATCTTGGATGAATTTCGATATTTGGAGCTGATTTTAGATATTCTTCAGAGCTATTATTTGGTTTAATGGATGGAAATATTCCATGTTATCTTGTAAGTGATCTTGATTGTTGAAATCTAGTAATCTACGTCTAATGTATGGAATTGTTGAATCTAGTTTATGTTTAATTGTGCCCTAATTTTGTTGAAGATTAATTGAATGATATCTAGATTAATATTGCATACATTACTCATACATAACATGTTAAGAATTGTCCTAGTGGTGAACCCCTTAGAGCTCTCTCATAAGTTTCCATTTTTCCTTTGAGTGAGTAAATGCTTGAAATCTTGTTGCTAGGGCATCAAATTTCGGCCTCCTTGGAAACAAGTTTAGCTAACCTATCGCATCCTTGACTCCATATTCCCAAGGAACAAGGAACAGGTCAAATTTATTGGTGATCATACTTAAATCTTATCCATATTTTTCTCTCTCCCAATTCAAACCTTTTAAGGTCAAGATAAGAAGCTAGGGCTTGGTGTGAATCCCTAGAAAAGTGAGTTTTTGGTGGTTGTAGAGCCTAAACATCAATAGGATAGTCTTGGGACTTGGCCACAAAATCTATCCTTTTGGTGGGAATCCACTTCAATTTCATCCATAAACTTTCTTTTCGTGGTTGCTTTCCTAAGAGGGAAACCCTAGTTTTCCTTGCTTCAACTTAAGGGTTTTCTTGAAGGTTTCATGAGCCTTGATATAGTTGATACCAATTATTGGAAACCTTTTCTCTTGGCCCTGACCTTTCGATACTCCAACACTCATTCAATTTATCATACCCTAGGTCTTGTGCCCTCTTTTCATACAAAATGAGTTGCCTCCTTATGAAACTAAGGGAAGTAATGCTTACATGTGTTGTTGTGAGTTGTCATTGTGAGTTCCCAAGCGTCAATCTAGCAGTTGTTTCCTACGTATGAGTTGTGGTCGTGATTTAAATGTGTCGAAGTCAGTGTTTTATGTACTATATATATGTAAATGTTGTGATCAATAAAGATATCACAGTGTGTTTTGGTGTTGTGTGTAATCACTCTTTGATCTCTCTATTTTTCTAACATGGTATCAGATTTGGTTCAGCCCTAACTCTCTCACGAGAGGGGCTGAGATTATGCAATTTTAGCCATGATACTCCTTTGTACATAGATAATTTTAATAGAGTGTTTGATCTATTGTTTGTATGAGTCTTTTGTTTGAATATTTGATTTGTGTGTGGATTGTGGATAGTTGCATGCAAAGGAGATTTGGAAAGATCCAGCGTTGTTTTGTGTGAAGTTCCATTGTGGACAAATATTTGTGAAGAAGCTGGATCAACATAGATTTGGTTTGATCTAGTGTGGATCTACAATTGAGAGCAATGTCTACATGTTTTAAATGGTGGTTCTCGAGATTATCAGATGGCACAAGATGTACAGTTGTGGCATGCAAGTGGAATGTTGGCATTTCTCATTCTAGATCTAAAAACTAATAAAATATTGTGGTATTGTTTATCCAAAGATCGAGATATAAACATTGTAGATCTGATGGTAAATACCAATATGCAAAGTTATTATTATTATATTTGATTTGATCTGCACATATCAATAAAGAGAAGTCATTGATTTTGTCTCTATATGTATTGGTGTTTTGTTGTGATGTGAGTAGAAGTAGTTTTCTATTTCTTTCAATTATGATTATAAAAAGGGTTGGTGGTTCTTAAACTGGAAGCCCTAATTTCCAAAACATCAATTCTTGTGTGTTTTTATTGGTTATAAAAAGGGTCGGTGGTTCTTAAACTGGAATCCCCGGTGTCTGAAACATCAATTCTTGTGTGTTAGTAAGGTCAGGTTGTTTAATCAACTTTTGAACACATTTAGTATCCAGACCTACATCCTAGCAACTGACGGATAGTCGAAAGTGAAATATCCGATAGAGGGTAGTTGGTCCATAAGATGGTTCATTACTTAACAACTCTTATCGCAGAAGGCCCGATGAGCCGAGGTGTCAATATTGTTGATCTTGCAAAGTTCATCAATGATGGTCAGAGGTGGTTACATTTTAAATGGAGGTCCACTGATAGCTTGAATATGTGAACTATGCACCCCATGTTCAAGATTGAGAGCGACAAGACAAGGGTGAGTGTTTCTGAACTCCATAAATTGCATGGAACGGTCCACAAATTCATAAAATTCAAAGGAAACAAATGGAAAAGATGTCCAAAAAACCAAAATTCGAGGTCAAAAGGCAAAGGGTAGGATTTTAACCCATGAAACAAAATAAGAAATATGGGCCTCACCAATGAGGGGTCATTTAACAAAGACTAAGGCAAGAATAAGGAAAACTGTCCTCCACTACATTAATTTTATTAGAGAGTTGTCGTTAGCACATTAAACCAAGTCATCAAATGGAATATGTCATTTGGTATTATTACAACAAAATCTCACAAAAAGTCCCAAAGTTCAAGTGTAAAACCCTATGTAACTCAAGGGTGAGGCCATTGTCAGTTCGCACACCCTATTTTCACTTCTAACCGAATATACTCTAGCTAAACCCCCCTAGTAGATCTTATGGATTTAATGGCCCAATCAAACTAAGTCAAGAGCTCCCTAAGACTTCTACTTCTATTACCACCAATCAAAGGATTGAACAATTAGGGTTTAAGGTGGGTCTTGAACATAAGATTGCTAGAGATTTTTTTAGGGTAATTTCCAAATTTAAGTTCAAACCGAAGGTCCCCAAATACACACAATCAAGGAATTACAATAAGATTTAAGAGACTGAACCCAAGCAAAATGGTTTAAAGGATTTTAAAAGAAGGGTGATAGAGGAGAGATATCAATGCCTTAGCTTGCCAATGTATTTTGTGTTATGGGGTCAAGGAGAAACACATTTGAAATGGAGTAGGTCTAGGTTCAAAGACTATGGGAGACCCACTTGTGTCCCTTAGAGGTTTGACCTAGGCCTCCTACAATCTTCAAAGATGGGATAAGGGAGTGGGCTCCACTTAGGTCATCTCAAAAGATCTTAATGAGAGGTTTAATGAGGGTTGGATAAGATTTAACTTCAAAGCTTAATGAAACACACTCATGTACCTTAGAGGTTTGGGCCAATTGTCATACAATCTTCAAGAAGGGTATAAGGGAGGGAGCACCACTTAGGTCATCTTAAAATAACTTGGTTGAGGGTCTGTTCAAGAGGGGCAATGAAATAAATATACCAACAACACTGTCGTGAATATTTAATAACCCTTATCCATAACCATAACCAAGATGATAAAAGACCACTTACTCAGATCACCATGCATTCATTCAAGTTATATCGATATTCATCCATGGAAAGAAGAATATCCACATCCCAAAGGCCTTCTTCATCAAGAGCTACCAATATTCATCCAAGAGAAGAAGATTATCCACATCAACCAAATCTTTTGAGAGGTCATTATACTTATTCCTCCATAGCCAAAATTAAGAAACAACAAAAAATTTCAGAAATTTCAGACTTGCTAAAAGATTTCTCCCCAATCCCACCATGAGAAACTGAGATGAAGTGCACCTCTATTTATAGATGAGGTTCTCAACTTCCTTTACATTAAAATATTATTTTCCTAGGCTAAAATCCCCTAAAATAATCTATGAAGGAGGTAAAATCCCTCTTCACCAATTGGATAATCTAAAATTACAAAATAGGGTCTTTATCAAGCCACTTGTACAATGCTAAAGGGGAAGAAGCCCTCAAAAGTAGTATATCTCCTTAAATGAGGGGAATAAGGGTGTTTACTATATTATCCAACCTCCAAAGACATTTTAAGTGTTCCTCTTCCTCCACAAATTCAATGGGTACAATTTCCAAGTGTGGGAAAGTGGTCCCTCAAGGTATAGAAACCCCCCAAAGTGATAACAAGTGTGGTCTCCATGGTGCCATGTTTAGCCTCCAAACGTTCAACATGTCATCCACATCAACTAATCAGCACACGAAACTCCCTTACACAACAGGTCCACGATGATCATTTCTCCAATAAAACAGGGGCAAACAACCTTCAAAAACTAGCCACCTAGACTAGCAAATGCACTTCCAAGTGGACACTGCAGTCCTTGATGGAAGAGCACTCCCTTTAATCATCAATTAGCTCCTCCAAATACTTCATCCCTTCTCAAATCCACATCATCATGAACATTTTATGAAGGTCGGCCATAATCAACATTCAAAGGTCAGCTTACATTACTCTTGTGTGTTGTAGGTCAACCCAGTCCCAAAATTGCTGCACAAATATGTATATATATATCTATAAAAAAGCATTGAGAGTTCACCATTTCACCATGTCCTCGGTTTAAAAAAAAACACTTTATGCTCCCAAATATACCACGGGTCAAGAACGGAATGATCCATAAGATGATACAAGTCATAGCCCATTAATACAAAGACTCCAACATATTATGTTATGAGCACTTGCCTGGTTTAATATCTGAGACAATTTCCACTTCAGTTAGTATATTTATATTTTCAGTTACCATTGGAGAAATTGCCTATAAGTATTGCAATAAGTCACCCAAAATTTTTGAAAATGTATGCCATGTTCTAGCTTTAGGCCCTGTATACCAACTAGATTATGCTAGCCAAACAAATATTAATGCATTGGACCCCTGCACTTGTTCCTCATAATAGTAAAAGACCTGGGTGCATCTTATAGCATTTTAACACTTCTCAACTCTTATTTTCTTAACCCCACAAATGAATCATGAATCTAAGGTATACCCTGTATATTTTTATACAGATATGCCTAAAAAAAGCATGTCTATTGTTGCTTGATTGTCTGCTTGTCTACTTGCTAGATCAACGACCTAATTTGCTATAAAAATCAAGTCACACTAGATCCTTGGATGTTCGTATGCTTCCAAAATACTGTACTTCCAGTCAAGGTGATGGAGTTGGAGGTACATCCTATTGTTGAATAAAGGATTTGACATAGAATATATGTAAATCATACCCTACAATCTACACCTTATATCTTTAAATCTACTTGAAATTAACGATCTGTAGTTACAAGTGAAAATGGCAAGAAAAGACCTTAACTGACAGTTGATGATACAAGTCTCCAAAATGTGACAACTTTTTTGTCTTCTTTTGATCTCCTAGTAGTAGCCCTCTCATATGGATATCCACATAGGCATGAAATTAGGGGGCATTCAGCCATACATCAATTTTCAGGCCTTTGTAGCATAAAGCTTCCCATGTTCCCCAACCAAAGATCGCATTTATTTTGGGTTTCTCACAAGATGAAGTAGCTCAAGATGATCTTTCAATATATTTCAGGAGGCCAGCCTTCCAACACACACTTTCTCACTATCCTAAAACTCAAGAACATGAAAAGAGTGGAAAAATTTGTAAAAATTTCGACATGACAAAATGGTAGATAATTACTAATAGGTCTTACAAATCAAGGTTTAACTTGGTTGCTCACAAGATGAAGTAGCTCAAGACGATCTTTCAATATATTTCAGAAGGCCAACCTTCCAACACAAACTTTCTCACTATCCTAAAACTCAAGAACATGAAAAGAGTGGAAAAATTTGTAAAAATTTCCACATGACAAAATGGTAGATAATTACTAATACATCTTACAAATCAAGGTTTAACAATAGAATTCTAACCAATAATGATACTTTGATTAACAATAGGCTAGTGTTATGATTGATGTTGTTTATTATGGGAGGGAATAAAGTGTGTTTTAATTATTCATAAGTTTTCAAACAACTATGCCACGGTTTGAAATTACATTGTAAAATTTCGACCCTCTTTTGCTCGGAAGAGACTTGCACCTCCAACTCCAATGGAATTAGATTTATCACTAGATTATGCAAGCTCATATCATATTTATGGACTCCAATTTGCAAAATTTTGAATTTGTTTTCTAGTGCAATGTAGTGATAGGCATTTCTTCTATTTGTCTCCATTATTAAGGAGGGTCAGAGTATGCCTCGAATAGATAGTTATGCTCAGGTTACCATAAAAAGGCTCTGTATTGTTTCAAAATTCACAAAGCCTTTACTATAATAATGTGAAAACAAAGTAAGAGATCAAAATTTTTCATAAAAAGGCTCTGTATTGTTTCAAAATTCACAAAGCCTTTACTATAATAATGTGAAAACAAAGCAAGAGATCAAAATGTTTCAGATAGCATTTCTATAATTGGTGTCCAATGGACATGATGTGACAATGTATCTCTATTTTGGGTAGCATTCATTTTCTCCACCCAATAAAATGTTTCCATTTCCATAATGTTGCCACTAAGGGAAAACCTCTATATGTTGTGCTTTGACCCCAATTCACAAAATGATTCCATTTCCATAATGTTGCCACTAAGGGAAAACCTATACATGATGTGCTTTGACCCCAATTCTATCTCACACTTGCTCTTAGAAAATCAAAAGAAAGAAGACATGATGTAAAGCTTACTCAGTCTTCGAAGAGATCCTCTGTGGCTACGAAGTATGTTTATTGGACTCATAATAACTAGCTGGGTAGTTCGCTAAATGCTACTTAATAATTTCACCCACTCATTGCAGGTTAGATTAAGTGATATCAGATTTATGGACTTCAATTTGCAAACTTTTGAATTTGTTTTCTAGAGCAATGTAGTGATAGGCATTTCTTCTATTTGTCTCCACTATTAAGGAGGATTGGAGTATGCCTCGAATATATATCTATGCTCAAGTTACCATAAAAAGGCTTTGTATTGTTTCAAAATTCATAAAGTCTTTATTATAATTATGTGAAAACAAAGCAAGAGATAAAAATGTTTTAGATCTCATTTCTATATTTGGTGTCCAATGGACATGATGTGACAATGTCCCTCTATCTTGGGTAGCATTCATCTTCTCCAACCAATAAAATGTTTCCATTTCCATAATGTTGCCACTAAGGGCAAACCTCTACATGTTGTGCTTTGACCCCAATTCTATCTCACACTTGCTCTTATAAAATCAAAAGAAACAAGACATGATGTATGACTTACGCAGTTTTCAAAGAGATCCTTTGTGGCTACAAAGGATGTTTATTGGATTCATAATAACTAGTTGGGTAGTTCGCTAAATGCTAAGTAATAATTTCACCCACTCATTGAAGGTTAGATTAAGTGACATCCCTCATTTAAAAAAAAAAAAAAGGTTAAGTAACTATAATTCATTCAAAACTTGTTGAGAGTTGAAAATGAATAAACTAAAATTATCCATCAAAAACGAAAGAACTAAATGAAATGTAACATATGAACTTTAAAGCATTTGAAGTTAATACAACTCACACCTACATCCGTTGATGTAAAGACGAACTATCGTTGACATAAAGACCAACTACCATTTGACTTTAGGATAACCTTTCCTCCAGAACCATCTAGCTCTTTCATCTAGCTCTTTCAGTGACACAAGAAAATTTTAAATATAAGTTCTCAATCTATCATAGAGACTATAGGCCCTCAAGATTTATCTTGAAAGTAACCAGAGTTGTTCATCATCAAGCAAATCAACTTAGTAACAACTAGCCACACCAAGAATAGGCATATAACCACCCCACTTTTAATTACGACATACAAGGTGCCCCTACCTATGCCTATAAATAGTAAGACCGCTTTTCCTTCTTCAAACCCATTGTCATTGTTCCTTGTAAAATTATAATGTGATTTAGACAAGTGAGTAATAACCAAAGTCTTTGAATTTTTCTCAACTTTCCTTCTGTTTTGATCTTCTAGAGATAAATAAAATTCACAATATGTATTAAACCCTATTTTATGTTTATCTTTGCCCATAAAAGCAAAATTAATGAATAATTATTTATGCTTATCTTTTCACATATAATTAATGAATATATGAACCTAATTAGAAACATAACTTGAAGTTATAGAAGTTATATGATTCCAGATTAGTTCATAGTTTCAAATTAGTGAATAGTGAATATTTTGTCTTTTTGAAACACCGAGAATGATAACAATTATACTTACCTATTGAGAATATGACGAACAAAATACGTACCTGTATCCCGACAAAGAATGAGAGAGTGGAAGGTCCATATGAATCACCATTCTCAAAGCAAGAAAATCTTGATCATATTATCCATCCTCTTTCCTTATCCAAAATGTAATCTCATCTGCAAATGATTTAAACACCTCCTTAGAAAGCATTATAAATAAATCTCCCTCTTAACATTGACGTAGACACACAGAGACAAATATAGAAACCAATGAGAATTAAAAATGTATGTTTTTAAAACCAGGTACGAACTGGCATATAGAAATGATCTAAGCGAGACAAACAAACCTGCGGAAGATATTAGGCTCCAAACTTGAAACAAAAATATTATTTTATCATCTCATCTTCATCCTCAATGGAACCCTCGCTCCTTTTCACCTATAGCAAACACTTTCAACATTAGGTCACAACCAATAATCAAACAAAAAATTTAAATGTAAACGAGATTTCCCACAACATGCCAATAATTTTTTCCACAGCTTCTGTCTGAGATCAATTTAATTATTAGAAGTGTTATAACATCTCCTAACGCTCCCTCCTTTTCACCTATCGCAAATCACTTTCAACATTAGACCACAACCAATAATCAAACAAAAAATTGAAATGTAAACGAGATTCCCCACAACATGCCAATAATTTTTCCCACTATTTCAGTCTAAAATCAATTTAACAATTAAAAGTGTTATAACATCTCCTATGAATAACCACTCTTCAGGCTCTCTCCCATTTTCTAACAAGGCGGAATCCCAATATCCATTATATAGATATGCATAACTAAAAGTCTAAAGCTCGTCTGAAATATAGAAATTAGAAAGAAAAAAAGAACATAGAAAGTAAATCGCCTAGCCAATGCATACAAATGAAGAAAAAGATAGCCAACGAAAAGCGACCAAAACAATGTGTACCTACACGAGGGAGGCTCGTAATATTCTTCAGCAGTCTTATATCCATGACTCCTTCCAAAAGCTCAAACAGATAAGAGTACTTTTAGTGCTCCATAAACGCTAATGCAGCCCATTATCTAACAGGAAAAACCATATTTAGCGATCTATCCTCTGTTGTACACCCTACAGCAAAATTAAATTAATATTACCTGGAAAAAGAGCCCATTAACTAAGAGGCAAAACCATATCTAGCTATCTATCCTCTGTTGTACACCCTACAGCAAAATAAAATTACCTGGAAAAAGAAAGCGAATACACAAAAGGAAATATTGAGGAAATTAATGTTAACACTCATAATCTAAGAGTTTGGTTGTTTAGCTCCAGCTACATCGATTGATTCAATATGTACTAGTAGGGAATATGAGATACCGACATCAGAATAGAAGAGTCTGTACCTTCCTTAGTTATAATGAATGAAGGGAAAAGGCGTACGAACACCCGTTTCACACATTTACATTCTGTCCTACCTCCTCCGCGCGTCCAAGTTCTCTGAAATCTGTCCTGTCTCTTTCCGCGTGTCCCACTTCGCTGAGAAAATAAAATACTCTCCTCTCCTTTCCACCTGTTACAATATTATTAAACGAGATTAGCGAATTTGTTTTTTAAACGAGATTGGCGAATTAAAGGATCGTTAATCACCTTACTAACAGGTGTACGAACATCCTTTGGCACGTTCTGGCACGTTCGTATCCTGTCCGGCGTGCCAATCTCCATCTCGGCTTCCTGCAAACCGAACAAAAAAAAAGTTCCTCGTCTCATAACCCTCCCTTTCACCTGTTGCAAAATTAGCAAGCAGATGAAAACCCATAAGCAAGAAATGCCAGAGAGAATAAAAGCATTATCTCAATGGTTAAGCCCCTTGCAATTCCCATAGCTTCATTGTCAAAGTAGAAATATGAAAGTAGAAATAATGAAGACAATCGGTTTAATGATTAGGGCTCTATGCAGCTAAAACCTGAAAACAACTATCAACCATTATCTACTGGGATGCTTCTCAATGTGCAGATTCTCAAGGAAAACTATCTGAATAGATATAAATTGAAACACAAATCCATACCTGTCCTTCACTCCAATAGGTAACATGCCTTCCATCGATTCTCCTGCTCTACATTACTGCAACAAAATAAAATCACCAGGGCAGGCAATCGATGCAAACACCCAGGGCAAAAGAAAGAATGATGAATTACAATTAAAACGAAAAGGAACACGCAAATTACAGTCAAAACGGACAAGCAGATGAAAATTAAAAAGCTAAAAAACCAAGATGCATGGCCATGCAACAGAGGAAACCAACATCGACAGAAGGAAGAAAAAAAGAAAGAGAAAGAGAAAGCCAATGCAATGTAGAGAGGCAGAAGAAGAGATGAAAGTCTAGAGACCTTTGGCATGCAAGAATGTGTTATATACTCTTCCTTTCAAACGGTCAAGGGGCTCTGAACTGATAACTTATAGCTTTTTGGTATGATACGGGGCCAGGCATTTCATCAGCATGCATTTGAAAATTTGAATTCGCTACACCAAAGAGAGATGAACGATCCTCTGCTTTCGTGAATATCTTTCCTCCAGCTTTTGTAAAATTTCCTTTTCTCTGGTTTTATTTTTTTGGAGCGTCTCCTCTCCTTTATTTGTTTTATAATATATTTATTTGAATTTAAATTATAAATATTTTAATTCAATTTTTTATATTTTTAACCATCAAAACAATTTATTTAATTTTGATTTGGTTTGAACTCGTAGATATTTTTATTTAATTTTTAATTATCGAATTTAATTATTTATTTAATTTTGATTTGGTTTTAAATCATACATATATTTATTTAATTTTTAATTATCGAATTATATTATTTAATTTTAAATTATAAGTAATTTATTTTATTTTTTATATTTTTAATTATAAAAATATATATATATTTTTAATTTTAATTTTTTTTATTGATATTTGTAATATATTTAAATTTATCTAAAAATAAATAAAAAGAATTTTTAATATATTTGAATTTATGAAAAATCTTATTAGTAAAAGAAAAAATGACTAGATTAGAGGAATATTTCAGCTTTAATGGTGGTTTATATGGGTTTATATTGGAATTTGGTTTGAGAAATTTCAATTTTTCATAGATTAAAAATTGTTTGGACACTTTAGATTTGATAATCTTGAAATGTTTTGTTTAATTAAATTGAGGGTTTTGAAAAATGAAATGTTATAATTTTCATTTTCAAATGCAAGGATAACAAATTAAATTACTCTATTATTTTTTTTTGCCACTTGTTTAGAAACAACACTACTATGTTCCAATTCCTCAATTCCTCATTGCAAATTGAACCAATTTTTGTTACTTGTATTTATATTTATGCTATGAATAAAATATTGAACTTTATTTTGTGTGGAAGAAAAATTGTTCATATTTATAATATTAATACTAAGTTAAGGTTAGTCATATTTAAAGCAAGAGATTCAAAGTTCAAATCCTATTGGGTTAGACCAACCAAAAATATTGCGAAAGAAAAAAAAAAAGATATACCAAAGCAAAAGCAAATACAACCGAAAGATGCTAAAGCAAAAACAAATACCAATTTAGTTTTTATTAATTAAAATGAAATATTTATATATACAATGTTTGTGCATTTCTTGAAATTCTTGAGTTTTTATCTAAAACTAAAATGCAAAATAAAAACACATTAACCTTAGTCCAGCCAAACATACTTTCACATAACCTAAAAAAATAAAAACTTTCAAAGTCAGCTTTAAATTTCATAACATAAATATATATATATACATATATATACAAAAACACCTTACCTCACAACATGAATATATATATATATATAACACCTTACCTGTTTATATTAAGATTGGGCAAAGTTTCAAAATCTATGAATAAATAATAATGCCAGCGATGCATGGTACGGTCAGCTGCCCTTGGTTCTTTGTGAATTTTTGAGATTCTTTTCCTTAATTAAAGAAAATGGATACTGGACAAACAAATCAACTTCAAGTTAATTTTAAAAGCTCAAACATAAATTTTAAAAAGAAAAAGGAGAAAAGCAAATTAAAAACAAATTAACTTTCATTGAGGAGAAAATTAACTTTGGTGCCATAAAAATACTTTCAATCCATGAAAATGACTCTCAAACACAGCTTAAAATTCTATAAAAGCGAAATATCAAAACAGAAAACAGATATTCACGCCACTGCCTGCCGCCATTCCTTCTTTGAAAGGCAAAAAGAAATTTGAAACAAAGCAATGTCTCTGTAATGACAAAATACAGGCATCTCCCTGAATTTTCCTTTATATTAGGGAAACGGATCAATAAATGGAACAATGTTTTAAGGTGATATTACAGAACCTTTGATTAAGCGTTTCGCACGAGTTTATCCTGTTCCGATGGTTTTCTTGCAATTATTTATATTTCCTCAAAGCAAAATCTATAAAACCAAATAAGTAAAAGCTGACATCAAATTAATGCATATAATCATTTTCTTTCTCTACCGAGCTGCCCAAGTTGGAAACAACTTAAAATAAACAAAATACTATGTACACGTACTTTATTAAACTGCAGAAAATCTGTGGATCAACATATATGAAATATCACATATTAGAACCCTACACGCCTTGGCGTCAATAGATACCCATTTATTGTCGTCCAAATTTTTTTTAGCATATAAAAAATCATCTGATACCATTTATACCCATTCATCTGTGATTTGAATGTTCTAACATTCGAGTCATCTGCACGTAAATCAATTCAAATGGAAAACATGAAAAAACAAGAAGAGACGAACATGAACATATACACAATTACAAAAACATGTCACATAATTTAAGCACAGCTCACCTGGAACAAACCACAAAACTTACAATAAAACACATCACAATACTCCTCACTTGATTTTAGGTTAAGTGAGTTTGATTGTGGGAAAATTTTATAGTTAAAAGTACTTGAGTTAGAAGCGATCTGGTATGGGTGACTTCTATAGAAATCTTGCTTGCTTTTATATGATTCATTTCTGTAGTTTCAATTCGATTTCTTACTATTATCTCTCATAAAAATGGTTATAAATAAATGATAATGATATCTAATATAATGCACTATAAAAATCTCTTTTGGGTAAAAGAGCACTGCTAAAACCCCTCATACTTGGATAAAAGAGATAAATTAAGTAATACAAAAACTGAAAATCAATATATTTTTCTCATAAACTCATGACACACTCTATTTTTTAATTTTCCAATTCACTACCACTTTTTTTCAAAAAAAAAATGATCTCTATACAATAATATAATGTATCTGTGTGAAATTCATTATAAGATAATTGATAATTCATTATAATATAATTGATAATGTAATGTATAGACAGTGAAATTCATTATAAAATTTATTATATCAAAAAAGCAATTTCAAATTTATTTAATATTTTGATGTAAAAAGATGTTTTTACATTAAGAAATTTGATTTTTAGTGATACGTTCTTATTTGAAAACAACTTTCCTAAGTGCCACTGTGTCAATGTATGAGCCATTGGATCAAATGCTAGACGATTGAAATGTTTTAGGCCATTAGATTCACAAGTTGAAGTTTTATATATGTTTTTTTATAGTGTTAGTTTTTTTTAATAAGTTATTGAATTTAGGTTTTGGTGACTTTGTCAAATTACACAAAAGTAAATTAAATAAAAAGATTGACATATTGTAATGAACATTTTAACTAGGTCAAATAAAAAATAAAAATAATACTAAACTATAAAAACAACCCATGGTATTGACTCATGGTATGCATGTAGAATGTGGTTTATGTAAAGGGGGAAATTAAGATGGCCTAACTCTGGATCTACCAAGAGCCAAGAGGGATCAAATGTCTTGATATGAAAACCTCATTGATTCCTCTCATCAATAATATAGATCTAAATTAATTATTTAATAAAATTATTTACTAAACTATAAAAACAACCCATGGTATTGACTCATGGTATTCATGTGGAATGTGGTTTATCTAAAGGGAGAAATTAATATGGCCTAACTCTAGATCTACCAAGAGCCAAGAGAGATCAAATGTCTTGATATTCAAACCTCATTGATCCCTCTCATCAATAATATAGATTTAAACTAATTATTTAATAAAATTATTTTTAAATGTTTATAACCATTATTCTTTTAAAATTTGTTGTAGGCCATTAGATTCACAAGTTAAAGTTTTATATATGTTTTTTCTAAAGTTAGTTTTTTTTTTTTAATAAGTTATTGAATTAGGTTTTGGTGACTTTGTCAAATTACACAAAAATAAAAATAAAAGTAAATTAAATAAAAATATTGACAAATTGTAATGAACATTTTAACTAGGTCAAATAAAAAATAAAAATAATACTAAACTATAAAAACAATCCATGGTATTGACTCATGATATGCATGTGGAATGTGGTTTATGTAAAGGGGGAAATTAAGATGGCCTAACTCTAGATCTACCAATAGCCAAGAGGGATCAAATGTCTTTATATGAAAACCTCATTGATCCCTCTCATCAACAATATAGATCTAAACTAATTATTTAATAAAATTATTTATTAAACTATAAAAACAACCCATGGTATTGACTCATGGTATTCATGTGTAATGTGGTTTATCTAAAGAGGGAAATTAATATGGCCTAACTCTAGATCTACCATGAGTCAAGAGGGATCAAATGTCTTGATATGCAAACCTCATTGATCCCTCTCATCAATAATATAGATCTAAACTAATTATTTAATAAAATTATTTTTAAATGTTTATAACCACTATTCTTTTAAAATTTCACTTAATAAAATGTAACTAAATTTAATACATCCAAATATACATAGTTTTTCATGTTCTATATTATTTTTTTTTACAACTATTTTATTATTCCAAAAATACATGGTTTTTTTGTTATATATTATTTATGTTACAATTGTTTTATTATTCATGAGTAGTTTTTCTTAATATATAAAAAAATTAAATTAATAATGAAAATTTTTAAAATATGTGATCTTTTTAAATTTTCAAATTATTTTACATGACATATTTATCTTGAGCAATAATGATGAATGTTCATAATTCTCATTTCTTAAATAACACTAAATTTACCTTTAATTACTTAATTGTAATAGTTTGTAACTACATACATACTCTTTCTTCAGTTCAAAAAAAACTATATACATATCTTTAATTACCTAATTTTAGCTTTTAAATTTTTTCATATTGTATGATGTCAAACTTACTCAACTTTTTATTATGAAATTTTAAGCAATGTTTCTCACTACATAATTTTAGCTTTTATAATTTTATTTTATTTTTCAATTCCAAACAAAACTTACAAAAGAAAAAACCCACTCAGTCCTTATTGTAGATTATATTTTTACAAAATTGACACTATGTGATTAACAATAGAGTAAGTTGAACCCCAACCCATGCTGGAGAGATCACACTGTAAAATCAAATGTTCCTCTGGTTTTTTTAAGGGGTTCATAAACAAAACAGACAACAAGAAAGTCAATAGTGTGGTATAATAACTGATTTTTAAATCATTGGGACAAACAAAAAATCACATTAGCTCACATAATATATATAATGCTATAAGGATCTAAGATGATAACAAAGTTTTGAATCATCATAACTAGGTGGAAACCAGAACTAAGTTGTAGCCACAAGCAAAAAATCACAACAACTGACAGAATATATCCAAGGTTGCAATGAACCCCATACATTGTGATGGACCTCATGGGAATTTTAGTGCACATATAACACCACCCTAATAATTATATACTCTTGATCAATTTAGAATAACCTAGGATGTGTAAAATATTTTAATAAGATAAACAAAACAGACAACAAGAAAGTTAATATTGTGGAATAATAACTTATTTTTGAATCATTGTGACAAACAAAACATCACATTAACTCACATAATATATATAATGCTATAAGGATCTAAGATTATAACAAAGTTTTGAATCATGATAACTAGGTGAAAACCAAAACTAAGTTGTGGCCACAAGAAAAAAAATCACAACAACTCACAGAATATATCAAAGGTTGCAATGAACCCCATACATTGTGATGGACCTCATAGGAATTTTAGTGCATATATAACACCACCTTAATAACTCTATACTCTTGATCAATTTAGAATAACCTAGGGTGTTTAAAATATTTGAATAAGATAAACAAAACAGACAACAAGAAATTCAATATTGTGGTATAATAACTGATTTTTGAATCATTGTGACAAACAAAACATCACATTAACTCACATAATATATATAATGCTATAAGGATATAATATTATAACAAAGTTTTGAATCATGATAACTAGGTGAAAAGCAAAACTAAGTTGTAGCGACAAGCAAAAAATCACAACAACTCACAGAATATATCCAAGGTTGCAATGAACCCCATACATTATGATGGAACTCATGGGAATTTTAGTGCACATAGAACACCACCCTAATAATTCTATATTCTTGATCAATTTAGAATAACCTAGGATGTGTCAAATATTTTAATAAGGAACTAGATTTGTAATTATGAAATATAAAACTATAACTTAAATTTGTGAATTTACTTTGTATTTGTTTTCTTATGTATATAGAGAAAGAATAAACCAAGTTTGGAGTTAAGAAAATAAACCATAACACAAAGAACAATATCTCCTTCCAAAAATGTCCCCATATTAAAATGATATTCACTTTCTTGTATACCAAGACTATTGTTCTTCGTATACAATTTCTTATAAGCATGCAATTGTCGCTCCGATATGTAGATGAACTTGAATTAAACTCTATTTTTGTTAATAAAAATTCTCTTTATTGACATCTATGCTAGATAGATTGTACTTGAATGTATTTAAAATATGTAGATGAACTTGAAGTAAACTTTATTTTTGTTAATAAAAATTCTCTTTATTGACATCTATGCTAGATAGATTGTACTTGAATGTATTTAAAATATCTTATTTGAGTTACGTGTTAGATTATTAATCACCAAAATATTTTCACCCCCAATTTCCTATTTTAATACCCATAACAAAATTTGTATATATGTGAACATATTATGCTGTTTTACATATATGTTTTCACCCCCAATTGAGTATTTCAAAATCTATAACAAAATTTTTTGGTTGATAACTTTTATCATCAATATCTTTGAAACCTCCACGACTTGCTTCCATGGAAGCAAAATTTTCCTTTCATTCCTTCACGATGACTTGTTCTCCACAACATCTTGTTTCTTCTAGGCTACTCTTTCCTATGCTATTGCCTTCTTATTTCTTATAGGCTACTCTTTCCTATGATATTGCCTTACGACGTTTCTTTTGCAACATATGGTGCAATTGCTAGTATAATTTTATTCATAAGGCGTGGAATTTGATTTTTCGTGATAAATATTTAATTAAAATAATTTATTTATTTTTTTGTCAATTTTGTAATATCTTGCTATTTTCTATTTATCATTATAAAGAAGGTTACAATAGATAGTGAGTTGGTGACCTCAACCTACCCGGAGGAAACCAGGTCTGTTGGCTACCTTAAAGCATTAAAAGCCAGCCAAAATTGGAAATGTTTCATTCTTCTACTCGCCACATTAGCTAGTTCACTATTTAAAACATTTACAAAGTAGCAACTTAAAACTAAAGCACTGATTGAGAAGTGAGATCTAAGGTGGACAATGGAGCTCCGCGGGCGAACATGGCGGCGACCAAACCCTAGCTTCACCTGAGCTTCTGAGACTATCGGCTATGCCTCCCGTGCACCATGAAAGAGCAACTGTGCTTGGCGATGAAGGAACTCTGATTCTCCGCGGGTTTCGATTCTCACCGGGTAATTATTCCACTTCAGTTTAAACCCTGATTGTTTTACTTGATCTTTCTGGTTTTCCTGGGCCCCTTCGGTCCATTCTGGTGGGTAATACAACCCTTGGTGGGCTTCCACTTAGTTTATTGCTCGGGGTTTGTAGTCGAGGCGGTCTGGGGTTTCGCCTTTCCTTGGTCGCTGAACCGGCGACAACTATTGGGTGGGTCTTGTTTGGTCTGGCACCCCTATTTGGTGGGGTCGTATGCTACAGCCCTTCTTGGTGGGTTACTTCTGGACCCAGCTCCGGGCCAACATTATTGACAACAGCACTGACCTCTGGCTTCAAGGTCAGGTCTGTCAGTCAATCGGTAATTATTTATGCACCCTTGTTGTTATCTGTGGGCACCTGTCTTCTCCATCAGTATTCTAGAGGGTATAGAAGGGCAGCTCATGATATGGGTACCTACGAAGATGAGGTCGACTACACAGAGGACCCTCTGGAGGGGGTCGACATTTGGGGTTTGGAATCCGAAGCTGAGGTGGACACCATGTCGGATTTGGACCCATTATCCGGGGTGGATATGCCTGCTCAGCCCGCTTCCACCGTGGCAGGTTGCATCTCGCCTTTGGGGGACCTCGCGGAGTTAACATTTGGCTCGCCCTCGAATGAGGACATCGGGCTTTGGACGTTTCCGCAGGCTGAACTGAACAATCCGGTTAGGGTCGACTTCGAAAGTTCAGCACTTTTCTCGGAGGCGGCTCTTCTTGAGAAGGAGGACACTTCTTGCTACTTGGCGCATCAGCTTAATGACGGCCCTCCATCTCGAGGGTTTAACACACTTGACCCTTCTGGAATTGCTATCGCGGCACAAGTCTGTGAGGAGCCCTCTGCACCTTTGGCGGCCTCGGGGGCTTTCAACATTTTACCAGAGGACCTAAACTCCCGTGAACAGGACTGCAACCTACCTGCATCTGAAGACACACCCGAGCCGACATTGGGGGTTTGTCGGGTCAATAAGTCGCACAAGGTCACGAGGAACAAGTTAAACTACCTCTCCAACTTCGGGAGCGAGAGTGGCATGGAGGATTGGAGTACAGTTGCAGCAAAGACACTGGTTGGGAAGATCTGCGGCAGAAAATACTCCTCAGCTAGACTCCAGAAATGGACAAGAGAAATATGGGGTGAAACCCTTGATTGCCTCCCGGTGGTTGGGGCCATGACCAAGGGCTGGTTCTCCCTTACTTTCGCGCGACCTGAACACACAGATTGGGTCCTCAAGCAGTTCTGGCACCTGGAATTACACCCCGTCCATCTCAAGAGATGGGTGCCCTTATTTGATCCTAAAAAAGAAAATGCTGGGGCTGGTCCCATTTGGATGAGGCTACCCGGTTTGCCCCTACATTTCTGGAATGACACTGCACTTCGAAATATTGGTGGCCATTTCGGATGCTACTTAGACCATGATCGATCTTATCTGTCCACAGGTAGCAGAGCAGTGGCCCGGATCTTGATTTTTCTCGACACTCGGGAAGGCCTATACGAGAATTTTATCATGAGGTTTGATGGGATGCAGTGGAAGCAACCACTGGACTATGAAGGCGTGCCCTTCCGCTGCAGAAAATGTCACGAAGTCGGCCACCTATTTAAAGACTGTCCGAGAAAGGGGGCCGGTCGGTCGAATGCTAAGAAATCCTGCACCAGAGGTACACAAACCGTGGAGAACCCCTGTATA
The DNA here is from genome assembly GCA_034641835.2 of Pinus albicaulis. Classification (NCBI taxonomy): domain Eukaryota; kingdom Viridiplantae; phylum Streptophyta; class Pinopsida; order Pinales; family Pinaceae; genus Pinus; species Pinus albicaulis. The sequence goes on along the minus strand of CM076570.1, from coordinate 1,109,008,884 downwards.
TTGCCGGACAGTGAGGGTTTGCAGACGAAGGTACCTGAGACCTCTGATGATGGCGGCTCGAGGACATCGTCTCTGCCCACCTGGACCTCCACGCAGCCCAGATCTCGGCCACAGACCTCATCGGTGCCTCCACAGCAGGAATTTTCCATCCCGGGTATTTCTTTTTCTGGCCCTTTTTCCTCTGTATTTGCAGATATATCGTCTCTCCCTTCATTGCCTTTAACTGTTTCGGTCAATGATATTGTTAATCTGTCATCTGCTTTTTCCTCATCTCGTTTAGCATCTGGTGTGCCCCATAAACCATTAAATCTCCCCTCGGTATGCTGCACAATTGCTTCGGCCTCTCCTTCTTTCTCACCTATTATCCATCATGTTTCTGCTGAACCCTCCCCGGGCCATTCAATTTCCTCTTCGGAGACTCACTCTTCGAAGCACAATTACTTCCTAAGATCCTCTACTAACCCTCAATCTGGTGAGGTATTCGGTATTGGGCCGGATCCGGGATTCATACCCACTAAATCTCGTGGCAGACCATTTGCCCTAGCGAAGGCCATCAAAAGAGCAAACTTCGAGGTGGAAGCTGGCACACAATCTTCACTAATGCGGGTCCTTAGAGCACGTCGACCCTTGTCGACTGTTACATCATGATCTGTCTTTCATACAACTGCAGGGGACTGGCCAACCCCGATAAGAGATTGGCCCTTAGAGATCTGCTCACTCACAAGCCATTTGACATACTCTTCCTGCAAGAAACGCTCGGGGTAGGGGTTGAGGTGTCGGCTACCTTATCCTCCTTTCTCCCGGATTGGTCTTTCATAACTCTTGATGCCCGCGGTAGATCAGGAGGTTGTGCCCTAGGCATTAACAACAAAACTACCCGGATGACTAACTGTTGGGGCCGGTCGGGTGTTCTGGCGATGAATGTACTGTTTGGAAGTTCTGAGATGGAGTTTACCTTGGTGAATGTCTATGGACCTTGTTCCGACAGAGAACATTTCTGGCGCTCCCTTTTGTCCTGCACTCTTTTGTCTGCCCCTCACCTCATATTAGGTGGTGACCTTAATTTTTCATTGGGTATAGCTGAATCTTGGGGCCCCCAGGCCACCCCGGACCCTTTGGCAGAGTTTTTCAACTCTGAGCTCGGTACCTCTCACCTGATCGACATTCAGACTACCAAGTTGGTTCCTACCTGGCGGAATAGAAGGACTGGTAATGCTGCTCTGGCCCGACGTCTTGATAGATTTCTTATTAAACAGGAGCTCCTCCCGGTTCTGTCTCGTGCTCGGCAATGGGTTGGATCTGGAGGAAGATCCGATCACTCGCCCATTTTCCTGGAGTTTGCTTGTGGTCCTGATAGAGCACGGCCCCCTTTCAAGTTCAATTCCAAATGGTTGAGAGATCCGGACTATAACCAGATGGTCAAGCAATCCTGGGTGCACTTCAGACCTTCGATGAATATTGACCCTGGCAGGGCATTCAATGGAAACCTTAAGCACATTAAGAACCTCACCACTCTTTGGGTCCGGAACAAAAGGAAACTGGAAAGAGAGGCCCTACACAGTATTGAGGAAAAAATTAGCTTACTCAACAATGAGGAACTGTTGGGTTATCGTAACGAGGAGACCAGAGCACATCTTTTCTCACTCGAAGCTGAAAAAGCCAAACTGCTGAATCAGATTGAGGAAGATTGGAGGCTTAAAAGTCGGGCTATTTGGATTCAGGCTGGAGACGAGAACACAAAATACTTCCAGCAGCATGCAAATGGCCGCAAGGCAGCCAATACCATTTGGGAACTGTCAGACAGAAATGGCATCATTGCAAAAACACATGCTCAGTTATCAGAGTTGGGTACTAGACATTTCTCTAATCTGTATAGGGCCCCACAAAATATAAATCTACCTGATATCCTGCGCATTACTCAAAATTTTAAACTTATGGTGGACCCGGAGCAACAGGAAGATCTCAACTCCCCGGTCACCATGGGTGAACTGGAAGGTGTTTTGAAATGGTTTAAGCGAGACAAGAGCCCGGGTCCTGATGGTTGGCCCGTTGAGTTTTTCATCCATTTCTTCGATCTCATATCTGCAGACCTCCTGGCAGTGATAGAAGACAGCAGGTTGCAGGGAAGGATCTATGATGGATTTAACTCCACTTTTATTGCTCTTATTCCCAAGTCAGACAAACCTAACAGTTTTAATGACTTCAGGCCCATTTCGCTGTGCAATTGTATATACAAGATCACTTCCAAAATTATTGCTAACCGCATCAAACCTTTCCTGTCAGAGCATATTGAAAAGGAACAATTCGCTTTCCTGAATCACAGGCAAATTCATGAGGCTATTGGCACTGCACAGGAGGCACTACACTCAATTAAAACTCTCCGGCTGAAATCGACCATCCTCAAGATTGATCTCACCAAGGCTTTCGATCAAGTTGACTGGAGTTACCTACACCTCACGCTGATCCATGCTGGTTTTCCTCATACTTTAATCAACTGGATCATGGGCTGTGTTTGTCACGCTACCTTCAGCATATTGATCAATGGTACTGCTACTAATTTCTTCCATGTGGGCAGGGGACTCCGCCAGGGCTGTCCCCTTTCACCTCTACTTTTTGTCCTTGTCATGGAGGGTCTATCCGTCCTTATCAACAATGCTAAAGATAGAGGATTACTTCAAGGGCTCCGGATTGTGGACAATTTATACCTCACTCACCTCTTATTTGTTGACGATGTTCTTATTTTCCTAAATGGCACTAGGCAAGATTCTGTTCATTTTGATCTACTCCTAAAATGGTTTTGCAGGGCTACCGGTATGGCACCAAATAGTACTAAATCATCTATCATCATGACTGGGTGCTCGCGACAGGAACAAGACATCTCTCGAAATCTTTTCGATTTTGTCTGTATTGACATCAACAGCGGCCTCAAGTATTTGGGGTACATCATCAAACCAAATGATTATCACATTCAGGATTGGAACTGGATCTTAGTTAAAATTGAGCGCAGAATCAACGTCTGGTATAACCGATGGCTTTCTAGGGCTGGTAGACTTACACTCATCAAGTCTGTTCTGGAAGCCATCCCGGTCTATTGGATGACCCTGGCCTGGATTCCGATTGGCATCACCAATCGGATAAAAAACATTTGCAGGCATTTTCTTTGGCGTAACCAAGGCAAGACTTCCACATTTGCATGGATTGCATGGGACCGCATCAACTTGCCCAAACAATGGGGTGGCTGGGGGTTAAAGGATCTCCACCTATTCTCACGCGCCCTTGCAGCTAAGATGGGTTGGCACATTATTACAGGTCAGAGTCTATGGAAGGAGGTCATGGTCGCCAAATATATCTCGCCCCAAAGTCCTCTGGATTGGATTCGAGGCAGCATCACTCTAAATTCGGGGGCATCGATCATATGGAAGGCTATCACAAGGGCGGCCCTCATTCTTCAGAGTGGTATTTCGTGGCAGATTGGTTCGGGAACTCAAGTGCGTATAGGTACTGACTCTTGGTCAGGGAGTGGGGTTTTTCACAAACTTCCGGAGTTTATTATTCAGCACCTTGCTCACAGAAATGTCATCTTCCTGGCACAGATTGTTGACTGGGCACATACCTCTTGGCGACAACAAGCCTGGCTACAGGCGGGAGACTTGGGGATCCCCCAGGAGGGCACACGCATCTGGGGTAAATTTATCTGGGCTCTTAAAGCATCAAACATCCGCATCACCGACCAACCAGACAACTTGATCTGGGTTGTTTCAAAGGATGGGCATTATACTCCAAAGCTTGGCTACCTTGAACTAATTAAGCACAGGGAACCCCCCATAAAGGACTGGTGGTGGTCAAACATTTGGAAGCTGAAAGCCCCACATAAACACAGGCTCCTGTTCTGGTGCTTGCTTAAATATTGCATTCCTACTACTGATTTCCTCCACAGAAGAGCCTTCCACGGGGCCTCCAGGTGCTGTTACTGCCTAAATGATAGGGAGGATGCCCTCCATTTATTCTTGCAATGCCGCATCATCCAAAACATTTGGTCCAGGATCACTACTGAAATGGGATGCAGATTTTATTGGCAGGGTGACTCTTTATCAGAAGCCTGGTCTCATTGGTGGCAGCACTCTGCTCACAATACAAAATTACGCAACCTCCCCCTTATTATTACTTGGGAATTATGGATAGGTCGTAACAATCTGATTTTCAATGATATACCTATTGACTGTCATAGGATATCCGCTGCCTCTCTCGCCACATATCAGCTTACTCCCGAGGACTGTTGCAGATGCAAACCTTCACATGAGATCCCTGAAACTATCGATTACAGCCGGGCATGGGCTTACTTTGATGGAGCGTCCAACGCCCATGGGTGTGGGGGGGGAGCCATACTTTATTTGAGTAATCAGCATTTCTACAACATCAGAATGGGGCTTGGACCGGGTACCAACAACTACGCCGAATTGCAGAGCCTTAGACTTCTTCTCACCTTTGCGCGAGACATTTTCTGTGACTCCATCCAGATATTTGGCGATTCACAACTTGTGACAAATTGGTTCAACAACATATCTCAATGCCACTCGCACACACTGACTGCACTGCTGCATGAGGTTCACCATCTCATAACACTCTTTGACTCCATCACTGTGACTCATATTTACAGGTCTCGGAACAAAGTGGCTGATCAACTGTCCAAAGAAGCTTCGGAGCTGACCTGGGGTACCTGGCATATCACAGAGCACACAGAGGGACAGATCTACAGATATTATCATCGGCCTTTTATCGAGGAGGTTCCTCCTGATATTGATGTCTAGTTTTACAGCTGCTTGCAGGGAGATTTTGTACTACCTCCCCCTTATTATTTATTCGGCATGTATAATACTTCATATTTATTTTGGGTCTGTAGGATGTAGTAAGTTATGCACCGAACTTACTAGGGGACTTTTTATGTCTTACACTGTATATGTCATGTTTTCTGGGATGGTGACTGTCTACAGTCTTTTTTGAAAACTGACTGATTTTGATTTGTATATGTTCGGACAGAACAATAGTTTTTATACTACAGTCATATGTAACAGGTAGTTGATCATTAATATGAATAGTTACGAACTTTTTCACTGTGAAAAAAAAAACTAAAGCACTGTCCAAAAAAAACATTATTCACAAAAAAATAAGAGATTAAACTGGAAAATACTATCCATCTGATGACTCAATTGGTGTTGGGTCCTTCGCCGTAGAACCAAGCATGTCTGCTTGCTGCAGTTGTTGAATCTGCTTTTCAATTTGTCTAATACGGTCTTCAATTCTCCCAATACGGTCCATCGCTTGATACTGAGTCACCTTGATATGTTGGATTTGAATATCAATATCCTTAAGCAATTCCAACATTTTTGGCTCTTGAGTCTCGTTTCGTGGATAAAGACTTTGGATAGCCTTAGCCAGAAGACACTTCATGATCCAATATGTATGGACTGTTTGATTGAATAGTGAAAGACGACCTCTAGTGTTGCTAGGATCAGTGATAAAGTCTAGAATTTCCGCTTCTGCTTCATTGTCCTCCTCATTGCTTTGAGTTTCTCTTTCCCAACCATGAATTAACTTCCTGACTTGAGATGGATTCCTAAGGGAGTATACTGTCGAGAGATTCATTAAAACCTCTTGCTTTGTCTTCCTACCTCTCTTTCTGATCTCAGCTTCAGGTTTTATCATCTTTTGTTTCCCTTTTTCTTGATTTTGAGCCACTCTATGTCTCGTCTTCCTCTTAACCATTGTTCTGGACTATGTAATTTTTTGAACTAACTCTGTATTAACAATATAATATCCTGTATAACGAAAGAGAAAAGGTATAGCAATTAATCTTCCTATCTTCTGACCAACAACATCTTGTCAACGCTCATGTTTCTCCTCTTGACTAAACAAATTCGAAAGTCCAAAAATTTTACCATCCAAAAATTTAACATGGACATAAACACAGACCCAGTAATAACCCAGAACCAAGACTATAAGAAAGCGATAGTGAAAACCAAAACCAAGACTATAAGTATGGCAAAGTTTCAGCTTAAAACCACGATGGAAAAACACTATATAACCCAGACAAATTAGCTTCAAAATACCCTGCCTCCTAGAGTTAAAGGAATTCATAAAAAGGCAAGACCAGAAAGCATGTAAATAGCCAAATTGAAGCATAATACCCTGCCTATTGCTTTTTTAATAAATCTTTGAGATATTTAGAAATAGAAATTTGTTATTAAAAAAATAGGACTCTACAAAAGAGTTGTTTCCTAGGCTCTAAGTTAGGAGTAAAGTTAGTAGAATAGTTAGAAGCTCATTTAATGTAAATGGACACTTGTAATTTAATAAGTGATCCCAAATTAGTGGAAGTTAGGACATTGAGCTTATAAATAGCTCATTGCAAGAGTGATTATGTTGTTCGGGTGTAAACTCTTGCATAATTCCAATGTAATTGTTTTTTGTGATTAATAAAATTACGTGTCTGAGGACACTTTAGCCATTATTGTGGTATCAAAGCCATGGTAATGTTGCAGTGGATATGAGGAGGAAGATTCCAGCAGTCTCAGTTCTTGGAAAACTCAACTCCGTTGAAGTGATCAACAAAAGATTGGTATGAAATTTGTCAATTTTTTTATATTGATTTTAGATTTGTAAATTCTAAAATCATTTTTTAAAGAGCAAATGCAAAATTTGTGTGAATTTTGTTGTTTCAAATTGTTAAGAGGTGACTGTATTTGTAAGACTGTTGTTGCAATAAAAAAAAAGGGAGAGTGGTATTGACATAGCGCATCTACACTGAAGAATTGTTTGAAGAAGTCGTAGCTTTAAAATGCTGAAGGAGCCGTTTAAATTATGAAACACATTGTTTGCCAATCTACACTGAAGAATTGTTTGAAGATCGCCGGAATAATGGTAGAAGAGAACAAAGCAGCCTCTGTAGCTCGTGGGGAGTGTGTGAGAAAAGAACAGAGAATGCGAACAAAGCGCAGATAACCTCTCTCGATTTTTCATTCCATGCCAGCGTTTGACAACGTTTATGCTTTTCTTAGAAATTGCAGCATTTAATCTGATAAATTGATTATTCAGGCCTGGCCGTAAGAACAATTGGTAAGAACATATCGATAACGTTCTAGTTGACTGCATATTACCTGCAACATTGTTTACCTGCATTCGTTACACTTGAAACGCTGTTTACCTACAACGATGTTCACCGAAACGCTGTTTACCCTGAAGTTTATATTTCAATATAAAGTTTATATTTCATTCCTCATGCGTTTTCTTTTTAATAAATTTCATCCAACATATCTTATCAAATGTCTCATTCGTCCACGATGTATCAAATTCACTGACAGAGTTTTGGATCGAATCTGCATAGAAAATAAATTCTGCTTCATATTCCACCAAATTCCAACGATACAGGCCACTTCAAAGAGTCTTAGTCCATATTTTGAACTTCCATAAACGCAGTTTCATGGTTCTATTCTGAAATTGCTGAGACCAAGCGTGTAACAAATTTGCTTTTCCACCAACGCTGTGTACATAATTTCGATCCCAGTGAAGAAGTTGAATCACCGCTCCATAAGCTTGATGTGAAAGAAGAAACCAGAAATCAACGCTGTCACTATCCACAACATTGTTGGTCTAATACAAATCTGAAGAGCGCTGAGGAAGGTAGACTTTGAAACCGATTCCAAAGAGGAACCAGTGGTAGAAAAAGTCAAAGACTCAAGTGATTATATATTTTTTAAAATTGTAATTGGGATCATTAGTGAAGTAGAACATTGTATTTGGAGGAATAAGTAGAATTTTTTTTACTTGAGAGCATTGTAATATTTTGTAATTGGAGAATAAGGGAGAATTTTTGTAACTCAAAGTAATTTTACTTTGAGGGGGGGCAACATTTTTTTTTTAACCAGATTTTGCAAAGGCTTCATTGTAAAAGTCAAATTTTGAAAGTTACCTTGTAATATTTGAGAAATTTACTAGAGCCAAGTGCAAAGCTCAGTCAATTTTCTCTTGTTTCAACGACTATTCGAGGGTCAAGGCCAAGCCCCGATAGTTCATTTTTTGCGCCGTGTGTTGCTGTTGTGTTGCGCATCTTGATATTTTTTGGAGCTTGATTCGTGGTGTGAAGTTTTAACACTACAATGTCTAAGTTGATTAATTTCTTTTCTGATTCCGACAAACTTGAAGGCTCAAAATCTTACAAAACATGGCAACGCCTCATCGAAAGCACTCTCGTTTATAATGAACTATGGCATGATATTTGTGATGGAGATGTAAAGCCAAATAAACCTACAAATGCAGCTGCACTAGCAAAATGGGAAGTTAAAAATGCCAAAGCATTAGCTCTCATTAAATCTTCTGTCAATGATGAAATGTATGTCCATATCGAAAATGCTAAAGATGCATGGTCTGCTTTGAGAAATTTTAAAGAATTGTTTGATACTCAGCCTTAATAAAAAAGAGTTGACCTACAATTAAAATTGTTGCATCAAAAATTGACTTAAGAAGGAGATATTATTGAATACATCTCCTGACTTAAGAATATTAAGCAAGAAATTGTTACTGCTGGTTTTCAAGCAGTTGATGATAGTTTTATGGTCACAATTTTAATTGTTGGGCCTCCTTCTTCCTACACACATTTTTTGGAAACTCTACAACTAACTGGAAAGTTAGAAAAGCTAAAGTTTGATGAGCTCTACGAAATCTTGAATCAACATGATAAAACTTTTGGGAAGAAAAAGAAAGTTGGTGAAGATGTTTTTCTCACAGAGGCCAGTACTAGAAACTCCTCAGTCGACAATTCCATAAACCAAGGCAAAGGTAATCAAAATCAAGCAGCACAAGGTCGTGGTCGCAGCCAACACAAAGGAAGCAACTCCAACAGAGGCTCCAATTCAGGCAGAAACAATTCTCAAGGCAGAGGCAACAATAAAAACAGAGGATATCAGCAAGGCACAGGACAGAATCCAGGGAGAGGACAATCTCAAAACAGAGGACAAAGCAGAGGTTGAGGACAGTCTCAAGGAAGAGGCACCGATTTGAGTCAAATTGTTTGCAGGCGATGTAACAGAGTTGGTCATTATGCTTCAGATTGTCGCACATCTATCAATAAAATTTCTAAGTTTCAACAGCCTTCAACACAGTTTGCAAATGATCAAGATCAAGATGATAATGACTCAGAATATGTCTTCACTTCTTCACCAACAATCTAACTTTCCTCCTATATTAAGAGTGATTATGAAGATGCTTGGATTTTGGATTCAGGAGCGACTCAGCACATGACCTGTAGACGAGATTTATTTTGGAATTTTCAAGAGTGCCATCTTAATTCCATCTTTCTAGTAGATGATACAAAACATACGCCTTATGGAAAAGGTGCAGTTAAAGTTTTTCTCCCTGACATTGGAGAAAAATTGATTTCCAATGTGTGGTATGTACCCACCTTTAAGAAAAATTTGTTGTCTTTGTTCATGATTCGACAAGCAGGACATCAAATAATTATGGAAGATGGCTTATTTAAGATTAATTCAGTCAAACAGAACTTCCAAACAGTGATGACAAGATATGAAGACAAAAAACTGTTAAGGATGAAAGGGACAGTTATTCTAAGGCATTTTGATTTTGCAGGGGCAGTTACTACAGGAATTTCACCTATAAGATTATGGCATGTAAGATATGGACATTTGAATTTTGATAGTCTTTCTTAATTGCAAAAGCAAGGGATGGTTAAAGGACTTCCAACTTTCAACAAGGAAAATGCAAAATGTGAAGCCTGCATTTATGGCAAACAGAGTCGAGAAAGTTTTCCAACAAGTACTTGGCGCGCAAACAGGCTGCTGCAACTAGTTCACAGTGATGTGTGTGGTCCACTACAAACTTCATTAGGTGGTTGCAAATATTTCTTGCTATTTATTGATGATTTCAGTAGAATGACTTGGGTTTACTTCTTGAAAAACAAGTCAGAAGCATTTGAGAAATTTAAAAAAATTTGACAACTTGTTGAAAATGAGGTCAAAGAAAAGATAGGTACTCTCAGGACAGATAATGGGGGAGAATTCAATTCAAATGAATTCAAAACTTATTGCAGTGAAAATGGCATCAAGAGGCATCTTACAAATGTTTACACTCCACAGCAAAATGGAGTCGTAGAAAGGATGAATCGCACATTGTTAGGCATGGCAAGATCCATGTTAACTTTCAAAGGGTTAAGTCCAACATATTGGGCAGAAGCAATCCATATATCTGTCTATCTGTTGAGTCTCAAATCTGCATCTTTCCTATACACCTTTCTAGACTTTTTCCATTTACCTGGACCTCCTAAGCTATCAATATCATTGCATATTAATCATAAAAGAGCATTTAAAATGGTTTTTAACTATGTTTTGTGTCTGCTGTTTGAATTAGATTTTTGCTCATTTAGCTGCAGAATCTTGTCACTTTCCGCAGCTGCTATAACTTTCCGCAACCATTTTGTTAAAGTCTATATTGCAGGTGTCTTCAAGCAAATTGAGCCACATGGGCAAGTTGGAAATGATATGGACATGGATCGAGTCCTATTGGCTCAGTTGAATTCACCTAAGAAGGCTGTGGTCAAAGGTGGCCAAGTGGTGGTCAACCGTAGAGTCCCACGGTGACAGAACTCTGTTTTTCATCACGTGAAGACTTGCGTGGCCGTTTCTAAATCACGAGAGACATATCAACACCTGTAAACGGCTCCATAAGCCGAATCCAACAACCACTTTCCATAGATTTAATCTTCACGGCAACCATGATGCTAGATTTCTGGACGTGGTTGTTCACGTGTCTTCTATCAGCGCAGACTTTAGGGAATTAGTTATATCACCCTCTGTTATAAATAATGCGCTCTCATACGCATAATAGTTATTTCTTGTAATGTAATTCTGTTGTAAAGAAAGCCACTGTGCCGTAACACTTTTTCCATTGTTATGACTGCATTTTGAATATATGAGAAGACTCTGTTTATCAGCGTAATTCGTGGTTGATAGCTGTTGTCCGAGGTTTGTGCAGAGGGCCCCTGCACACGCTGAGGTTTTGTGTATTACTGTATAGTTTCATGCTTCATTTCTTTACGTTCATTGTGCCATAGTCATTCACGTGTATATATATTACATCTTTCATGGTATTTACGTTTCATCTTTGTCCATAATATTTCATGCTTTACATTTTACTTCTGTCCATAATCTTTTATGCTTTATATTGTTGTTAACTGATCAGTGTTTTTGTTCCAGATTACAATAGGCAGCCCGGGCATTTGCACATCATTTTATAATGACTAATGACATGGAATCAATCTTGTTCTTCTGCTTATTTCTTTTTCTTAGTTTTTAATTCCAGCACTGTTTTATTCATTTCAGTTTTGAACATTTGCTTTACTAGTTAGATC